>BGPR01001139.1:0-38722 GCA_013235015.1 Araneus ventricosus | reverse complement strand
GCATATCGATAGCCCCCCTGGATTCTCCACTGTTATATACTGATGACTGAAATAATATCTGATATTATATACTGATGATTGAAATGATATCTGATATTATATACTGATGACTGAAATGATATCTGATATTATATACTGATGACTGAAATGATATCTGATATTATATACTGATGACTGAAATGATATCTGATATTATATGCTGATGACTGAAATGATATCTGATATTATATGCTGATGACTGAAATGATATCTGATATTATATACTGATGACTGAAATGATATCTGATATTATATACTAATATTTCTGAATAGTTATTTTTCAGTAGAAATTAACTACATTATGTTAAAGTTTAAGCACATTTCAGTAAGTTTCTTTTTCCATGAAACTGACTAGTAGAGTTTTATAACAAGTAAATGATAATATTACAAGAATTTCATAATTAAAAATGCGTTGATTTGATAATTACTAAAAAGATTTCATGAGATTATAAAAATTCTAAATTTTCGATGCAGTTTAAATGGTCTAACTTCTTGCTTCGCTTCGGGTTTCATAATTATTTCACCCTCTGTTGCTTCCTTTGGTCCTCCCCATTAGTTTATAATTCACAATTATGAATATTATGCAATCTTGCAATCAATATTTTCTGGAATTCCCCACCGCGTGGCGTCATTCGTATGGAAAAAATGTAATTAAATTAATCAGTTAACTGATATCTAAGTCCTGAAAATATTAAAACAATGCATTATCATCGAGAGCATATCAGTGTGCAAAATTTTAAAACTTAAGCACATCAGTGAGTGAGTGAAAAATAGATCTAAGTAAAAGAAGAAAAAGAGAACAAAGTAAGTAATCAAAAATCTTGATAAAAAAATCTGTATACATGCAAAAAGCATGAGTAACGTGTTTTCTTTATGATTTATTTTAGATAGATTAATCTGCATTTGTAACATTGGAGTGTCAATATTTCATATGTTAGAAAAGTTGGGATAAAGGAACTTTTTAAAGTTAATTTTTTTAAAGCTACTTTGTAAATTGTTTTGTTACTTCCTTTAAAAAAACAGAGCCCGAGGTGGCCTGATGGCAGAGGCTCGGCTTCTGGACCGGATGGTACCAGATTCGAAACCTGATTCCATCTAAGAGCCGCCATATATGTGGACATAGTGCATTCTGGTCAACTAACGAATCGAAGGTCAGACGTCCTATCACTGATGTGGTGCTGAAGTTCGGAGAGGAAGGTAAAGGCCCAGGTATCGTCCTCGTCATCTGATCGTGATTCAGAAGCGTTCTGATGTGGTCCTCGTGTTGTTTCAAAATGGAACGTAAATATATTAAATAAACTAAACTAATAAAATAGTTGATACAATAAGAGTCAATCTGAATTCCTGGATAAACGAGGATTCGAGAGAAGTTTCGAAGGACTATATATGACTAATAGTCATAATATTCTATATTATGGACTATATTGCATTTATCTCCTAACGGATGCAGATGACAAAGAACTGCCATACCTATTTCAGATGTGCTAACCGTTCTAGCTTCGTCCTTTTAACCTACGACTGAATTAAGAGATCTAAAATTTTGTACTAAAGATGACAATACAGTGTTTTGATGTTTTCAAAAATTAATTACTAGTTAATTGATTAATTTAATCAACTTTTGATTCCATATGAGTACATACGCGTGGCACGCCATCGCTCCTCCTATCCCGGGTTGAAGTTCATAAAATGTATAACTCCAATAAGTATCCTATTGTCAAAATAATATTTCTTAAATAGGAAAAACTATTTGAGCAAGCTTAATTTTGAGATTGATAACGACCGAAGTAATAATTTTGTATATAATATTCGTTGAATTTGAATAAAAAAGTAATAAAATTGTTAACATCCTGAATAATAATAGTAGAAAGAATTATGATGCTACATTTTTCTGAAATATATTATTGCATTATATGAGCGTGCAACGGATTGGAACTAGCTCAGTTTTTATTTGAAAGTCACATCAACAGGAAAACTAAAGTTACCTTAGCTCCCAATTGTATATCTGCGTACTAGTTATTAATTTCATTTCGGAATATAGTAAATTATCAAACAAATATTGTTGCAATAGTAAAAAAATCGCGCTGAGGTGTGGAGACCCACGTAACTACAAACAGAAGCCCTTTATTACAACAGTGGAACCAGGATCAATTACCCTCAAGCATATACACATCCCAGAAAAAAGCATGTCCCGTTTCAGCGTTGACCCCATGTGGTTAAACGGGGTTTCTATATTTTAAATTGGCGAAAGGAAGTCTAGTAGGGGCCAAACCGCCAAGTGAAAACACCGCCAAACCTGAAAATTTCACTTCTTTACTGATTCGACTGAATCAGATGCAGTGCCCCCAGCGAACAAAAAGAGTATTTTAATGATTTCAATATATTTATTCGGTTTATAATTATAATGAAGTATCAATGAAAAGAAAATACTGCAATATATTGGGAAAAAAGGTACTTCGTAGATCTACACAAAGTTTCAAAGTATGTAAATGTTTTTTTCCCAAAAAGAAATATACATTCTTAATTATTAATTGTATCCCTCTTTGCGTATTTATTTTGACCTTTGTATAATTTTTATACAGAAACGGCTTTCAACTAATTCTAGAAGAATATTTCTGCAACAATCATATGAAATTTTGTAATCATCAGCAAATTTTTTCTACCCCAAAATATGGGTTCGGTGGAGCCCTTCGCTTCATCTTTTCTCTAAGACAACCTTAAATCTGCAGAATCCACAAAAAAAATCTCTTGATATTGACCAATAAGGGCGAGCGGATGTATGACGTCACAGGCAAGTAAGCTCGTAAACAAACAAGAGATCTTTAAGAAGAACCCTACGAAAGAAGAATATGGAGACCTTTCTAGGAGGGTGCCATTGACCTTGACCGAATCAGATTGGCAATAATTTTAGCCCGTCTTTTGATGGTAATTTTCATCTCTTTTTTGATTACGAATTGAAAAGAACTATGGAATGAATAGGGGATAATAGCCTTTGTTGCTGAAAATCCCAAAGAAACCTCAATCAAAATCAAATCAAGAACCCTAAGAGCACGAGTTAGGCTAATTATGATTATCGTTCAGCTTCTTAATTATATATACATGTGATTTATTATGTAGAGTGGGCATTCATACTATCATTTATCTTTGTTTTGGCTTCATAAGACTAAGCAGAGCGTCAGCACTTTTTGAGGTGATTGATAATCAGCATTATTATTTTATTAACTTGTCATTTGATTTATATAATCTGGAAATGTGAATTTCTGAATCCAAATTACATGAACAAAATCTAAAAGTATATAGGCATTAAATTTTGAAGACTTGAAACAATGTTACTTTGATGTGCAAAACATAGAAATTGATGTTTTGGAACATTTCCCAATCACTAGTCAAGTCCTTTATAGAACAATTTCATTTATGTTAAAAAACACTCAATATTTCTGAATCCAAAGTATATGAGCAACAGAACAGAAGTATAAGAATTAAATTGTGAAGAAACAGTGTTAATGACACAGTTTTGAGGAAGCTTGCTGCTTTGATGTGCAAAACATAGAAATTGATGTTTTGAAAATTCTCCAATCCATGGATTGGATCCTTCCGACTTTTTCGATTTTTCAAAAAATTTCCGACTTTATTAATTTTTCAAAAAAGTTTCCAGTTTTCAAGAAAAAACCGCTTATGAACTTTCGGTCTGAGCGATGGTTTTCAAGAACCTTCGACAGAATTGCTCCGCTTTTCCACGCATTTCCGTGACCTTCGAATGTCCGTACCTCGTCCCCGAATGACGATTTTATGGGTTCTAGTGCCCTACCCTCGTCGAATCCGCTATGATTGGTTAAAATTCAAAATCCATGATAGTAACACGGTAGTAAATTCTCGAACTCGAAACAGAAGACCATTTTTAACCAATGAGAAGGAAATAGTCTTATTTTGAGTCTTCATTTGTTCTGCTTCTGTCGCCTCCTATAAGTTATATCTATCATGTTCTGTTCTAGATGGTGACCCTGTAGGTCAAATTATCACTACCTTACCAAACGTGTTTCATGTCTCTCGCAGTGATTCAGTTCTCTTGCAAAGATTTTTAAAATGCTTTCAAGGAGAAATAGGTTTTAAGAATTTTCACTATATTATAACGAATATTTATAAAGATATTGTTCATCGTTCAGATGAATGGAATGTTCGTGTTATAGACAAAGGTGTGAAAAACTGTTGGAGCTGGAATTGGTTGGAGAAACAAATTGATGGTGTGTATGTTAGAGAAATAAGCAGAAAAATCGTCAAAGCTGGAATTGTATATGGCTCAATATGCTACAAAGATCTCCAGTACGACAAACACGGATTTGCTGTGCTAGCTCGTCACATGAATTCTTCAAAGCACACGTCAAATGTGAAAGCAAGGAAAGATAACTTCGCATTACTTGGTGAGTAGTATTTGTTCGATTTATGTATTTTACAGTCTATTAACAAAATTTATAAGATGCGGCAACCTCGGATAAGCGGATTACGCAGATAATCTGCCAAGTGACTGAAAAAGGACTACTCTCTCCTAAACCTAGCATTTTAATTAATTATTCTGCTTTTGCAGAAACAATAAACGTTACAGGACCACACTCAAGATTTGTTTAAACTGTCAATCTTTGAATAACTTTCCAGTTTTTTTAAAAAACTTTTGAGATTTTCCGGCCGAAACGAATTTTTCCGGTTTTTGAGTTATAAAAATAGTAATACCAAAATTTGCAGAATATTTCTGTTGAGAATTAATATTTTTTTCAAACTGAAATATATTTCAATTTTTTTAAAATATTTTTTTCATAATAGCTAACTAGAGTCCGAATATTTACTCTATAACGATGAAATAATTTCAATTTTCTTAAACTTTTTTTTGCAATTTCAAAACAGGAAATCATAATAGCACAATAAAACCACTAAAAAGTTAGAGTCAACAAAATTTAGAAATTCTGGTTCTTCAGTCAGAATTTTTTTTTCAAAATAAATTGAATAGAAAACAGAAATTGTAGATCAAAGTTACTAATAAATTTCATTAAGTACTCATCGGTAGCTCAGCTAGAATATTGCGATCAAATTTTGAACACTTTGAAAAAAATATTCAAATTGTAACTTTAATTCTTTAAAAATATGGAAATCCTTGAAAAATCTATAAATCGAAATTTAAATATTTTTTAGTCAGAAGCTTAGTTACTCAAATAAACTTATAAAAACACCTAAATTTCTAAATCCATACTTTGTGTTTTTCTTCAAAAAAATGAGTTAATATTTTTAGAAGAAATTAACATTGTTGCGATAACAAAACGCATTAAAGTAAGCTTACTAACAGTTTCTCTGATTTTACAACTAAAATTTTAATTTTTGAAATCGAAACTTCAAAACGCGCTTTTGGTTTAAACATTTATGAAAATTAAACGAACATTTTGGCACTTGCAGATTACTTTGGTCGCCGATAAAATTTTTTTGTCATGAGTGTCCTATACCACATCTGTTCCGCATTTTTATTAAACTGCAGCTATTAAAAACTACTGAAAAATTTGTCTGATATACTGAGAAGCCTTTCCTTTGGTTGGCATCTCTGACATTGGAAAAACATGCTATTAAACAATCTTCTACGGGCAGTTTTTAAAACAGGCGACATCTTTCAACTCTTTTGTCTAAAAAGCAGTTTTAACAAAAGAAAAAGACTGGTGGAGTTGTATAATAAACATATAGTGTTAGTTTCATAAATTGTTCTAATCTGTAATTCAAAGACTTACTCCCTACCTTATTTTTTCAAATTACTTTTTAGGTACTAGTCAAACTGCAGCCCAAGAAAAATCAAGCTCTACTTATGGGTTGCATCCCATGTTTTCTTCAGCAGAAATCTCGACGGTAACTCGTATACCAAGACCCTTAATACCTTTGATTGACAGAGTTGCAAACAGTGAGGCTTATGCTTCTGAGCTTCCTGGCTGAAAAGTACCTGCCATTTTCTCTTGTTTCTGATCTTCTGCAATTAATCAAAGGAATTCCTCATGGCAAAAAAGCATTAAATCGCATTACAATGCGTCGCACTTCTGCTTCTTACAAATCGAGGTTTTGTGCTTCAAAAATCATAAAGAAAATGTGAATAGAAGATTTAAAAAAAGGGAAAATGTTCCCTTAATATTGACGAGTTAACAAGTAACAGTAATGAGAAGATGGTTACTGTCCTTGTAAACGAAAGGAAAAAATTCAGGTGTCCAAACAGAATCCTGAACATGAACTCTCGGGCATTTTATGTTTTATGTACTACCCATTCCCTAAACTTAGTTCTTAGTGAAGCTCCTCAAACCTGTCTGGACTCTGTGGAATCTTTAGTATTTTATAACAAATTTATAACTTCTTTGCATCCTAAACTCAGCACTGGACAGTCTTAAAGAAACATGACCGAGTATTAACGGACAAGCCCTTAAGTCAAACGCGGTCACCTTGTTGGAGTTATCGCTAGATAAAAGAACTGATGTATTACTCAAAAACCTTGTCTTGAGTTTGGCAAAATAAGGTAAAAAGTTTTAAGTTTGTTGTTAGTCTTGTCGTTTGGAACTTAGTTCTCTTCAAGGTCTTCGTCATAAATAAGATGTTTGGGTTCTTTGATTCAACACAAAAGGATTACATCATTGGAGATTAACTATTTTATTACGAGGACTTCATTGTTCTAGAATCTAGACGTATAAAGCATCTAACTACAGGATGGAATTCGGCGTTAATGCCGTTACAGATACCTCTAGATATACAGCACCGTTAGATACAGTTATAAAATCAATTACACTGGACAACAACCATTTTGTTGCCCGTATGAGTTTAGCTAATTCTTATGTACTTTCACACTCTGAATTCGAAAAACCAATCAGAATTTGTCTATCACCCTCCAATTTTATGCAACATGAACTTGCACCAAAACCTCTGTCCACTCCTTTCTTTTGTTTGAATCAATGTCGTAGCCAGGATATTTTTTGTTGCCTTTGAGATTTTAACTCATAATTGTGTTTTTATGGTCACTGAAACCGAATATAATCTAGAACAACCTCTATAACATACTGTTTTTAAGCAACACTAATGGTAATTGCTTACATGTACATAGAAAATGTCATTGAAATATGTCGGATCTTGTGTCAAAAATACTTTCCGAAAAAAATTAATTGCCGGTCAAGAAGATAATGTTTGGGTTCGAAATGCTCTTACAAATATAATTTTCATAAAGAAAAGGCTGTATGTCACAAATTATAACAGGTGTTTTTGGATCGAGAATCCTACAACCCAAATACAATTCAATGCATGAGCCACTTTGTACGGACAGATGTTTCTATTTGGTAGCACGTGGAAGCTTTTTCCAAGATGGTGATTTGATATATTGCAATGATGTTGACTCGTTGTTTAAGGCTCTAGGAATACAACATAGCCCTCAAGAATGGCGTTTGTTTATATTCTCTTCAAAGATCAGCTTAAAAGCAGTTCTGTTACACAATGGTAACAAGCACCCTTCGATTCCTGTAGGATATGCTGTTCGTATGAAAGAAATATACGAAACCTTGAAGCATATGCTGTTCAGTATTGAGTACAGCAAGCATTCTTGGCATATCTGCGCCGACTTAAAAGTGATTGCCATCTTAGTTGGATTGCAAGCAGGCTACACCAAGTTTTGTTGCTTTCTGTGCCAGTGGGACAGCAGGGACAGAAAAAAGCACTACATCAAGGAGGTGTGGCCCAAGCGACAGTTCCTCATATCGGGTGTGAATAATGTAGAGAACGAATCACTAGTTGCCTCAGAAAAAATTCTCTTGCCTCCATTGCACTTCAAACCAGGTTTGATGAAGAATTTTGTTAAAGCGATGGACTGTGGAGGAAGTGGACTTCAATGCTTCCGTCTGAAGTTTCCAAAAGTGAGTGAAGCAGAAATTAAGGAAGGCATATTTGTTGGGCCTCAAATTGAAGGATCCGGTGTTTGAGAGTAAACTGACTAAGAAGGAAGCCGCAGCTTGGACATCGTTTAAGGAGTTAGAAAAAAGCTTCTTCGGAAATCACAAAGCGGAAAACTACAGGAAAATCGTCAATAACTTGCTTAAAGGCCTACAAAACAATGGGATGCAACATGTCGTTGAAAATCCATTTCTTGCACTCCCACTCAGAATTCTTCCCTGAAAACCTTGGATCAGTAAGCGACGAGCATGGTGAACGGTTCCATCAGGATATCTCGAATATTGGAGCTCGTTGCCAAGGGAAATGGAATCCCAAAATGTTAGCCGACTATTGTTGGACATTGAAAATTGATATTCCTCAAGCCAAGCACAGTCGACAGGCCAAGTACACATGAAAGTGAAGGTTTATAAAATTTTAATATGCCTGTGTAAATATTGCAAGCTGAATATGATTTCCTAATGTATATAATAAATAGTTACTACCTTGCTCAAAAACTATGGGTGATTGAAAAAAACTGTTAACAGATTTGAAATCAGGGCACAAAAATACATATGTATAACCTTTTCTTTCTCAAGCAACATGAAAAAAAATTTTTTTGTTGTCCAGGGTTATTAATACAGTTAATAAGCCTATTATGTTATACCGACCAGCGGCGGTTTTTGACAATTTGAGGCCACAGGTGCAAAATTGTTATGAGGCCCCACCAGTATCAAATGTCGTAAATTCGCCATCTGCTTAGAATTGTGATGGACGTCGAACAGATTTTGAGGCCCCCTCAGGGTCATGAGGTATGATGCGATCGCCTCTAGCACCTGGGCGAAAAACCGCCACTCATCACGACCAACTTCAATAGAAAAAGTAGTGGCATTTACCAGAAGGTTTATTCAGTACGTTTGGTTGAAAATAGCTGTCAATATTCTTACTAAGGATTTAAAATTTTTCCTCCTTTCCGTCGGAAGAAATGTTTCAACAATAATTTTATACTGTAATTATGACGCACTTTTAAAATATTGTAAACATATATATTTTTTACTGATTCGTAATCTGTATCATTTACTTTAAAAGGAATATCAAAGTCTCTTTGCGACTCATTGTGTAGATTTTATCGCGCCTGAAAAACACGCATAATGCCACAATGGAACCAGTGGGAGTAGTCTACCCGAAACTTTCTTGCATACGCCCTAACACGGGTGGGGAAAACAGCGCCATTTTTTTGCTTCGTAGAATGGCGAAAAAAAACTGAATTTGCAATTTGAACGCCCTTTTTTCAACCGATTGAAACTAAAATTGGACACAGATCTATAATTAAGATAAGAAGACCAGATGTCAAATTTCTTTTATCTAAGTTGTTGCATTTAGGAGTTATCGTATTCACAACTATGCGATTATATAGACCGACAGACAGTCAAATCTTTGACGGATTTGGTCAGCGGTTTGGGAGGGAAAATCCACTTATCGTTGATTTCTATAAATACGAAGTATACAAAGAGAAAGTATTGCAATCGTCAAAAAATTCGAAGTCGAAATTTTGATGAGTCTCCACGTTTTAGACCTCACTGAGTCCGAAAAACACAATTTTTGAATTATGTCTGTCTATGTGTCTGTCTGTGAACACGATTACTCAAAAACTATTAAAGCTACAGTGGTCTTTACACATAATTTGTATGTTTCTATCAAATTTTGGACAAAATCCGTCCTCGGGAAGTCTATCTGTATCTGTCTGTGTTCATGTAAATACGATAAATCCAAAACTTAAATGGCTAGATAGATAAAATTTGGTACACGGTTTTAACATCGGGAATGTAGGTCCGAAACAAATTTTGGACCAAATCAGTCAAAGGGTTGACTGTTTATCGGTCTGTATAATCGCACACTTGTGAATACTCTTAAATGCTATGACTTAGATAAATAAAAATTAGTATGAGGTCTGCTAACATTAATTGTAGATCCGTGTCTAATTTCTGTTTCAATCGGTTGAAAAAAAAGCGTTCGAATTGCATATTCAGTTTCTTCGCCATTCTACGACGCAAAAAAAGTTGCGACAGATTTGCGCGCTTTTTCCACCTGTTTTAGAGAATGACACATGTTACTGCCGCTTGGTGTATTTTTTCCTCACCCATGTTGGGGCGGATACGAGAAAGTTTTTGGGAGACCGCTCCTGCTAGTTATGGCGTAAACTAGCTGCGTGACCCAGCGTTGCACGGGCTATCTAGAATAATGCGATATTGCCTGGCGGAGAGAAGTGAGGTCATGTTAGGCCTCGGGATCCATATTTTTCATATGCCCTCAATTCCATTTTTTTCAACAAATATTGTCGCTTACTTTCCCCAACAAACGTTACGAAGTTAAGCACCGTAAGAGAAAAAAAATGCAAGAAAAAGATTTTTCCGATGTTTATAAATCAAAACATGGAAACTCGCTAAAAAATAAAGCTTTTTATACAAGCCCAGCTTCCGTTAAATAAATAAAAAAAATGCAAGAACACCGAATGTGAAAATAGGGGAAAAAAGAAAATTGTCTCTGCTCGATAGATGGCAGCACATGACCTTATAGAACAGTAACATTACGAATTAAAACACAGTAAGACAAAGAAAAGAAAGGAAAAAACATGCAAGAAAATGATTTTTTCCGATGTTTATAAATCAAAACACGGAAGGTCGCTAAAGGAGAAAAAAATAAAATCTTTTATTCAAACCAGCTTCCGTTAAATAAATAAAATATGCAAGAGCATCGGATGTAAAAGTTTATTGATAGGGAAAAAATTGTCTCTGCCGATAGATGACAGCACGGTATATTCATTCATTTTGACGTTTTTAATTAATATATTTTTAATTAATTATAATTTCGGAATTTAAATGATGAAAATGGATTCCTTGGATTATTTCCCATCTTTTGGAACTTTCGGCGCGTTCCTGCGTTTAGTGGTTCGTGAGAAGATAGCCGGATATACATAGATAGATAGATACATACATTTGTTTACCTTCGAATTTTAATAGTGTAGATTCATGCTCACATTATACCAATTAAAAGCATTTCACCGATTTACTTTTGAAATCCGTTGCGAAACTTTTATTTGTTGCCTGTTGTACTATGTTACAGCATAGCGAAAGGCACCGAGCAGTTATATAGGCCCATTTATCTTGTCATATGACTGTGATATTCCTCCCATTGACTTCCCTATGTTAATTGTTTTGATTTTAACTAGTTTAATATAGGGCGACAAAAAAAATTTATGAATAGGAAGAAACAAAGAGACTTCTAGAAAAAAATTTCTTAGCAGACATGAACAACAAGATTGATGAAAGCAGATGTGTTTGGCATAAAACAATTAAAAATTCCTAGTATGATTAATTCTTGAAAATTCCGAAATATTAAATTAGTTGGCAATGCATGATGCTGCTTGTTATTGACTTATACTGGTTGTAATGCAAAGCTAGTTAGCATTGTTACGAGATTTTGATTTACTATCATATATGAGCTCACAGAATAAAACTAGTAACTATTTCACTTGTATACTGAGAGAGAGTTGGACAAGATGTTGAAAAGAAAGTTGAATTTGAACATGGAACACTTTTATTCGTCGGGATTATTCTTAACAACAGAAGAGCAGCTTGTGCTTCTGACATCTCTTCCTGTTTTGCAGCAAGAAAACAAGTTCTCATCAGTTGCATTCCTGGGGAAAATTTTTGGAACAGAAAATGACTACTACATCGCTCAAGGCCGAGGAGAAGACTTTATTCGAAATAAGATGAGCTTTTATAGGTATTATTTAACATTATACTTGGGTTTAAGTGTGAATCCTGTGTGCCAGCTTTGCCAAGACATGCAAAGTTATTTCTGCAGTGACACTATTAAATTAACAGCCATCTTGATTCTTGGTGTTGTGAGATAGTTTGATGTTTTTGGCGCAGTAGATGCACAGGATTCTACGTTTCTTAATTTCATAAAGTTTTTGTTTGTTGTAAATGAGATTTTCAGTATTTAACATTAAATTGAAATTTCTATTCTGTTTTGCCAATCTTTGAAAGTGTTTTTTGAGTTTTGAAATGTTGGCTGAAATTAAGAATCATGTTCATTCGCTCTTCCAAGGCACCTCTCATCGCTAACACAACGCCATAATTTAAGATGGTGTTGACGATGGGTTAATTTGGCACGCCTTGGCATAGCTGGTGTACATTATATTTCAACCATGTAGAGATTGATACAATTATTATATCACTAGTTGATCCCGCGATCGAAATCTAGAAGTTGGTACACACTCTTAAAATGGTTCCAAGTCGCCAAAGATAATGCAAGTATTACCTGCATTTAGCTTTGGTGACTTGGCGCCAATGAAATGCAGCTGTCAACGTCTTGCTTTGGCAGTTTGTCAGCGTTTTAAGAGTGTGTACCAAATTCTAGATTTCAACCGATCCCGCTCAGAGCATCTGCGCTTGGTTATACTCATACCATGATTCTCCTGACGTTTCTAGAGCTAAACTGGTGATCCAGCTCTCCAAGAAAATTCACCAAAACAAAAAAAGGCGCCAAATGGTGTACGCATAATAGAAAAGCAGTCAATTTACAATATTCACAATAGTCAGTTCCATGATGTTCATCTCAATTTGTGAATTGCCACGACTTTATCATCGCTGACTTAAACTGTTCTGACGTTGATCTAAACGTTCTCTTGCTCGCCTAAGCCCATCTACTTCATTTCTAACTGATCTCTTTTAAATAATTTCGCCCAAAGTTTTGTAAGAAATATTGTGAAGGTTGAAATCTAGAATTTGGACACATTGTTAAAATGCCGCCAAATCGCCAATGCAAAACATTGTTCGCCGCACTTAGGTTTCCGACTGTGTTCGGAAACATATTTTTTGAAAAATAACCTATATTATATATATATATATTAATGTTATTTTCAACTTCATATGTTATAAAACTATGAAAATATTGTAAAATTAGGCTTTCAAAATAATATTTTTTTAAAAAAACTAAGAAATTTGAAGAAAATAATTTGAAGATGACTAAAATATTTGCCTTACGCTAAACAGCCATAGACAAAATCATATTCTAAATATACGTAAATCCTTGTAGGAGTACATTTTTATGACAGTTATCTGTGTTATGCTCTAAAATATTTCTTGTACTTCAAAATCGTTTTGAGATATAGCTGAACATAGTTACTAAACTGGTAATTTTTCATAAAAATGTTTTTCATTTATATTTGAGCACTTAAAAATAATACTTGATTTTAAAATTGACCTTAGTTTTTAGAGGAAAACATCAAGCATATTACAAAAAGCAATCTCAGAAAATTTCATATCAATACTTGAATAACGTTTTGAGAAATCATTGTTACGGTCGACAGTTTTCCTCAAAAATATCATTTCTCAGAAAACACTTTTAAAGTTATCATGCAACATAAAATAATGCTTACAGTTCGGTAATAAAACAGCTGTAACTCCATTTGTAATTCATGTAAAGTAAAAAGTGAGACAGTTTTAGAAAGATAATTAAACAGGCTACAAAATTAAATCATAAAAAAAATATTTTGATAATTTCATCAAAAACGACGATTTTAAACCAGTCGGATACCTTAACTGGCGCCAAGTCTCCAAAGATAATGCATGTAAAACTTGCATTAGCTTTGGCGACTTGGCAGCATTTTAAGAATGTGTACCAATTTCTAGATTTCAACCATTGTGAATTCGGTTGAAGTCTAGAAGTTGGTACACACTCTTAAAACGCAGCCAAATCGCCAAAGCAAGACGCTTACAGCTGCATTTCATTGGCACCAGATCGCCAAAGCTAAATGCAGGTAATACTTGAATTAGCTTTGGCGACTTCGCGCCATTTTAAGAGTGTGTACCAAATCCTAGATTTCAACCGTGAATTCTTCATCTTAAACTCATTTTTGGGTACAGCTTTGATATACAGCATCACTGGAGCTAATTTTGAGTTCGCGGCTTTTTTCAACAGCTTCAATATAGGATCCCATTGGCGGTATTTTGTTTTGGTGACTTAACGATACGATGTTCGGTTAGACGACAAAAAGTCGCCTGTACCAGATTATCGCCAGTGATGTCGTATATTAAAGATGTTCCCATTTTTTTTCGAGAAAAATTTCTTTTCACCAGAACGAATATAGTAACAGGCTATGACCATGAAGTTATATCTAACATGGCGGAGTCTGCCGTTTTTGTTTTGTAAACAAACCGATAGTTGCCATCGGCAAAGGAGAAATTAACCTCTTTTCTGTGCCATGTACCTTAGTGTTTTGTATACAGGGTGAGTTTGACCTATTTTGCCAAAGGAAAGAGGGCGATAGAAGAGCCCATGGAGATCATAAAACACTATAGCAACCCTGTCCCATTTCTAACCGTTTGCAAGTTATGGCAGATAAAATGATTTTGCTAAAAATCGTGAAAAATCCAAATTTAAAAAGTTTTTGGGAGATTTGCGTTCAACAAAAGTACATATTCTGAACAAGCAGTTAAAATCCTTTAAGATGACACCATTTTCATCAAAATACCTGGATTTAAAGCCGAGTTACAAGAGCCAAAACGTTGGCGAAATGCAAAATCGAATGGTTGCCAAAATCTTTAATATTGAATACCGCAAACACCGTTCAAGCTAAAATCTGTCAAATTTACCGAAAACTTGTGCATTTTATCAGCTTTCGTATGAGCCCACTATATCAGTGTTTTATTTCAGAAGAAATTTAGTCTTTCGTTGGCAATACATCACTGAAATCTGTGTTCTTCAAAATAATAGTGTGGATAAATGAAATGTATGAAAATCCACCACTGTGAACTCTTTCGGATATGAAGATGTGTTCCAACCTATTTTCATATAAGAAAGAGTTCATATTGGCGGATTTTCATATATACCATTTATCCACAATCGTTTCGCTTGGCAACTTTTTGTCGAATGTGTATTTCGACGAGCACCGGCTACAGTGATGTATTGCCAACGAAAGACTAAATTTCTACTGAAATAAAACACTGATACAGTTTATGGTAGGCTCATTCGAAAGCTGATAGAATGGACAAGTTTTTGGTAAATTTTATAGATTTTAACTTGAACGGTGTTTGCGGTATTCAATATTAAAGATTTTGGCGGCAATTCGATTTTGCATTTCGCCAACGATTTGGCGCTTGTAACTCGGCTTTAAATCCAGATATTTTTATGAAAATGGTGTCATCTTAAAGGATTTTAACTGCTTGTTCAGAATATGTACTTCTGTTGAATGCAGATCTCCCAAAAACTTTTTAAATTTAGATTTTTCACGATTTTTAGCAAAATCATTTTATCCGCCATAACTTGCAAACGGTTAGAGATGGGACAGGGTTGCTATAGTGTTTTATGACCCCCATGGGCTCTTCTATCACCCTCTTTCGTTCGGCAGAATAGGTCAAACTCACCCTGTATATAGATATTTTCAAGAGAAAACATTTATTTCAATCCTACGTAAGGTTAGAATCGAGATCAAGGTAACCAAAGAAAGCACCAAGTGATGACTCGTCAAATTTGGTATTACAATGGCTATCGTAGTGGTTGGGGAAAAAGCGCTCGCTCATTTGGTGATGGCGTAGGATTTGGATTACTGAGTACCATCCCGTTCACAGATGGAAAAAATATACTTGTACAGCATCTGCTTCACCCACTGGGAAAATATAATATTTCATTAGCTAGGTTTAATATACAGTACAGCAGCCAACCTCGAATTTGTTCAAGCTGTAACTCACTAGATTTGATATTAAATTTAAAACGGTTAAGACGTGACGGTTAGCGGCCATCTTAACTTGTTGGCGGGAATGTTGATAACTTGGCGACGGGACAGTATTGCGTTTTTAAGACTAACCAATTCTCCTTCCAATTCTCTTAGTTTCCTCTGCAATTATGAACCTATTTATTTCGCGATGAAATATGACTAAAAACCCATGAAATATATTTCAGGTTTTTTTTCAGTTTTTATTTATATTAACGTCCCGTTTCGAGCCAAGACGAGGGCTATTTTGGGGACGGTCATTGCAATTTTGAACCTCAGTCAGATGACGAGGACGACACCTGAGCTGGCACTCCCTTCTCCAAACTTCCGCACCACACCAACGGGGGGACGTTTAGCCCCCTATGTATGATTTAACGTGCAACAGGTCCAATACACGATGGATCGTCAGTGGAGTCGGGTTTCGAACCTGGGGAGACTTCCGGCCCCGAAGTCGAGTCCTTACCACTAGTCCACCATGGTCTATATATTTTATGGTAGTGTATTGAAATATAGATTTTAATATATATAAGAACTTGTGTATAATATGATTATGCAGAATAGCTAGGTAAAGAGTTTCAGAAAATACGATGAAGCATTTTAAAATGGTGAGCTAACTAAATTAAAGTTTTGAAAATTGAGAGGCACCATACAATAACCACAACGAGCTACTACCGGCCAACCTAGGCATGCGGGCGAATCTAAATGATCTGGCCGCCAAGACAATTAATCGGGCACTGTCTCCCGCACTATAGCCCCCATTGATGGCGTCATATGCGACGACCCTTCTGACAGAAGTACGACCCTTCATCATTAGGAGGTTACTTGACTCCACACCATTAGTATATCCCACCGGGAAGCGAGACTTTGCTTATTTATACGGCAGGTTCTCATCTCGATATCTGAGGTGCCCTCTTAAGTGGGAACTACTATACAATACGGCGTGAAATTATAATTTAATATGCTTATTGTCTCTCTCATTGATAAGTTGTTGCAGACATGGAATCTTTCCTTATCTGCTGCAGTAAAACAGGCGTTCATCCTGTTTTCCACAGGTAAAACTTTGAGCTAGCTCATTTTTTCGATATTTAATTTGGAGAACTTAAAACAACATTTTTTAAAAATAATTATGTTAGAAATAGTACAAAACGCTCTTTATGGATAAAGAAATCAAGTACGAGTTACGTAAGTCTATCAGAAAGTTCGATAATTAGTTCTGCAAAGTGCCAACAGATAATTGTCCAGGGTTATGCTAACAACGATAATCACCTACTAGCTTGTTAAGCGAGAGTGGCATAGTCTGTTAACTTCAGAAGCAGTTTGATTCACTAGCAGAGTGTGATTTGTTTTATCGCTGACTAATGTGCAGGGTGATTTGAAATTCAACACACTAACTGTTAGAGAAAGAAGGGAACACAAAAACAAATCAAAACCACATGAGAAAGCATTACCTGAAACGTTGATTATATGAGATAGAAGACACTGTTCGCCTGCGCTGTAATTTGATTTCGGCTCAACTCATTTAAAGATCCGACCTTGTATGGAGAACATGCAATAGTTTGCGGATTCTGAGGTGGCAGACATGCAAATTGCGCGTGGAGTATCTGACACCAATAGATGGGCCGATCCACACTGTTTGTTGAACAGTTCAAGAACAGACATATCATTAAATTCTCGCGAATTTGCATCGGAACTAGTGTGAATATGGGACATTCTTCTGGATGTTTTCTAATTGTTCAAGATTCCAAGTATCGCCAAAGAGTTTTCATCCATTATTGGCCTGCCATTTCTGCATCTTCTCGTATCTAATATGATTGCCGTTTCGGGTCATACATTTCTATGTGATTCTGACTTGGTTTTCTACTTTTTATCTGTCCTAAAGTTTGCGCGCTGAATTTTAAATTACTCTGTTTCAGGCAATCACAAAACTGTCACTGAAAGACATTAACTCAGCGATGTCTCTTGGCATAGAGTAAATATCAACTCTGTGCAGCTGTTTGTTGAAGATCTACAGAACTAGTTCCGAAGCCTCCTGATACACCCATATACAGGATGCCCACTTAAATAAGGGACACCCCCTTTTAACTTCAGAACGATGGCAGCTTTAGTCATAACAGTAGTATCTAAGGATAGTAAAACGTCTATGCACTATGCGATGAGACAACTTACACCGCCACCTAGTGGCAAACTTCGGAGTTAGCGTTCCTATCTCGAAAAAGGTACAAAATAGTGGAAAAATGCCAATTACAAAGTTACAGGGCGTTATCGATTTAGTACAGAAAAACACCTTGTGCACAATAATACAAAGAACAGAACGCTTAAAATGCACATTTTTTTGTTCGCATTTTCCAAATTCTGATGTCACAAGACATGGACAAAAGGAGAAAATGTTGTTTTTCGGTCAAAAAATGGCCCCATTACACTTTTTCCTGTGGGAATAACTCAAAGAGCAGGTGCATACGACCTTTCCGCCAAAATAGCAGGACTTTCGATGCCGTATTACCGCTGCTTATGCTATCACACCAACTACTTGCTAAAACGTGTGCAAAGTGAAATTCAAACAAGAGCTTAAATCTGTATTGTAGATGACAGAGAGCACTTTGAACACCGAAAATAAAGATATCTTGAGATAACTGATTTTTTTTCCTTTTTAACACTGTTTAGTAGTGCGAGTGTATATTTGCTTAGATATTTGTAAACATTGCCAAGTTCGAAATTGTCCGCCCCTAGCAACCCTTCCGAGTTCAATCTACAACCCCCGGGGGTAAAATCCCCGGATGGACGCTTGTATCTCTTTGTGTTGTTGTTGTGTAATCCCTTGTGTGTGTGAGCTCTCGCTAGCTCAAATAAATGCAATTTAAATTTAATATAGTCCGCTCCTTGTGTGAAACATGAGTTATCCATTTAACGCCCAAACAAACACCTTTCGAGACGACACAGTTTTGGAAATCGAGAACAAACAATTGTGCATTTTAAGCGTTTTGTTCTTTGTATTAATGTGCACAAGGTGTCTTTTTGCACTAAATCGACAACACTCTACAACTTTGTTATTGATATTTTCTCTCTATTTTATACCGTTTTCGAGATAGGAACGTTAACTTCGAAGTTTGCCACCAGGTGGCATTGTAAATTGTCTCTTCGCATAGACGTTTTACTATACCTAGACACTACTTTCAGGACTAAAGCTGCCATCGTTCTGAAGTTAAGGGGGGGGGCGGCCTTATTTAAGCGGGCACCCTGTATATGGGTGTATCAGGAGGCTTCGGTACTAGTCCTATAGAGAGGCAACAAACAGCTGCACAGAGTTGATCTTTACCCTGTGCAAGGCAGTATGCCAAGAGACATTGCTGATTTAATGTCTTGTAGTGTCAGTTTTGTGATTCGTTCTGAAGTTAAGGGAGATGGCCCTTATTTAAGTGGGGGCCTTTTATAGATTAAACAATTTACGTCATAAGCAGCTGTTAATGAAGTTCAGTTCCATACTTTCAATCAAAAGAATACCAAGGATAATCATCAAAGGGGTATGTCCAGGAGTGGCCCGACTTTCTGTACAAGGAGAGGGACGTAATGATGCCCCTCTCAAGTTTTCGCCGGGTCTTATTTACTTACTAGTTAAATAACCTTTTGCTTGAACGGGACTCTCCATTGGCGCCACCCCTGAGTATGTCCTTTTATTTGAAAACTAGAAAATCACCCGTCATGGTTTGACGGGTGCAAATTGCCTATTCATTCGAGAGATTTCCCTTCAAATTTGACGTGTTTAAATAGATATATATGCGAGAGAAATATTTAGCATTGATTTAAAACAAATAAAATAAACATATGTTTTATGACAGGAAATATTGTTTTTTATTTACATATTATTTAAATATTTCTTGATTCAAAAAAGCTCTTGGTAAACAACATTTCGTGTGAAGTATTTTTCGTTGTTTAATAATTTTCCTTGTACTTCAGATGTCTTTGTGTAAATTTTAACGTGATTGGGAATCCTATACCTTGAAAGTGCAACATAGAGCTGTCCATGTGAAAAGACAGGCTCATCGAGGTAAATTCCAAAATGATCGAAAGTTTGCCCCTGCGATTTGTTGATAGTCATCGTGTAAGCTGGAATTAACGGGAACAGGCGGCGGTTGAGAACGAATGGTAGTTTCACGTCGCTGGTGGTTAATTTAATTCTTGGCAAGAAAACAACATCGCCACGATTGCATTCAGATGCAATTTGGCGTCCAAACTATATCACGCGCATGATATACCACTGACGTAATTTACTACTCTCTATTAAAAAACGGAAATTAATTTGAAATATAGGATTAATATAATTTAAAATTTCTCGGGAACTATCGATCATAGCGAGATAAATTTTATATCAATCGATAGAAGATTTCATTTCACTATTTTAGAGCTATTAAATATGAAATTAGAACGGCAATCACTTTATTAAATTTAAAATTACTAAAATTTAGGTGCTCTAACAATGGAATAATGCAGTTTAACGTTTCGCAGTGCTATGGCGCGAGTTTCATTGTTGGTGACGTCAGAGCGTTACCGGAGGATCTGGGCTATCATATTAGTAATATTGTGCTGCTTTTAGAAGTGCTGACATTAATGTTGGACGATTGGTATTAATTCGCTTCCTTTTCTCCCCGAAAGCACTGACGGATATACCTGGCGTTTGCTGTTTCCGCCAGCTGAAGACAGCCTCAAGTACTTCCATTTGATTCGAACCCGATTCACAGGAGATCCTACGAGCAAGCACAGATATCACGGTCGTGATGGGAACGAGAAGGTTAGAGTTTTATTTCATTTAGAGAAGCAGCTGAAATAAAAAAGTAACTCTTCTGATAATGTTTTCGAGATCTAAATCCGTGGTGCGCAAACTATTTTCATTTCCGACCCCTTAACCTTGTGTAAAATGTTTTCTCGACCCCTCTGGGAGTCGAGACCACGTTCTTTGAAGAAAAGCCTTGAAATTTTTATTGTCAAATAAATTCTTTTGTATTTAGCGATCCGCAAAAATTTTCCTCTCTCTTGGGTGTCGCGAGAAAATTTTTGCGCACCACTGATCTAAATAATGGAATCAATTCACGTGACGTCACTGCTATGCGACAAATGTAATCGAACTTTTCCTTTTACACCTAATTACATTATTACACATTGTCTTACTTTATGTTCTGACGTCATTAACTTTTTTTTTACTTGTAAGATGCGCACTGAATTCCAAAAGTAGATTGGTGTGGCTCATTTCATGAGAGCATGAATTGGTTCCATTATCGATGTTCAGAATAAGTTCTAGAATTTATTTTTCATTAAAAAGAATATTAATTTATTTAGTTTCATTTTTATGAAGAGAAAAAGAAACATCTCAAAAATGGTATGTTGCGAATTTTAAATACGGTGCTGCTGAAATGGAATTTATGTCTTAATCATACGTTATCTTCCAAAATCGGCGAAAAGAAATTTTAATCCCCGATTGGCTTTTCTGTTCTACCTTTAAAAATCTCATAGAACGTACACACGTGTTTTATTTGGTGAAAACATGATTCGCAAACTTATTTTACTTGCTGACATTTTTTACATTTGCGCTGATTACTTTCTTTCCTATCTAAAAATAAGCAATACAGAGCGTAAAAGAGAAATTCACACAGAGTCGAATGGATAGGGGAATCCGGGGCAAAACGGAATACTTAAGGTTTGGAGGGCTGTACAATGGCAAGTAACACTCAGAGACTTTTGATAAAGCAACGTTATAAAAATTATTTATTTTCTCACACATAATGGATTTAAAAAAGAATCTATCATCAGTATATAAATTGTTATTGATGATTTAGTAAACTTTGTCAAATGGTCCGTTTTGCCCCGGAGATGGGGCAAAATGGAACCCGGTTTTTTGTATTCTTTGTAAATTCTTAAATATGAAAAAAGGATTGTTTTCTTATGACTATTCAACATATTATATATAAGTTGCATTAAGTGTGAGAAATCTCTATAAAATTACTTCAGACATTATATCGGTAATTAAAAATTAAACAAAGGAAAAGTACAATTAACGACAAAACTCACAAATGAGAAATGCATTTTCGTCAGCACTTTCTACTCTTGTCATAAGCGAATTACACACCGTTTTGTCCCGGTCCATTATGCCCCAAGTGCAGAGGTTAACGAAGAAATACTGTAAGGCTAGGTTAGAAACTAAGGAACTACAATACAAGTACATAAATGAACAGTCCAAAGAATCATGACAACAAAAAATCAATGATTATCCAAACATAATAATAACTTATTTGAATTAACTTAGGAAGAAAAGTCGTTGAAACTACAGTATTATGTTCAAAAGCGAGGAACTCTTCTAAACTATGTATTGTAGCCAACTCTCATGGACTTCAATAGTTCAGTCATGTGCAGTAGGGTATGTTATGAAATTCCAGGAGTTCCACTAATTTGCGCAACAAACTGGGCGAAAAAATGAGGGGTTTTTGTTTTACCCCGTAGTTCTGTTTTGCCCGGGTTCCACTATAAATTATGTAGCCATTGAATTTTTGAACGGATGCAGTTACACCCTATTAGCACAAGATATTGCACGATATCTCTACGACGTTGTCCGGTATTCTGAATGCCGTACAATAACGCGAAGATATCGTAACAATATTGTACAGCGTTTTGTGATATTAGGGCAGTTACAGAAACGGTGACTACACACTAGAAAGTGAGTGTGAGCATCTCAATGAGACCACTCACAACGGCCCTATTGTCGGAATGCGGAATTAAGTTATCCTATCTCAAAAGCTGTTGGATATACGAGAATAAAGTCAATTAAAAAGTTGTTCATCGTCATCAATTTAGTAGGAAATGATACTCCATATGCTAAGATGTAAGCGAAAAGTGTGAATGTCTGTTGGTATGATTTGCGCCCTGGTTTAGGCAGGAAGATAATCTGCTGCCGATGTTAAACAATTCGAGCATAGACCATAAAGCTCTGTTTTTATGGCCTTAATCCTATTGTTTTATTCCAAGCTTCAATCCTAAACACCATCATAATAGCACATGATAACAAAACTAATTTCGTTATTATTGGTATTGATTAATATAATTTGGTTTATCGGCATAAAATTGATATATTTCTATAAAACTTTTGCGCTTTCAACATCACTGTTACTTAATTACTTAAATCAGTCGAGGTGCATACCACGACATTTTCACTGTTGAAATAAATATCTGTGGATGCGATTTACACGGCATTCCTACGCAAGAAGTTGATAATATTCTTTATCTTTATTATTATCTTTTCCCCTTTCTCCCTTGTTAAATTGATCCCCCGAATCACGTTTAAATACCACCGAAACTGTCCCAAATGCGTCATATACTACTTGAATGTCTTATACTCATACTCAGAATTGGGCGCAGGTATGCAGTCGGGAACCAACCATCTTTTCATGGAATTCGGGTTCATTGTTGAAACTTTACATAGGTATGAATATGCTATGCAAAACTAAACAAATTCCATAAGTAAAGTCGATCCCCCATATATGAACCATACAACGAAAATCTCTATCTATCGATTTTGTTTCAGGAATCTCGGATTTTCATTACAAAAACAGTTTCTGCATATCGATTAAACTCTTTTCAGGAACCTTGAATTTTCTTTAGAAAAACGGTTTCTGCACATCTAATAAAATTTCTATATATCGAACAAACTTTTTCGAATAAAAAGAATTATGTATACCTTTTAAAGTCATAAGGTACCCAAGTATTTTCTTTCATACAAGAAGGAATAAAAATTAAATAAGAAAAAAACCCTGTTCCACCGATTTTTAATGCGAAGGAATTTTTAGCAGGTTGCTTACGAAAGAGAAGTAAACCCTTACCTGTGAGTCATATTTATTTTTAATTTCTGTTTTACGAATCACTTTCTTAATTTGCATTTTTTAGTGCATTGCAAACAGATTTGCAAATTACATACAGATTTGTACATTTTTCAAAATAAATTTCTTTGTCAGTTTCATTTTTAAAGTCTTCTTTAACCCTTAAATGTTCGATATACATAATTTTTTTAATAAAATGTATTTCTGTATGTTAAAGTTTCTATATATCGAATTTTTTTTCAGAAGCCTTCGAATTCGACTGTCCTTATGAAATAATTCGCTTCGGATAGATGCAGCATTCAAGTCTTTCTGTAACGTTTTGTGAAAACAGGTCCATATCAAAATCTGTATTATCCCTTAAATGTCCAACGTTTCTTTTAAGCAACATACCCAATTCTGTCTTCTAAAATCTTGAGAATAAGACTGAAGTTCTAATACTGAAATTTTTATGAAATCCATTTGCAGCATATAGATAGCAGCCTGAGTGCTAAAAAAATAAATTGATGTTTTTTCTCTTGAGGCTGTGTCTTTTTAGCTTTGTTTGTTACGCTTGAGAATACCATATTTTATTCTATAATGTTGAAGGTAATTCCTTATCTGTATTATTAGTTATTAAAATTCACGTATGTTTAGCATTATAGAATTTTATCAAGGAAATTTTTTTCTGAAATAAAGCCCAGTGTTGTCAGTTGGTAACAAACTGTATTTTAGCCATAAACCACACTAAAAACAAAATAAGATTTTTTAAAGTATATTTTTCATGTTTTATTCAAGAAATGAAAGTGAAAAAACATTTTTAAATCAATTTTTAAAAAATCGGATTTTTAAGGGTTTGATCGATTGATTGATTTGAGGTTTTTTTGGGAGGATTTTTAGCTGCAAAGGCTATCATCCCCGTATTCACAAAAGGTTCAAATTAAAAAATGCCAAAAAAACTTCAGGTTCTGGAGGGAAATATGAAGGTTCTGTTTATTTTCAAAGACTTTGCTTGTGAGTTCCTTAAATCTATAGGTTGCTGAAGAAACAAGTCCAAGTTTGTGTTTTAAGGGTTATTATTTTAGTTGGTTCCCCACTGCATAACCGTGCCCATTTCTGCCAGTAAGTCTGTGCCCAATTTGTCGAATCACAGCAGCCTTATTTTCTCTCTCTCCAGGCGGAAATTAAAGAAGAGCACCGCTTGAGCGCCTTCCTGAAGCTGATGGACTTCGAGACGGCGATCGGGCCCAAGAATTCATTAATGATAACCCCGAAAGGGATCATTAACAAAAATCCCTATTTTAAAGGTAATGGACCTCGCCTTTCGAGCGCTGGATAGAGATCGGCCCAATCTCGGGATTAGGGCTGCCTCGATCGTAATCGCTTAAGCAGTACAGAAATAGCTCCGGGAAAACCTCTTAGAATGGTCCCTGGTAATGGGCTGTTCGGCATTGTCCATTAGGAGGTAGGAACACTAGCTATTGTGACGAGAGAAAAAGGAGGAATTTTGGTTTCGAAGTATTAGGCGATAGATGTTGTACAGGGCCGGATTAAGCCCTGTAGGGGCCTATAGGCAATGTAAGTTTCGGGACCCCCCACCCTAACTTCCACAAAACAAGATTTTTTTTTTACTGATTCTAGTTTAATCTCTATATAAGCAGTTCAGCAAGAAATATTATGACAAACTACAATGAAAAAAAAAATCGACGGGAGGCTGTCTCTGCGAAATGGGCGCTGGGATTGAGGGGCGTAGACTTACTTACCTTACTCACCTGTGGTTTTCTGTGACTGAAGTAGCTCTATGTGACTCTTAAACGCTTGTTTGATAAAGCATTATATCCCACCGGGAGTTCACGGATGAGAAGCCGCCGGATAAATAAGCGGGTTCTCGCTTCCCTGGTGGGTATAGTAATGGCGGGGCGCTGGGTCCCCCAACCAGTGATAGTGCGTACCTCCTGCGGGAGGGGACGGGCCTTGGCCGACTACAGTTACGAAGACTCCGGTCTCAGTACTCGAGCTATTGCAGCGGTTGTCATTCAGTTTTTTCCCGGTGCTACGGCAGGGCGGGGTTGTCCAGGTTTCTGATAAAGCATTATTCATATAGTTATTGAATAGAAATCTTTAAAAAATTCCATTTTGGATAATCAGTTTCATACACATCTGAGAAAAAGAATAAGTGCTGTTGAATTTTTTCGTACAAATTATTCATTCTTCAATGAAAAGAAAACAAGTTCTGAATTATCTTTTGTTGCTTCCTCAGTTAAATATACATATATTTTAAATTCATAAACTTTTGGTAGTTAGTTTTTTGAGAAGAAAGTGATTAATCTTGCTCTGCAACATCTTTTTCTATCATCGTTTGTAAATATACGAAAAAACAAATCGTTTATTGGAGCTTTTTACCCAGTTTTGGTCTCTGAGCGGTTTGTATTGTTTATTTCTTGCTTAAAGATAATTTTGTGAATTAATTGCTTTTCCGATGCCAAGCATTACTTTTTATAATGAAATATTTATTTAGGGTGTGGAAGTTATGAGAATAGGAAACATTAAAAAGATATTTGCCATATATGACTGTATCTGCGTTCTTACCGTGGAAAAGTTTTTAGCAATTTCATATGCATAATTTTCTGTTATACGTTTTAATTTCGTAATTTTTTAAATGAACAAATAAATTGAATAAAGCCAATAGCACCTTCTAGTTTTACATACACAGGATCTCCAATAAATTGTTTACACACTTTAAAACCGATACCTTTACATAAATAATGGCCCAATCAATCGTCATAGTAAAAGCTATTGGCAAGTAATAAATCTCATTTGTCAATGGAACATCAAATGAACTTATCAGGCATTTGCTATGTAGGGTAATTTGGTAGAATGTGGATTAATTTCTTTCTTCGTTGAAAATACCGTGGCTGAGGATGCTTATCCTTCTGATTCCTAAGACCTTTGAAACTCAGGGACCTCAGAATATTGACACGTCCGAGATCTTCTTTCCAAAATTCCCTAACCTCTGAAAAACCACAATGGCAGCTTGCATTCTTAATGGTTTGATATGAAAAAGAGGACTCAGATTATATGATGGCTACTAAAGGGATTTAATACAAGGAAATGGGCTTGGCTGAAATGAGAGTTCTAAGAAACTGACCAGGTCCCTCAAACCCATCTGGGTGAGACAGTCAAACGAACAAAACATGCGCCTCGGGCATTCAATCAATTACACTTAGCGAAAGGAAGTGGAGATTTTCTCATGATGTTTGGGCGCTTCGAGGGCCTCTCGTTCTTTGGTCGAACGGGTGTTTGGGGCTTTTCAGTATCGAAAGAGTTAAATGAACTTCTATTAAGAATGCGTTATGCCCCGTGTTCAAGAGTTGTTTGAGAAGGAAGAATGGCATTTTCATTTCAGCCAAGCCCATTTCCTTGAATTGAATTCCTCTAGTAGCCATCAGGACAGAGCACCGCATTATTATTGCGTCACGAGACTGATCTTGAGGAATTCTGGAGAATAGTTGTTTAGGGCGAAGAGGCAGCATTGAGTCCTCTCCCCTGCATTCAACGGATCGTACTCTGATGGTTTTTCCGTGAAGCTACAGGAAACCACAAGTTTATAGCTCAAAGTTAGTTACAAACAGCGGGTTGAAAGCTTCCATTGAAAGAGAATGGCTCCAATTGTCAGTTGAAGCTGCACTGGTCGGCTTTATCAGCCACGCCTATAAAATAATAGGTCATCAATTTCAAATATTTTTAATAACTGACAAAATTATGCATTGTATAAATTAATTGGATTTATAAAGCTGTGATATATGATATTACAATGGACTCTCATATAACGCGTTCCCGTATAACGCGATGGAAAAATTACGACTAGTTCTCATAGAGCGCGATAAACAGTCTCGCAATGCGCATAAGATAATTTAACATTTTCATAGTTTTTGATTTATTTGTATACATTACTTGTTGTTTACATCTGAACAGTGAAGCTGAGAGATTAAAAAGAGTAACATTTCACTAGCGATATGCGCAGTTACAATTTGGAGACGTGTTTGAATTTGCATGAATTCGTCCGATGATGCATGCCCCTATATCGTGATTTTCTGTAACGCGAAATGTATTCCCCGCATTATACGAGAATCCACTATAATCCTTTATGTAACATTTATTCAAATTGTGCAGACACATTTTTGGGAACACAGAGTATTGATGCAAAATTCACAACATTCTATTTTTACTTAAATTTCAAAGGATTTCCAAGATTAAAATTTCTCTGCGCATTTTACTTCGAAATGATTTTTCCATTCAGGAAGCATAATCGATGAACGTTGAGAAGGAATTCTTCGTAAAATATGCATTGCTTTAAATTTCAAGGAATGAGTGACAAATTGCTTCCGGCTATTATTTGCATAAAAGATAGAAACGTATCTTTCAGTTTACATGGGACGCAATTTTGGAAAGAAGTGGAAATTCCGTTCTATAACAAGCGCAAGACAGCGCGTGATTATGTGACGTTTGTGCATGAAAGAAAATAACCCGGAGCAGACAGTTATATAAAATGATCGGAAGTAGAATGAATGCATTTCTAGAATTTTTCATTGCTTTTTTTAGTAGGAAAGGAAAATTCGTTATATTATTATTTGTTATGTTGCGAGTTTTTAGAACTTAAATTATCAGCAATACTAGGAAAGATGCATGCATTATCTCGCTTATTCCAGAGCAATATTTAGTTTTTAGTTTCTCCGAATGCGAAGTAAGCAAAAGAGGGAGTATTGTAATAAACTAAAAAATTAACAACGAAATTTCGATGAATCGAAACATTTTGATCCTCCGTCAGCACGAAATAAACATTCTTGGGATTGCGTGCATTCAGTAATTGTGCCAAAAATTTGATACAGATAAACAATTTTGGTAGATAAATCGCATTCCTAATTTCATTTGTCTAGCCCGTTTCGTTGTTATCTTATTTACAGGAGGGTACCCCATCGGGGGGACACCGCGAGTTCGCGGAGGAGAGGCTGCCGTATAAGTAAGCAGGCTCTCGTCAACCCGATGGCACAATGATGGTGGTGTGGCTCTTTGGGCCCACTTCCGAAGACGGGTCGTACCCCGGTAAAACGGGGGGTTGCTGCATGAGCCGCTCGTAATGGGGCTATTATGCAGGAACCACAGTGCCCGACTATCTGTTGCGGCGGCCGGTCTTTCAGTTGTTTACCCGGATGCTTAGGCAGGGTGGGGTGATGTCCCTTTGGTCTTACAGGAGGGTAATTTTTCTACTCAGGGATGTCTATAATGTATAGATTCATTAACCCTCTCACACCTAGAGAGGCGGTCTCGGGCGGTCTAAAATTTCCCCTTAACAACGACGAAGGCCGGTCTGAGGCAGGTGGCTGCTTTTGAGGGGGGTAAGGTTCGCGATCGCTTAGGAGATAAGCGCGGTAGGGGGTCCAATTATCCTTGCCAAACACAGCCCATTTTCGTGCATCTTAAGGGAAGGTTATAACAGGAGGTGGGGTAAATGGCCATCCAGTTTGGAAGAGTCCAATTCATGTCGTATTCTCCCAAAAAAGGACCGATTTTAAAGGGGCCAGAAGAAATAAGTCGACTCGGGATTAAAGAGTCAAAATCTCGTGTTGGGATGTTTTGACGGTTACGATAATTTCTCTTTATCTCATCCTATACAAGAAAGTCAAAATGAAGGACTTTTTTAAAAAGAGAAAGCAAATGAGAATGCTCACCTATTTATTTGTTATACCGAGAAAGAAGCGCCTTTAATTGTTTTGGTTGAACGCCATGTTACCCGGCGTTTAATCTAACACCATATATAAGAACTGTTCCCACCGTTTTGCAAAATTCTACTTGAAAGTGACTTTTATGTTAAAATAAATTAGCGACCACTTTCCAATTCCTACTCATTTTTATCACACTAAGCGGGATACTTTTAATGAGTTTCGAAACTGGAATGAACTGTTCAGACACATTAGAATCGGACAGTTTTCGAACTTTATGGTGAAAATCTATCCTATTAAAATTCGAAGGTAAACAAACGTATGTATGTATATATGTATGTATGTCCGGCTATCTTCTCACGAACCACTGAACGGAGAAGCACGCGGAAAGTACCAAAAGATGGGGAATAATCCAAGGAATCCATTTCGGCCATTTAAATTCCGAAATTACAATTAGTTAAAAAGATATTAATTAAAAACTTCGAAATGAATGAATTGACGTGCTGCCATCTATTGGCAGAATGGTGAATTCATTCACGGCGGATTCTTTTTTTTCTATTATTAGTTTTCGCATCCGGTGTTGCATTTTTTTTTATTTATTTAACGGAAGTTGGTATTTCTTTTTGAGCGATCTTCTGTGTTCTTCTGCGTTTGGATTTATTAACAATTGAAAAAAAATCGTTTTCCTGCATTTTTCTTTCTTTTTTTTGTCGTACGGTGTTTCGCAACATTTACGTTTGTTGGGGAAAATAATTATTCATTTTTATCCGTTTTTTTTTCATTATTATTCGTTTTATTTTTTCTTTTGCAAAACAAATATCATGCTAATCTGTTTTAATTTACAAACATAAGAATTCTCGCGTTTTCATTCAAACCAAACTGCTTTAAGGTAGTAAAAAGGCTAGAACTGAAAGTTTTAATCCAACAAGAGAGGATTCAAAACAGATTTACGTTTGTTGGGGAAGCTTAGTGACAATATTTGCAGGGAAAAAAACAGATGCGGGTATATGAAAAAATGTGGATTCCGAGAAACGCTGGGTTATTAACTATAAGGTTGGATTTAAAAATTTTAATTAAACAATATAGGATTTAAATGATTTTTTACATTTTGGGAGGAACGTAACGTTTACGTTAGCTACAATATGTGTAAAAAAAATAAACCGGAGGCGGGCATATGAAAATTAGTAATAAAAAGACTAGACTAGATTTGAAAGAATATTTACATTTGTTGGGGAAAGTAAGTGAAAATATTTGTTGAAAAAAAACGGAGCCGGGCATATAAAAATATGGATCCCAAGTCCTCACATGATCTCACTTCTCTCAGCCTGGGAATATCCCATTATTCAAGATTGCCCGTGCAACACCGGGCCATGCAGCTAGTAAGATAATTAAAAAGCGATAAATACGCGAAGGAAGTTTATAATCGGTTTTTGAGATAAGCTTTTAAAAAGAATTTAACTCTTTCATTTCCAAAATCACGAAGCAATTGCAAAAATAAAGAGATTTAAACCTCAGCATTTATTAAATATCAAAGTAGATATGGAAACATGAAATTCTTTTCGATATGTTGAACAGACAGTTAAAATTTTATGGTGCAATAAATTCACATGGATTCGAAGGCATTTTGAATATATAATATGTGACACTGAAAGGTTTAAAAGAACGTTGACATTTTTAGAACCAGCATATTTACTTTTTCTTATATTTCGTTTCTAAAATTAAACTGACGGAAAAAAATCCCAGCACCAAGAAAAAATTATTGTAGAGTAATGAAATTTCAGCAATACATTTGTCTAGGTAACATATTTAATTGCTTAAAGTTTCAAGATCACAGGTTAATTTAAGCGCGAGAAGAGCCATTTCAAATGTGAAATGCTGGTGCATTAATAACTGGTGTAACCGCTAGAATTTTGAATGCAAGCATGCAAACGTGCATGCATTGTGTCGTACAGATGCCGGATGTCAGTGTGTGGGATGGAGTTCCATGCCTGTTGCACTTGGTCGGTAAGAACAGGGACGGTTAATGCTGGTTGTGGATGACTGGAGTGGACGTCTAATGATGTCCTATACGTGCTCTATTGGAGAAAGATCTGGTGATCTAGCAGGCCAAGGAAACATGTCGGCACTCTGTAGAGCATGTTGGGTTACAACAGCGGTATGAGAGCGAGCGTTATCCTTTTGGTAAACACCCCCTTGAATGCTGTTCATGAATGGAAGCACAACAGGTTGAATCACCAGACTGACGTACAAATTTGCAGTCAGGGTGCGTGGGATAACCACGAGAGTGCTTCTGCTGTCATATGAAATTGCTCCCCAGACCATAACTTCAGGTGTAGGTCCAGTTTGTCTAGGCCGCAGACAGGCTGGTTGCAGGCCTCACCTGGCCTCCTTCTAACCAACATACGGCTATCACTGTCACCAAGGCAGAACCGGCTTTCATAAGAAAACACAACAGATCTCCACTCCGTCTTCAAATGAGCCATAGCTTGACACCACTCACGTCGCAAATGGCAGTGGCTTGGAGTCAGTGGAATGCACGCTACAGGGCGTCTGGCTCGGAGCTGTCCTTGAAGTAATCGATTTGTAACAGTTCACTGTGTCACTGTGGTGCCAACTGCAGCTCGAATTTCTGCCGCAGACGCAGTACGATGCGCCACAGCCATACGCCGAACACGGCGGTCTCCCCTCTCAGTAGTACCACGTGGCCGCCCGGAACCCGGTCTTCTTGAGGCAGTACCTTCCCTTGACCACTGCCTCCAACAATCATGCACAGTGGATACATTCCTGCCAAGTCTTTCTGCAATATCGCGGAAGGAAAATCCACCTTCTCGTAGCCCTACTACACGACCTCGTTCAAACTCAGTGAGCTGTTGATAATGGCATCTTCGTCTTCTTAATGGCATTCTTGACTAACATCAACTCACTACGTCACATCTCAACGATTAATAACGCTCAAGAACTTTACAGTGCGTATTTAAAGCAAACCTGATTTGCATGTTCATAGTGGCGCTACTTGCGCCACACTTATGCGCCTAGCGCGAAATTTGAATAGACGTCATCTTCCAGATGTATAAATACGCCTATCAAATTTCGTTTATCTAGCACAACTCTTTCTTGGTGCTGGGAATTTTTTTCCGTCAGTGTATTTTAGGAGACATAATATTCTGAATGCAATTTGAATGGCAAAAAGCCTGTTTCAATCATTTTTCTGCTTAACTGCTTTCCCAATTTCTATAATTCTTGTTATATACTAGTGCAATGAAATTCTAAGATTAAATTATAGATGGAAGCATAATATATGTTAACTTATATGACTGTTCCAATATATGGAAAGCATTATTGGTTATAATTCAAAGGTTTTACTTTAATTATAAGGTGACCAACCGTTCTCCTTGGAGAGGACAGTTTCTGTCCTTCATCGAAAAGTGTACAATAAATGACGTTACAGATGTTTTTATTATGCATTTATCATGTTTTAGTGTATTATTATTGCAATGAATAAAATCTTTCTTTAATTATCGATATTTTTTATCTTCAAATTATTTGTGTCCTCCTTTTGTTGGAGATTGAAAGTTGGTCACCTTATTAATTAGGAATTATATGAACGAAACATGTATTATAAAGAATTGTTATAATTAAAGTTCGTCTATTGAGAAGGTTATAGAGCCGATTTTATAGCTCCTAACGAAAAAAAAAATTCACTAGAATGTAGTACAAGTAATGCGCTTTGAGAAAACGAACAAACAAGGACAACAAAAAACTGTGCATAAAAACATTATTTTGAACGAAGAAAGACCTTACATTGACTTTAGAATTGACTTTTGGCAACGTTTTCAATTAAACTAAAAATACTTAAATGAATTATTCAATTTTGCTTCAGTAATAATAATAATAATAATAATAAACTGTAAATGTTGGCTTAGATAAAGGGGCAGCGCTACTTACTGGAAAAATTTTAACTTTTTTTTCGGTTTTCACCGACCGCATTCCTTGCACTACATTGTAGTAAACTTTTGTTTGTTTAGGAGCCATAAAACGGGCTCCAGGGCTTTCTGAATAGTCGAACTTTAAATATAACAACACTGCATCTGAAACGTCCGAGAGCAATTGAATTTGTATTTGAGAAGAATGAGCTAGACAAATGAAATTTATCATGTAGTCTTTATATATATAAAAAAAGACTTTAAATCTATATTGTTACCAAAAATAGTCTGGTGAATGTGAATGAAGTCCAACAAACAAGATAAAAGCTAAATGACTCTTTATTTTATGAAAACAAAACGTAGCACAGGTAAAAAAACTGAACAACAATTGTATAAATTTGCAACAGAGATCACCAATAAATTTCAGTAACAGCACTTTCTAAAGAGAAACAGTGTCTCAGCTTGTACTGCTGACCAAATTCCAACTGACTCACTCTTGGTTTGAATGCTTGCTTTTTATACGTTTTCCAACAGGAAGTGACGTCACATAGTAATCTCTCGAAGGTTCTTGATCTAGTAGAGATAGCGCCAAATTTCTGGTATTTTCTAGAAGGTTCGTTTTCTAGTCAAAATCGCCAAATTTGTCACCAAAATGGGCGCCAAGTTTGTCTCCAAGGTCGGAGTTCATTGGCTCGGCTTCTAGTAAAACCCCTGTAAAACTCTCTTTCCTGCCATAAGATTAGCATGTTACGGAAACAACTTTACATCTTCGAAACACTATCAAAATTTAGGCGAAATCCGTCAAAGTGAAATTTGTCCGTCTGTCTGACCGTGCACATGTGGACATGATAACTCAAAAACGCAGTTAGTTAGATGAGTGAAATTTAGCATGCGGTTTTATAACTAAAATTATATATCTATATCAGTTTTTAGATTGAATCTGTCAACTGATAGAATGCCACTCTTTCTGTCCCTTTCCGTGTATGGAAAAGTGATTACTCAGAAACGCAGCAAGTTAGATGAAAGAAATCTGGGTCTAGACAACGAAATCGCATCGAAAAAATCAACCGCTCAAATGGAAGAGGTCCAAAATGCATATTCGATTCTTTTCACTTTACGACAAAGTTCGGGAAGGATATGAGAAAGTCGAGGGAAGTTTTCAGGAAAGTTTTCCGTATATGCTTCAAAGTTACTTACCACAAAATCTTCAGTGTGATTTTGCTTAAAACTTTAAGAAGATCTCAGTTCATGATTCACCGAAAACAATATGCTAATTAAAAAGAACTATCAGTGACTTCGTATAAATAATTTTACATAAAACCATACATAAGTACCGTAGACTCTCAGATATCAAACCAGAGGACTGCAGGATTAACGAAAGCACCGGTTTAGTGGAAGTTCATTTAAAAGCCGTAATTAAATAGCAAAACATCTGTTTATTGCGCAAAATATATTTCAATGTATTCAAAATTATACAGAAGATTACACCATATATAATAAATGTTACAAAATAAAATTGATGAGCAGTCTATTGTTTACGTCGCATCAAGGTCACTATCACCCGCCTACAATTTGTTTTACATTAAACGTTTTCCACTTGCCCTGTTGAAAACGTCGGATTACTGAAGGGGCCGGATTGGCGAAGTGCCGAATTATATAGAGATCAATGCAAAAAATATTTCTTTAATTCTTTCAAACTCAGGCGCGCTAAACGTCAGTTCAAACAAAATATGGATAACGCCTGAAAATCCTTGCGAAATTTCCACCCTCTTTGTTTAGTGTGTCTCGAGGCGAGTGGTTCCTCCTCAAAGAATAGTCGAGCCCATTTCCTTATGCAAATCCCCCTAATAGATATCGGGTAAGCAGATTCCTTTTTTGAATTAAGAATAAGAACTGCCATTGCGGTTTCTGAGGGGGGCACTGTCTTTCTGTGTTATCTGTAGGTGAGGAGCTCGGGCGTTTCAATATTCTGAGGTCCCAGAGCTCATAGTCTGGTTGGAGTTAGAAGCTTGAAAATCTTGTTCAGTTTATTTTTTTAAATCTGTAAAATTAATTATCTTTACCTTTATATAATTATTTTTCTTCGTGTCTTAGGATTGCCTGTAGACGAGGCTCTGAAACTGGAATCCTACTTGCACTATCGACTTCCGGACAGTGACGTCAGCTTCGCACCCACGACCTTGATTTGTCCTCCAGGTGGAGACAGAGCCTTGCAGTTCCTCGAGCCCATCAACCGAGACTACCCACCTGGTGAGTCAAACAGCATTCATGTGCATAAAAATAGAAATTTAATGATGAATAGATAATTTCATTTTCATTATCTCCGATACAATTCGTAATGTATGTTAAAAGTTGTGCAGGGTTATTCAGAGCAATTGCGAAAATTGCAAATGATTATTATTTTCTTGTAAACAACGATAGGAAGAAAGACTGCATTACAGAAGGAAGATTAAGGTTTTGTTTGCTTAAGTAATAATTAGATAATTGGGACTATCTTTGGACATGCAATTACAAATGATTATTATTTTCTTATAAACAATGATAGGGAGAAAAGGACTGATTACATTACAGAATGAAGGTTAAGGTTTTGCTTGCATTGTAATAATTAGCTAATTGGGAAAATATGTGGACATACAGACAATGTCCAAATGACGCAAATTTAGTTAATTAAAAGGTAATTGCAGGAGATTTAGATGGCCACACGCATGCTCTGCATGTGGCTATCAAACGCGCATCAATGGCTTCAAACATGTTCCTCAGTGTCTGGCGTGAAATGAACTACCGCTCACACGTTGCCCGTGTGACCAAGGGAAGTCAATAGGGCAATTTTTACCTACTCAAATAAAACTTTTAGCTTCATTTTGCATTGTGTTCAAATGTTTTTCTTCCTATCGTTGTTTGCAAGGAAGTTACTGCCATTTGTAACGGTACATTTGTTTCGAATAAACCTCTATATTGTTGTCCATTTGATGAAAACTTGTCCTAATGTTTTTTATAAAAGACAAAAGTTAACCTGGAGAATCTCCCTGCAATAGCATCCTCTTGGAAATGATGCGACTGTGTAGTAAAGATTTGATGTTATATGTTGTGTTTGTACTTGATAATCGGCCAGGGAGTCTGAACTAGAGTCGTCCATTATTTGAGTTGATGGTGGTAATAGACTTTCTTTTCTTTGAATCTCAGATAATGCCACAAATCTCGAAAAGATGAGTGAAAACCATGGAAATTATAACTTTCAACCATTTTTAGTCATCATATACGTCGCCTTAATTTAAATTTTTACCATGGTTAATTTAACAAATTTTTATTTCTCATTTCGTTTTATACCAACGGAATAAGGCATAATACCAAAGAGGTATATACTAGGTAAATGCGGATTTTGAATGGAAAGAAAACACGAAAAATGCAAGAGAAGCTATAGCAATGCTTTATTCAAAGGAATGAACATTTCTAGCAACATAATTTTGCAATCGGTCAGGTATGGTCTGGATACTGTCCGTATAGAACTTTGCTTGTTTGGAGTAAACCAGTGAGTGCTCCATCGGGCCATATCGTCGTGCTTTCGGAAGTACTGTTGAGACAGTGTGTGGGCCATCGACCGGAAGAAGCAAAATTCGGAAAGCACAAGGTCTGGTGAATACCGTGGGTAGGGTAATACTTCGCAGGCATAATCTTCAAAGTGTTTATTCACTAGTTTGGACGTATGTGTTGCTACGGTGTCAGGAGACAAAATGAGGTGTATGACCCATTGCGGTCGTTTGACGATCAGTGTGTGGTACAAATTGACAATTTATTTTTGACAGCGAGCACTATTGACAGTTTCACTAGATTTCAGAAGTTCATGATACATCACACCCTCCAGATCCCACCAGATACACAGAATTCTCTTCTTTCCATAGCCACTTCCTAAACCGTTTAAATCAGCATTCACAGGTGTTTTGAGATGGTGTATGTCTACCACATGCATCCCGCAGTTTGCTGTAACATTCAAATGCACTTTTTTCACAATATAGTAAAGAAGTAACATTTCCCTAAAATGCTCCTTTTTGGCACGAACGTCGCCATGGTTTTGCGTACGAATATCGCTTTTGTGAACGCCTTTGGAACATTTGATGTCTAGGATTGTGAAGATTGTTCTCACTACGATCACATGGCATGCGTCACACTTCGCAACTGCGCCATGGAAGAAAATCCGCATTATCAACCTGTACACCTAGTATTGAAGTGGGAAAATCCCCGCCCAACTCTTAGAAATAGCAGTTTCTAAAAAAGAAAACGAAAGGCCGTTTTTCGTCAGAAAAAGGGAAAAATGCGAAATTTTTCTATAATTTTTTATGTTTCTAAAAGAAACGCAATTATTTTTAAGAGATAATTCTGATGTAATGACATTTAATTTGCCTTTAATATAACATAGGCTTTTCATATTGAGTGCGAAAAAAGACATATAATTTAACTCATCAGTTATTTTTAGCAGTTGGAGATTTTTCTATGAAGCTTCCAATGGCATGATTTACTACATGTAGAATAAAATAAAAAAAAGGTGCGAATACAGTTTGCCAGGCAGTAACGCCTCTATCAGTCAGAAAAATAGTAAAAACTTTTAAAAACGTAAAAATGGAACGAATCATCCGGAAAACGAATCGTATTGCGGACAGGTTTGAAAAAACGGATGGAAAAATAACTGTTCCTTGTTGATTCAACATTTTTCTAATAGTTCTTTATTTTCTGAGCGAAAAATAACATGTAAAATGTTGCAAAAATAACATGATAACATGTTAGCTTTGCTGATTCAAGCATTTTTATAACAGTTCTTGATTTCCAGATGAAAAAATAAATAAAAATAGCATGTTAGCTTTGCTGATTCAAGCTTTTTTATAACAGTTCTTGATTTCCAGATGAAAAAATAAATACAATTTGATGAAAAAATAATAAGTCGATCCTTACTGAATTCATCTTTTTTTCATAACAATTGTTATTTTCAATGAACGATTCGTTTTCGTTTTTGGAAAATAACTAAAACGCCTGCCATTACCGTTATAAAGATTAAAGGGATTTTTCAGATTTACTTATTCTACAAGGTTCTAGAATACTCCTGTAATAAAAAAATATCAGGAATACTATCATAAAATAAAAGGTGTCAATATATATATTAGTCAATATTTATTACATCTCCTTGAAAGTAATATCCTCCAATTGCAATGCACTTCTGCCAACAATTTTCCAATCCTCAAAACATGCCTTGAAGTTATTTACTTGAAACCCCTTCATCGTTCCTAGTGAATTTCTTTTAATGCATTAATAGACTCAAAATGGTGATCACGAAGAGGCAGATACAACAGTGGAAATAAGAAAAAATCACACGGTGCCATATCAGGTGAATACAGAGCTTTTTTTTACAAAAAATTCAAGGATAATAATTTCACTGTGAGAAGACGAATTATCGTGGTGCAAAACCCATGAGCTATTTCTCCACAATTCAGGTGTGTTTCTACGAACTGCTTCACGCAAACG
>BGPR01001138.1:114851-303417 GCA_013235015.1 Araneus ventricosus | reverse complement strand
TAAAACTTATTACAGGCCAGAATCAAATTATAATTTACCTAGAAAATTTATACAAACATTTTAATCGATTATAAGCACGATATCTTTTTTGAATATAAATGAAAGGAGTAAAAGAATTTGAATTAGAATAGGTTTCTTAACCCTTTAGGCAAGGAAAAAATAAAATACATTTTTCAAATTCTCAATATAAAAATTCAAAATTTGTCTTGCATATCAATTTAGAGTAAAGCTGGATATATTAATAGATGTCTACAGAACTCTTTCACTTTTTCTTTTATAGTATATATATTTACGATTAATGGATAATCAATTTAGCTATGCAATTACTAAGTAGTTGTATGCATAATAACCAGCTGAAGATCAGTAACGCCTCCGTAACATATATATTGTCTAAAACTGACACAGTTACAGTTTCTCTCATTTTTATTCTTTTTTTGAGCATGCATCTAATTCGTTTTACGGCAAACAAAATGTTTCAACTGTACATCGCACGCCTAAGAATGGGGGGCAGCATCGAACATTTTTTTCAGGGGCTGCCTTATCACAGCTTTTTTTGCTATATTGTACGTGAATATAGTTAACGTATTTCGATTAAAATTTTTATTAAAATTTTTCTTCATAATTATTTTTAATCTGTATTTGGTAATTCTTAATTCAGGCTTTTCCTTTTTTTATTTATTTTCCCACTCGAGGGATAATCTTCAGAGATAGGAAGATGATAAGTCAAGATACACCAACCATACAAACAGAGTGAATTTTAGCACATGACTACACTAAATTTACATAGATTTAGGGGTCGTTTGAGCTGGGTCGTCAGCAGTTAGTTGTTTGTCTCTGTGTGCGTACGAACATGATAACTCAGAAGAGAGCACCAATCTTTTGTCATATGGTTTCAAAACTCCATAATAGAAGATCTGTATCATATTTTTTAAACAAAAGCCATCCTTCGGTTGACCGTTCGTGTCATGTGTATCAAACTATAATTAACCAAAACACATAGCCAGAGCTTCATGAATAAGAATTTAGACTGTAGGTTTGATGCAAAATTATGGAATATATTAAAATTTCAGGCCAATCCAGCTTTGGGCAGGGATAGGTCACGATACCTATTTCATTATCTTAACTATACCACGAAGCTTAACACAAACGTGTCACGTTATTAAGTATGCAAGAAAGTCGAGGCATAATTCTCAGCTGGTTCTATACAATTCTACTTATACACCATTCACAGCCACCCCGATTCACGCCTGTCCTAGGGTTTAAGGCAACAAAAGAGCAGGAAAATACAATTCGATTTGAAAATTCGCGTCAAATTATCATTTTAAATCAAAAGGAATTTATGAAGCGTGATTGGCATATGCGATTCTCTTTACGATACTACAGAAGCCAAAACACAAAAGCGTTTTTTATTGTATAAATATACGAGAACCCTTCCGTTAGTCAGATAAAATCTTTATCTCAAAATTCGAGCTTGTGTCTATGTTGAATTCAATGGAATTTCCATCAATGATTGGCAGCATTTCTCTTCTTCGAAGATGTAATGGAGCTTACTAGCAGTTAATCATCCTTCCCAGTACTTGCTTGGAATAATCTTCCGATACAAAGTGGCCAAATCATTATATTATTGTACGTTTTCCGATCTCGAAAGATCAATCATCTTCAATCGTCTAATATGGCTGTACGTTTTATTCTCCGGAGCAGGGACTGTATTCTTACTCTCGGGAGTCACGCTTTTATGATAACCAACATCTTTCCCCAAGATTGTAGGTCATTCTTTGAACAATCTAAGAGAATCATTATAGGAAACTATTACACAGCCACAAAAAAGCGCATTAACTTAGATCTATCAGCTAGGTTTAATGACTTAATCTTCAGAATTTGTATAATGCATAAAAAGAAGTAGCCAGTCCGCTTCTGTTACTCGTATTTATAGGAATATTTAATTCCAGGCAAAATATCTAATTTGTTAGTAATGTGTCCCTTTAGATATGTTTGACAATTAAATTTGACTCCGCCAAAATTCATGGAGTATATCGAATAAACTATGAATTCAAGTGAAGAATTTATAATAACCTCTATTTTATTATTCCGGATTATTAAATTATGATGTTTGCTAAAGGGTAACGTTTATTTCAATAAAATTGTTCCATACCCACTAAATTCGACGGATCCATCGGTTAATTTAACAGAATTAGTTGTAAAGTTTTTTTGTAACAATCTCATTTGTATAATTCCAGAAGGTGATTTGAGGTTAGCGCCTCTTGATAACCAGATGTTTTGCATGGTAAAAAAAAAAATCCATGCTTTTAGCGCGAATCTCACTTTCATATGTTTGTTTGTTTCTTTTTTTTATGAATAATTTTAAAGTTTTTTACGGACTTCACGATCACTCTGTAGACTGAACTACTATTATTCTACAACAACAGAATAATTTTTTATTCTTTCACCAATATTTATTCGTTTTCAGAAGCTTTTTTTTTAGAATTCAATGTTATGAAATGCGCTTTGTTAAATTCCCTAGTGGTTCTTACGATGGATCTGCTTAGACCTTTTCTCGACGGGAAGTTTCTGGTGAGTTCTTTAATCCTAATCATCGAACGTTTGGTAATGATTTCTCTCAGAATCGGAATTTATTAAAAGAAAGCACATCGATCTGCATTTCTTGTGGAATTTGCGTAAACTCGTGCGTGCGGAATTCCATCTCAAGATCCTATACGTCATTGTGTCAACCACATCCTTTTTCACTCTGAGGAGGAGTCAGGCTCATTCCAACACAGTTCTAAGTTCGATAAAGCTTTTCGGGTCAATTCAGAGCAGTCAGCATCCTTGCTTAAGCCGCAAGCGATATCTACACTTCTGATTCATTGCTACAGAGCAAACCAGACCTGGTTCCAGACTCTACGATGCGCAGAGAACAAAGTTTAAAAGGTCAAGCGACGTTTGGGATGCTGAGCAATTCTGGAAGTTATTCTAATCTTGGAAAAGCTGTTTAAGTAAGCTCTTTGTCATTGCCAAGGTGTACAAGTGGCCTTACCATACTTTCGATGAAGAAGCATTAATACCGAGTCGTAAGAATTTTAGGATGGCCAGGAAATCTAAATATTTCAATCTTGAATAACTGTGGAAATACTAAACTCAATCTTTATCGTTATCACAGAATCATGGGAGTAGATTCTATCTTTAAAATAATGCCTGGTTTTATATCGATTTTGCATCAGAAAATAGCATGGGCTATTAAAACACTTTGTATTGATTACTTTACTTTTCAGATTAAAATGGAAACATTTGAGTAGTTGCTAAAGCAAAGAACGATTCACATATTATCTTATATAAGTTCTATATTTTTTAGGTATGTACTTTATTTTAAATCGACTATCAAATAGCATGTAATTTATAGCTAGACTTTAATAGATATTATGTTTTGAAATCAAGCTTAAATAAATTCAAGCGGAAAATGAAAAAATCTGTTTTAATATCTACTTGAAGCAAATTATAGAATGTTTTCACATGAAAACATAGATGAGTGAATTTTTTTATTATTATTATAAAATGAATTAAAAAAAAATAGAAAAGTGACATCAAAGAAATGCTATTTCACTGTAAAAAAATCACAATATTTATATACAAATTCTGTTGTTCCTGATTAAGACAGATTAATTTCCTTTAGAAATTATCATAGTTGAAAAAATTCGTAACTCTGTCAGTCAGGAAGGTGTGCGCTAAAAGCACACTTTCCAATAATGAAATATAAAATATTTAGAAATGCATATATTCACATTGTTTTGAATCTAAAAGTTAACGCTGCTTTAAGATACATAAAGCACAAACCGTCAGCTCGAGACGTCGAGTCATCATTAAGTTGATTAAAATTCATTAAAGAAGTCTGTAAATGATCAAGTATAATGAAGTATTTGTTAGATTATCGCAGAGAGTACCGCATATCGAGTTAATGAGGGATGGATTGCCCAAGATCTCAATAGGTATTCCAGTGGTAGCTTGGTACAACAGCTGTTTAATATGTTGATTACTGAATCGTTAAAACGGAGTGATTTGGATGTTTCAACCCTCTTTCCTTTCTAAGGTGTTTATATATCTGAAATACCCAAGAAAGGAACTTTCTTTGCATCATTCGTTCGATAGAAAGAGATTTACATTTGAAGATTTAGTATCTCATTTATGTGACATGTGTTCCATTTAACAATTCCCCAGATGTTTTTTTTTTTTTTTTAATTCTAACAAACAAAATTGTACACATTGTAGCATAATGAAGTGTAAACTTCTGACACACATAAATTGATACTCATTTAGTGCCTTGTTTTCAGGAATAGCATCGATTTTCACGATTTGTTTCTCAGTAACGTAAGGGAAAGTAGAGGTAAAACCGGTGCAGGTTCGAGCCACTTGGGCTAAACTATTCGACATAAAGCAGCAAGAGTTATTAAAATATTCCATTATTTGCTAAATTACTGTGTATCCTTTCAGGAAAAGTCATAGTTTTACTAAGCAACTATTAAATTTTTGTGAAAAAATCAAATCAGCCGGTTTACTTCATATTGGGGTAAAACAGGGCACACGGTAACTCTATAGGAATTAGGAAAACTAGATTTTAAATTGGAAAAGTGGCATTTTTATTTTATGTAGCCAATTTTAATAATGACAATTTTAGAGTTAACAGCAGTTATAACAGTTGACAATTTAAGAAAAAAAGACAATTATTTTCAAATTTAACAAATAATTGCAATAGTTGACAATTTAAGAATAAGAATAATTTTAAGATTGACAATAGTTAAATAGTTGAACATTTCTGGAATAAAGACAATCAATTTAAGAATATTCCCAAAATTCATATCTAAATTAGTGATAATAGCTGTAAGAGATGAAATGTTCAGGAATTTTTCTTCTTATGATTGATTCATTGTGACTTAATTTCCTTATTGTATTGTTTTCAGCGCCTCGGTCTTCTACGATTTTTGGTTTGACTTCTATAAATAATGGTAAAAAATATGTTATCTTAGTACACTAATGAAAGAGACTCTTTTAAAAACTTTTCATTTTTATTATTTTTTGCTTTTTAATCTTTAGTACATTTCATAATTCGTTATTATAATTATCCTGGAATCTTGTTATCAATTTTTCTCAAATTCTCTACCAGATGGAGCCTCTCGCGAGGAATTAAAATGTAATTAAAATTGAAATGTTGTATTGTCATAGGGAATAAACAATAACAGGACTCTGGAATATCAGGAAGTGAGCGAAAAACCAATTGCAAAATTCTATCTTTACAAACATGAAATTTACAAATTTGAAGCAAGTCAGTGAAATAAAAGCATTTAAAATTATTTAAGAGATAAAGATTATAGAAGATATCGAATAGAATATTGACTCTAATGAGACTATATAAGTTTCCTTCTGAATGCAAACTTGTTCTAATTCTTTCAATAAAACTCCTCTAGTCATTCTGTAGCCATTAGATTTGAATTCCTGATATTTTGACCTGTATTCTTTGACAGGGAAGGAAACAATTTCATCATGGCGGGTTTTTCCTATTCTTCCTGGCTTCTTAGATAGCTCATTTTATTTAGTTAAGTTTATCGTAGAATGCCCATAATGCTGATGAAACAATTTCAGAAGGATTTACTCATCGGAATTCCTAGAACACGTGTGATAAATCCGTTTTCTAAACGTCAAGCACTTGTATTTGTTTTCTTTTCTGTTTAATTCCATTTTTGCCCCTCCACTATTGCTTTTATTTGTTTATTTTGAATATCGCTTCATTGATCTGCGAATCGGTGGCATTAAGAAAATCCCTGCACTTTCCGTTTTTAATTTTCTAGAAAGTTTAATGCTGCCTTTTTGATCAAACCCAACTTCCAAAATTGCTAATTCGTTGTTTCATTACAACCAATGAAGCGTTCAAGTAAAATTATCGTACGTTTCTTCAACTTAGGATGGAGTGTTTATACAAAAACGTTGACAATTTTTAATATAGAGGTTATAAACATAATATAATTACTTCTTTTATTATGTATGAAAAAATACCTGAATTTCTTTATAAAAGTCTTCCTGCAATCAGGAAATTCTGCCTATCCCTTTCTATCAACTAACCCTCCTTCTAAATATTATTTGCCTATTACGCATAAAACTTTAATTTAAATCTACATATTTAATTTTTACATACATATATAAAATTTGGTAAAACCTTCAGACAGTTTGGCAACCCCAACCACTAGACGGATTTCGACAATTTTTATTTCATATGAAAGCTTATGACGTCTAGATATGTCATCAAGGGTCACCTCCCCCCATTTTCGAACGAAATAAAAAAAACTCCACCATACATTCTCTATGGGTGAAAACCTTTAGACAGTTCACCAACCTCAACCACCCGATGGATTTCGACAATTTTTATTTCATAATGAAGTTTATGACGTCTAGATACGTCTTAAAGTGTCGTCTGCCGCCCATCACCCTTAATTTTCGAGAGTATTGAAAAATAAACGGAATATATTAGCGGAAATAACGGAGATTTATTTGCAAAACAGTACCGTGTTCCTGAGCCTCAAAAACAGGACTCATTTTGCCAATTTATTACGTCACTTCTTTCAAATAACTAACGAATGAGAATGTTCCGCTTTATTTTCGTAAGTTTAAAATTGCATTTTTTCTTTTGTATGCAGTTCTGTTCAATTTCATTCCAATTTAGTTTAACTTTAACGGCAGACGATTTTGTTAAGACATATTACTAATATAATAGCCCAGATCCTCCGGTAACGCTCTGACGTCACCAACAATAAAACTCGCGCCATAGCACTGCGAGACGTTGAACAGCATTATTTCATTGTTAGAGAACCTAAATTTCAGTCATTTTAAATTTAAAAGACTAATTGTCATTCTAATTTAAAATTTAATAGCTCTAGAATAGTGAAATAAAATTTTCTATCGATTGATATAAAATTTATTTCGTTATGATCAATAGTTCCCGAAAAATTTTTAATTGTATTAATCCTTTATTTCAAATTAATTTCCGTTTTTTAATAGAAAGTAGTAAATTACGTCAGTGGTATATCATGCTCGTGATATAGTTTGGACGCCAAATTGTATCTGAATGCAATCGTGGCGATGTTGTTTTCTTGCCAAGAATTAAATTAGCCACCAGTGATGTGAATCTACCATTCGTTCTCAATCGCCTCCAGTTCCCGTTAATTCCAGCTTGCACGGAGGCCGCGGTGGCCTAGTGGTAAGGTCTCGGCTTTGGGGCCGGAGGGTTCCAGGTTCGAGACCCGATTCCACTGAAGATCCGCCGTGATCCTACATGTATAGCCTATTGCACGCTAAATCATACGTGGTGGTCAACGTCCTCCTGCTTGTGTGCGGAAGTTTGGAGAGGGGGTGCCAGCTCAGGTGTCGTCCTCGTCATCTGACCGAGGTTCAAAATTACGAGGTCCGTCCCAAAAATAGCCCTCGTGTTGTTCAAAACGGGACGTTAATATAACTAAAACTAAACTAATCCAGCTTGCAATGACTATTACACAAATCGTTAGGGGCGAACTTTGATTACGTTGATACCTCGATGAGCCTGTTCTTTCACATGGACAATACTCTATACGTTGCTTTCAAGGATCTAGGATTCCCAACTACGTTAAGATTTACACAAAGACATCTGGAGTACAAGGGAAATTATTAAACAATAAAAAAAACTTCACACGGAATGTTGTTTACCAAGAGGTTTTTTTGAATAAAGCAATATTTAAATAATATGTAAATAAAAAAAATATTTCCTGTCATAAAACATATGTTTATTTTATTTGTTTTCAATCAATGTTAAACATTTCTCTCGCATATATATCGATTTAAACACGTCAAATTTTATGGTAAATCTCTCGAATGTAGAGGCAATTTGCACCCGTCAACGTGGTTTTCTAGTCTATAAATATCATTATCTTTGTTTTAGTTAATACTAGCCGTTGTACCCTCGGCACAGTTCTCGTTTATCTGACTAATCCTTACTGATAATACCTAATTAATTACTACTTTAAAAGGTTTCGAATAAACAACACTTTTGGTCTCCCCCTTTGGAGCATATATGTAAAGATTGCTTGGAGTTCTCATTCCAGAACATGCCATGGGAGAAACAAACTTGATAACGGCAGATTTGTTTGACATAGTACACTCATCCCAAATGATAAGTTGGCAATTTGTTGGACAATAGCCTTATCAGACTTTTTGCTGATATTGCATATAGGATTCTCAGTGTGAGCTAAGACAAGGAGAATGTTCTGTGCGGTCACCATCCAAAAATCTGATAGCTATTTAGATGGAGCAACGGCAAGAGTATATGACAGTTAGATTGGACTTCAGTAAGGATCAAACTATTAAAAAATGTTGTTTCAGTTTTACATGAGACTTCAAGAAAGAGAGGGGTTCACCGTCATCGTCAGCAATCCAATTCCCCATTACTTCATGAGCTGTTGGCTGATCTTTTGTTAGTCAAGGTTTATTTGTTCCCACCATATCTTGTAAAACATTCACATCGCAGTTTGTAATATGAAACAAATCTCTGTTCAAAGCAACATATGTTGCTTTGTGGACATAAGTAATACACTCTATAACAACCTTTTCCCACTAATTCATATACATCTTAATATCAACTGCTACTAAAAGCCAACAATTACAAAATTCAGCAACGCTCAAATAAATATTCACTACACAAGGATGCAACGAGCTCACGATGGATTGTCAACGTGAATAATTTTGGAAAATTCTTGGTTGAGTTTATATTTTTGTAAAAATTATGTATAAAATGTGTGCTTGGTTTAAATTTTGTAATCCGCATTCACACTTTACTCTATATCCAAATGATACAACAGTAATAGGGGAAAGTTTTCCTGAATTCTAGATACTACGAAGGTAAAAAGAGACCAAAAATTTGTGGTTAGAAAATTTAAAGCTAAAAGGAAATTAAAATGGAATTGTCCAAAAAAGGCAAATTAATTTTAACATTAACAAAAGCGCGTGAGAGATTAAAAAGTGAAATAGATTTAAAATGACAACAAACAAAAACATTATAAGTTGTGTTTCAAATAATTTTGAAAAGTGGCAAAAAATCAAAGAAATAGTGGTATGGAAGTGGAACAGGTGTAGCTGAGAAGCTAATTGTTCTACTTTTAAGATGGTTCAAAAATAATATTTGCGTGAGAATATGTTCTGAAGTTACTGCTAGAAAACGTTAAAAATTACCCTTTTTACTCCCGCTAGCAGCTTTTGAACAGCGTAGTTAATCCATCCAGGTGCGAAGAAACATGTCTGCCAAATTTCTTTCTAAACAGAAATTGCATGTTTCAGATATAGATTCACAACATAATATTTCGATTTTGAGCTCTATTGGCAGGAATTGTTAATAGGGAAGATTATGGCAGGAATTGTTAATAAGGAAAAATATGGCAGGAATTGTTAATGGCAGAAATTGTTAGTAGAGAAAAATATGGCAGGAATTGTTAATAGGGAAAAATAATACCTGAAATATAGATATTAAGAAGGTAAAAAAAAACGAGGCCACAAAACCTGTTGTTAAAAAAATGCAAAGGTTCTCTTTTTGTCCGTTGATAGGTTTTAAAAAGTATGATTTTGAAGTTTGTGCGAGAACATAGACAATGCAATAAAAACTAAAAAAAATAAATAAATGAACTATAATCTTATTTAATGAGATAAAGTAATAAAAAATCCAGTCAATTAAAAGACAGGTAAGCATTCAAAATTTAAAAGTGATAAAATCTGAGATAAAATTAAAGCAAACTATAGAAGAAGTAGAACGATTTTAAAAAGCAGTGCTTAAATGTAATTTACCGCACGTGCATATTAAAAGATGCAAAATTCTGCGTGCGAAAGTGAAAATGTCTAAAGAAAGCAATTTAACATTGGCAACAAACGAAAGAATTCTTACAAATTGTGTTTAAATTAATTTAAAAAATTGATTATAAATGAGAAAAAAAGTCATACAGAAATGGAACAGGTTTCACTGAAAAGCTAATTTTTTTAATTTTAAAAGGGTGTAAAAATAGTTTCTGTGCGATGATATGTTCCAAAGTTTTGGAAAAAGTAATTACCTGATTATCGAGTATGCACTCGACGGAATGCCAATGTGGATTTAAAAACAATTCGGCCGAATTTTAATTTTTGTTTATACATTTCTAAGTTTAAGAAGCTAAAATCCCGCGTTCACAAAACCAAATATCCGAAGAAAGCAACTAAAGCTTAACATTGGTAAAAGCGCGCGTGGTTATTGAACAGTGAATTATAAAAATCTTGTTGTACCACTAGTAACGATGCCAAGCTTGTGCTTGTAGCAAAAGTTACAACTTTGTATAATAAATAAATAAATATAAAAATCTAAGGAGCTAAAATCACGTGATCAAAAAAACCAATGATGATGTGGAAATATCCACAGAAATAAATTTAACTTTCAGCGCACGTGTGAATAAACAGAGAATTCTAAAACTATGCAACTGTTTAATCATTCGCGTGCTTTTGCATTTTGAAAGATATTGCAATAAATAGAAGCAAACGAAAGCACTTATAAATTCTGTTTAAATTAATTTTCAAAATTGATTACAAATGAGAGAAAACGGCGTACGGAAATGCGATAGGTGTCACTGAAAAGCTAATTTTTTTTAATTTTAAGATGGTGTAAAAATAGTTTCTGGCCGATGATAGGTTCCAAAGTTATGGCGGAAAAACGTTAAGCCTTTTAACCCCCCCCCCCCTTTCACCCCCTTTGGTTGGATCAAGCAACTTTTTAATTGCTTAGTTAATCTTTCTAGGTGCTAAGAAACATATGTGCCAAATTTCGTACTAATCCGTAGAGAGGTGTGGAATTGTATAAGGTTCAAACATACAAACAAACAGACATTGAATTTTATATATTAAGATTTAATTTAAAATCAGTAGCAAGCGATTTTGTTTCCTTTCTAAATTTATTTTTATTAAATTGTCAACAAAAAAATTAGTTGTTGTCAAAAAACTTTTACGGAATCCAACGTTGTCAAATGAGAGAATAAAGTTGTTTCTGGAATAAAGATTTTAATTTTGCGATGACTTTTTTTTTCCAACAATAATCCCAACAGTTCCATCAAAATAACGTGTCAAAAATATTGTAAAATACCTATTGTAGATGCTGTAAACTGTTTATTTAGGGCGATATCATTCTGTATTTATGGATCTGAAGACTTTCATGCCGAAATTCGTGAGAAACTTAATCAAAACATTACAACTAGATGGAGTTTATTGAAAGATTTTACAATTTTAAAGGAAGCTGTTGTCTACAAAGAATATGAAATCTATTATGGTTTTATGCTCTATTCCACTGATCTTCATGCAGTATTTAAAATTGAAAAAGTAGTGGCTGAGAGTCTCGAAACAGCGGGGAGGAAGGGGCAGTACTGAGCAATGTGAGTGCTGGTCGCGAACCCGCCAGGGGGGCGGGGGGAGCGACTAGTCATTCATGAAAATAAACCAATGCACACAATCTGTGGCTGAGATCCTCGAAACGGCGAGGTGGCGGGGGAGCGGCTAGTCATTCATGAAAATAAACCAATGCACACAATCTGTGGCTGAGAGCCCTGTCAGAGCTGAGGTGCGGGGCGAGGAGTTAGTCATGTCATGAAAAGAATAACCAATCACAATATTAGACTCGAGAGCCTGAAACAGCAGGTGGCAGGGGCGGGAAGGCAGCTGAAGATCATTCATGAAAATAAACCAATGCACACAATCTGGACTGAGCCTCAGAAACAGCAGTGGCGGGGGCAGGAGGAGCAGCTAGTCATGTCAGAAAATAAACCAATGCACACAATCTGTGACTGAGACCTCAAACAGGAGGTGGCAGGGGCAGGGAGGAGCAGTGATCATTCATGAGAAAGGACTAAACCAATGCACACAATCTGTGCGCTGAGAGCCTCGAAACAGCGAGGTGGCGGGGCGGGAGGAGCGGCTAGTCATTCATGAAAATAAACCAATGCACACAATCTGTGACTGTGAGCCTCAGGCAGCGAGGTGGCGGGGCGGAGGGGAACTGGCTAGTCATTCTGAAAATAAACCAATGCACACAATCTGGGCTGAGAGCCTCAGAAACAGCGAGGTGGCAGGGGGCGGGAGGCAGCTAGTCATTCATGAAAATAAACCAATACCACGCATCTGTGACACAGGCCTCAAGAAACAGCAGGTGGCGGGGCGGAGGAGCGGCCTAGTCATTCAATGAAAATAACCAAAGCCACCACAATCTGTGACTGCCAGACCTCAGAGCGCAGGTGGCGGGGGCAGGGGAGCGGCTAGTCATTCATGAAAATAAACCAATGCACACAATCTGTGGCTGAGAGCCTCGAAACAGCGAGGTGGCGGGGGCGGGAGGAGCGGCTAGTCATTCATGAAAATAAACCAATGCACACACAATCTGTGGCAGAGAGCCTCAGAGCAACGCGAGGTGGCGGGGCGGGGAGGAGGAGCGGCCAGTCATTCATGAAAATAAACCAATGTACACAATCTGTTAAATGCTATATATCTTTTTTGTCTTACAATTATTATTTAGTAGACAATTATGAGTTAAAGTGCTTTGTTAGTGTAGTTTTTAGCATTTAATTTTATACTTTGTTACCAGTTTTGCTGCATTTAACTAAAACAAATCCAAACAATTTCATCTTACCCAAAGGAATGGTAAAGCTAATCGTTTAACTTGAGGTCAGGTGTGAAACCATACGAGGGCTATTTTGGGACGGACCTCAAAATTTAGAACTGACATATGAGTTGATCTCTCCCCCTCTGCACCTTCTATCCCCCTTCTTATCTCCCCAGGGGGAGAGACGTTTGACCCCCTGCGGATTTCACGAACAGAAAGCTATTCAATTTCCGGCTTAGAAACCGATACCCTACCCCCAGGTGACAGCAACCCTGCTGTCAGAGAAACAGATGCAATTGATGATAAGAATAAAAGTTAAAACAAGCTATTCAAAATATTACTGAAATCAAAAACTTGCAGAGCAGTTTATGATGGCTACGTTTCATAAATCGCAGGATTGGATGGATCGAAGATTTGAATCAAAAAACGAAAATGATAATAATAATAATGTTACAAGATTATCATGACAGCACGTTCGATATCAAAAAGGCTCGAAATTCCAAACAAATAGAGATATTACACAAAAATGAAAAACTAATTGATAACAAACATCGTAAAATTTGATGTTTTGAATATGCATTTTTAAAAGTATTTGCTAGACATTAAATATATTAATGCAAGAAATATATTCTATGCATTTTCATAGATCTCATACTGAGGCAATCAGCTTTATTTAAACGTGAAGTTTGATTAATTCGATATTTCTTCTACGATTTCATTCAAACTATTCAGTCGTCAATAAAATATATGAATATTACCGAGAATTAATGTCAAAATTTGCTAATTTTGCTTGGCTTTGTAGAATGGTTGAGATGAGTATTTTACGAAATTTTCGTCTACAAACATACAGGATATCTTATAGATTCTTTAGTTTCAAAGCAAATTTTTTTTACCCTAATAGCTTAACTCAAATCAGTGCACGAAAAAAAAAATAGACTTTCATATTTTCCTCTTTTCTTTACCACTCTAAAACCATTTTCAGAAAATTGTGAGAAACCTGGTATAATTCAGTCTCCAAAGGAAACATTTTTTGTAGTTCAGTAAATTTAATATAAAAAATAGTGTATTGAACGATATAGAAATCTTTAAAAAAATTATAAAATATATCCACAGTTAACTAAAAACGAATTTAAAAAAGAAGCGAAGAAAGAAATCTATTTTTAAAAAAGAAAAATTGTTACCCCACATTTACATTTAAAATAACATAAAATCCAATTCAGTATACTTTAAATCATTTAATTAAAATCTCTTGCCAAGAAGAATGATCCAACTTTCTTGCTAAATACTTCCAAGAGCTATGAGATTTTTACTCGCCTATCTTTAAGTTCTACTGTCAAAGATTCTGTCCCTAATACTTCGTACCTATTTTTGACGGCACGCATATGCAGAAAGAAAAACAAGTTCAAAATCGATGCCAGCTGATTATCCGACGTCTGAATTTCGAGAACATTAACTAACAGTCCAAAGATCCAACCTCTCATGCAAAGATTATCCATTCTCTAAGGAAAATCATCCTTTCCAGCTACCTTGTCACATTTTTGACTCAATTAAAAAACTACTATTTAAATTATGGGAACGCAGCATAGTAGGCATCATCCCGATGTTTATATTTAGAGATAAATTAGTTACGATATTGAATCTCTTCCCATATAAAGTATTGTAAGGTCTACTAATTCTGTCCCATCCAAAAAGACATAGTAATTCTGTCCCATTCATTGCAGAAAGACAGGTTCCAAATCGATGGCTGACGAATATACGACGCATGGATTTGGAAAACATTTACTAACAGTCTCAAAGTACCAACCTTTCACTCAAAGATTAGTCAGTCGCAAGGCAAAATCATCCTTTCCGGTCACCTTATCATATATTTTTGACGCCACTATAAAAGAACTTTAAGGAACGAAAGACGGCAGGCACCATTCCGACGTCAATATTAAGAGATCATTTAATTTCCAAATTGGAAGTTCATCCCTTCCCATATAAAATACTATTAAGTTTGACTCCTACTAATAAGCCATCACAGACGAGCGGACATGGCAATTCTGCCCTATTCATTGTGTTCAACCCTTCCCTCTTTTATTTCTCTGACCCTGTCCCTTATGCCCGCCGGGGTACGAGAAATTATTTCGCGCTTTATGCAAGATTTTCCTCTTTTATACACCCTGAAAGAGCGGTCAGACACAGTTAAGCAGCTTGGGACGAACTCCAAAGCGCGTATTTTCAGATTTAGCAATTTTCACAATGATTTACAGAAAAATTGTAGAGTTTCTAGGGACGAACTCCAAAGCGCGTATTTTCAGATTTAGCAATTCTCACAATGATTTACAGAAAAATTGTAGAGTTTCTAGGGAAGAACTCCAAAGCGCGTATTTTCAGATTTAGCAATTTTCACAATGGTTTACAGAAAAATTGTAGAGTTACGGTATTTTTTTAATTAGCTATTGCATTGTGTAAATAATCTGTTGTGCAACGATTTGGAATTGGTTGAATTTTGCATAGCAAACAATAGTTTTCAATAGTGAACCAGAAATTCACAAAATGGTAATTGGGCCATTTTGTTATAAATCTAACAGAGTCCAATTAAAAGCAGTTTTCCCCATACAGATAGCGTGATATTATTAAGCTTTTCTTTCATCTTTATTTAGTGAGGGGTTTTATTTATTTTTTTCGAAGATTCGGATTCTTGTATAGGAAAAGTTTTCTGAATTGTCTATGACAGCGGTGCCCAGCCTATGGGCCGCGGCTCGCTTGTGGCCCTCGGATGGCGTATTAGTGGGTCGCGGAACGCCAGTCAAAAGTCAAAGTCAGGGAAGCTTCAAGAGTCGTCACTTGTTTTTTTCCTTAAAAAAGGATATATTTTTAATCCTTTTACAGTAAGCTTTACTAATTACTAACATAGACGTGCATATAATATATAAATGTATTATATGTGTTTCCATTTTTTTTAACTTGTATATTTAGTTAGTGGGCCTCAAAATATTTTTTTATACAACAGGTGGTCCGCACAACCAAAAAGGTTGGGAACCGCTGATTTACTTGAAAACTTCAATGCCTTTACTGAGCAACTTGTTTGTGTAATAACCCGAATTGATTTACTTCCCCTTAAAAACAAGTGCAAAAGCTGTTTGAAATTTTAAAAAAAACGAAGAATCACAAATAAAACTACAGGTTTCAAATATTAGATCTAGTGCTTAAAAATTACAAGAGATTGAACCATTAGCCCGAAACATCGTAGGCTGATGTTGTTCAGTCTTGAATAGTTTTTCTTGTTTTCGTCTGGCTTGATTGCATTAGACGTTGCATTCTTCCAGTCTAAAACCGTTTTTCTGTAAAAACACTTACAATATTTTGAAATATGCTAAAGCATTAGTTAGTAATAAACTAAAAAATCTAATATTTATTTTTCCTTAGACGCAAGAGAGCTTTTAAAATACTCACATTGATTATTCACAATCTTGCTATTTTGTTGCCCACGATTATATAAAAGAAAAGCGTTGTTACAAAAGCGTGCTTAAAATTAATTTTGAAAAAATTATTAAAATGAAAAAAATTGCATAGAAATGAAATTGGTATCACATAAAAGCTAATTTTTTAAATTTGAAAGTGATGCAAAAATGTTTTTTGCGCGATAATATGTTCGAAGTTATTGAAGAAAAACTTTAAAATTCGGATCAATTTTTTATTAAGTAAAAATTTGATTAAAATTTTGAATATCCCTTTCTTGGTGAACACCTACAACCCAAGAAGTAACTACGTGCCAAATTTGGTAGCTCTATGTCAAACGGTCTGCCCTGTAGAGCGTTCGCAACAATTTTGACACTACACATGACTAATGTGACCATACGTCCTCTTTTGAATGGTACAGTCCCGTTATTTGGTAACCTGACCCTAAGCACAGCTTCGGAACGCCCAAATGTCCCTTTTTCAGAAAGAAAGTAACCCACCATAACAATTTCAAACAAAAAGGCGCCAAAAATTTTAAAAAATCCGAGGGTAATATCTAGTAGCCGGCGATGACGGAGCATGCGCACTGTAAAAAATATCCGTTTTTTTTCCCTGACTTTTTTTTTTTATTTGACGGTTTAAAGCTGTTTAGTTGACAAAACGGTTTTTCACCGTTTTTCGCTCCAGCCATAAACGGTTTAAAACCGTCAGTTCAAATTCTATTTTTCGTCATACGGTATTGCTTTCCGTACGATAACTTACCCTTTTCTTAAATGTAATTTTATTGTATTCATTTCATGTTTTTAATAGGGTTCCATCTCCGTAACCTTAAAACACGTGTTCTAGCAATAGTTAATTTTTACACCACTAGGTGACGCCACTAGAGCTATAGTGACTTTAAAACTCAAATAGATTATTTTTTCTTTATTTTCTGAAGTCTCCGATGGTCTAGTGGTTAGAGCGACTGCCTTTTATTTCTATGAACGCGGTTTCGATCCCCGTCTCGGAGGAGTTAGAAGTTTTTTCACCATCTTGCATCGAAATCGTCCAAGTAAGTTCAATTAAAAATTACATTAATTAAACTAATTGAAATTAATAATTAAGCCTTGATTAATTAATATTCCTAATCGATAATACACATCAGCACATTTCAACTCAACTCGAACAGGAGGAGAAAAACAACTCAACTCAGTCGATGACGTCACTTACTTCGATGACTTAATTTTTACGGAGAAAACTTGATTTCATACGGTAAAAAACCGTTGTGACTACGGATTTACTTCGTAACTTTTACGGGAAAAACTTGTTCCTGTATGGTAAAAAACCGTTTTGCCTACGGATTTACTTCGTAACTTTTACGGTTTTGCACAACCAACCCAGCTGCCAGTTTAAAACCGTAAATTTTACGGGATTTTTTTTACAGTGTATACGTGTCACACATATGTTAGTTGGGGAAAAGCCTCCTATCTCGTACTCAGTTCTAACTTCACACCGCATGAAGCGACATAATGTAAGAAACACTGGGAATATTTAAACCGAAAGACGTTGGATGGAACTGTTCAAACACTTTCACGCCAATAATTTAAATCATACGAACTCTCGTATAATTATTTAATATATTCTACGTCTGCCCGGCACTAATGTACCCTTAGAAAGTGTCTTTTTTCTTATGAATAAGTTGTGAACGAGCGAGAAAACACATTTGCAGGCCGCAGTTTATAAAGCAACGGTAATCACCAAAGTAAATTTTAAGAAATCCTGCCATGAATTTCATTCTTTTTTTAAATTAATACCAAAAGTACTGCAGCAAATATGTGTTCGTCAAAAAAATGCAAGATCACATGAATTATTTATTTTCACGCGTTTATTCTTGTCCTTTTCATTAATAAATAAAAACGAAAGAAATATGCGTTTTCTTTAATTCACATAATATTACCTAAAAATTAAAAATTGTCCCGTTTTGAGGGAAAAAATTATTTAAATAAAAAATATTAATATACCACGTTTTTAAAACGGACTGAAAAGTAAAAAATAATTTCTTCTAGCCCCATACAGATTGATAAACCCATACAGATTTAAAACGAAAAACGTGGGGCGCGTGCAATAGATAATTGATGCATTAATAGTTTATTTAAGTAAGTAAAAATTTTATTGCGATGCAAATTATATGAACTGTTGTGTGAGTTTTCTCAACGACAGCTGCTCCCTACACTCGTTACTATTAAATATTGCATGCGCCCCACGTTTTTCGTTTTAAACCTGTATGGGTTTATCAATCTGTATGGGGCTAGAAGAAATTATTTTTTACTTTTTAGTCCGTTTTAAAAACGTGGTATAGTAAAAAAAAATTATTTAAATAATTATTTTCTGCTTTTTAGTCTTATGTGTGTGAAATTTTGCAATCGATTTTAAACATCTTGATGAGATTATGACAGAGACATGCGGAAAATTTCAGGTTTATTTCAGTTTCTCTTCACCCTGATCATAAATAGAAAATTGTTGTTCCTACCCACCAATAATATATCAATTTATTTAATTGTTATTTTCATGAAAAATAAAATAAAGAAGCAAGTAAAATTAATTTTATAAGATTTTTATTTCAATATTAAAACCAAATTATTGCCAGATCCTTCTTAGTTCCAATTTTAAATATACAACTCATCTTCAGCTCGCTTACGCCGTTTGGCTAATCTTTGCAGATTTACCTGCTTCCGATTCCTGTTGAAGCTTCTCTTGTCGTTTTTGCTTCGCCTTCTCTAGGCGCGGCTTACGTTGGGTGGCTGTCTCCTTGACCATCGTAGAAATCGTGCGTAGTTCTGTGATAGAGAACTTTAAAATGCCGAAGGTTCATCCTTTATCTGTTTCGTTTTAAAGATGTAATAATTTAAAATCCTGCTTTAGCGTGATGCTATGACGTTATAAAGAAGCCCGCCAAGTTATGTGACACAGAGATCTTCATGAAAACAAATAACAAGCAACCGCGCAGCATTTTACTCTCTCCCCCCCTCTGTAATTTCACGGCAACAAATGATTGTCACTGTGGTATAGTAACCCTCCCCTCCTAACGTCAATCCACCCATCGATGTTCCCCCACTCATCTCTGCGGAATTTCTTGGAATCCACTTCTACAAACTCAAGATTCCCCCTCCCCAGGCAAAGACGAAAACCCCTTTTGGACTCTTCATCCTCCATCCAAGCAATCGCTATGCACGAGTGACGCCTGATCAGCACCATCTATCGAAGCTCTGGGCCGATACAACACAAAATATTAAATAAAAAGTTAACAGACAAACAAAAAGACAAGAAAGCGAGTTAATATTGCATTGCCATCTTGTTCTGAGCTATGTTTAAAGTTTTAAGTCTCCAGCTTATTGGGAAGTTAGTTTAAAATCGATTGCAAAATTTGTACCGAACAGACAGACAGACAAGAAAGCGAGTTAATAAAAACGTGGTAATAAATGGTCACTTTCCAGTGACGTAACAAGGGTGGGGCAGGTGGGGCTAGTGCCCTGGGAGCAATTGCAAGGGGGCGCAAAATTAAGGAATCAATTGGTTGTATTTAATATAAAAGTAGTTTTTTTTTTAAGCTCTTATTCCTAAGATTCTTAAAAATTGAAATGATTTCAACAAAGTGTGGGAAAATCTGAAGGATACACTCATTTTTACAACACGGAAACCTCAAACTGCGACAAAATAACAAGTAATATTATATTTCAGAGATTTGCTGAGCGAAACCCTCATCGCGAAATTAAAAGTTCGTTTAAAGCTCCCACCCTACCGGGTGGGATAAGGGAGGATGTTTAGGGATGATTATCTCCGCAGGGTTCCTGATACTTTCTTCTGACCTGATGGTTCTTATCAGTGGCGAATCCAAGGGGGAGGGGCTATGGGGCTGCAACCCCTCCCAGAGCAAAACCAGAATTCTTGATTTTATTTAAAATCACTACAGCAGTTTGTTCTTAATTCCCCTTTCTTTAAAAAAATAAGAAAAACATGACAACATTGATTTCTGGCTTGACAGACTCGAAAATTTTCCTACTTTTCTAGTCATTCCACTTGAACTTGTAGCGTTGACAGGGTCGAAAACACTTTTTTGGCTACTTATTTCACTGTATTTTTTGTATTAAATTATCGAAAGTATTGTGATGTTCTTTATGATTCTTATTAACAGGTGAGTAAAGTTTGTAAAGTTTAAGTGTTTTGGTTTCCATAAACCATGAGGTTTGACATTCGTCATGACGATACGAAATTTTTATGACCTCAGCCCCTCCAAGACCCAAATCCTGGATTCGCCACTGGTTCTTATGGTTTCTCACGGTATGCATGATAAACACTGAATGGACGTCAGTTTCTTCGGAAATTGGTGATAAACCGTTAAGCAAGTGTCATTACTATTTTCAATCAGCAAAGAGTGAAGAACGGGAAATATACGTCCTTTTTTTGCGCAGATTAAGAGAACTCCAGTAACTTTAAAAGACGTATGTTCGCTATCTTTACATTGTTTTTAGTACTGAATATTTGCATAATTTTTATGATGAAAATGCGAAAGTGTTTATAGAAAGTAGATGCAGTTGTTCTGCCAAACGCAAAAAAACCTGAGAGAGAGATAAAAGACCGCATAAAGTTTTGAAATTGCTAGTAAAAATTAACAGATCTTCCAGACCTTGCAAACAGATCTGAAATTGACATTGAAATTTTTTTAAACCTAATTTTCTTTAAAATAGCAAGGATTTTCTAAAAGAAATTACATTTAAAATGCCAAAGAATTAAATAACATGTAAGAAGATTTAAAATTAAATTATGAAGTACATCTCAAATGTTCTGCTAGGTTTACAGTAGATTTTTTTCCAATAAAATTATTTTCAAATAAAGTATTAATGTCTTTTGCATGCACTTTTCTTTTGTATATTGCGAAAAGGCAGTTTTGAAGATTATTATCCTGATCATGATAATAATTCTAAGAAATACCCATGCATGAAGTTCTTTTGGATATGATGTCGATAATGTATATATTTTCATTTATTTCAGTGAAAATTATTCTAAATTTAAATTTTAGACTGATTACTTCAATTTTAGTGTTTTAGTTTTAATAAAGATGTCTTGTTCAAGCTTTTGTATCGATAAAATCTGGAATGATGTCTTTGCCCACGAAACCTTCGGCATTAGAAGCTTAATTTCACCAACAAGCAGACATAACCTTTCTGTCAGATTCCCCCACTCCTCCGTTTGTTTTGCAAAATCCATTATATCCGAAAAAAATGGAAATTATTATACTATTATCAAGTTAACCATCTTCAATTTTTTTATATGATTTAAATATAAAACACGAAATTCCTCTTGTCAGTTTTTGTTAACTTCAGTTTTACATAGCATAAAATGAATGAATCTAAATTTATAAAATTACACTTTTATAATTCTATTAGAAACTTTGCTGCAGGTATCTTTTGTAAGTTTATTTCACACTTTTACCTGATTTTCGAACGGAAATATTTAGCTACTTTTAAATATACTCCAGTATGAAATGAATTATTTGCTATTCATTATGTCGCAAAAATTTGCCTCAGTGGTTAAAAAAAAATTAATATGGTCCAAAATAAAACAGGGAATTCTTTCGATTACCTTCATAAGTCAGAGAAATATTTAAGAATCTATAATTTATTTATGAAATTTTTAAACTCTTCTAGTTAAAAGCGTGATTTTTCTTATTTTAGCTTTGTTTGTATTCATAAAATATGCAGCAATGAAGGAAAAAGAATCGGGGGCTGAAGACCTCTCAAAAGTGTTTTATACGTTATTTTCAACTCAAGATCAACTCAAAAATGTTTTATATGTTATTTTTAAAGTTTATTTGCACTTTTAATTTTTGCACTCCCAGGCATAAAGTTTACGAAAAGAAAATAGGAATCTCATTTCAATAGAAAAAGAGGGGGGCGCAGTTTTGGTATTTTCTCTGGGCCATTTTATGTAGGTACGCCACTGCACTTTGCACATGACGCATGTCGCATCACGCAATTTACAGATAGTATGCCAGTCTAAAATCATTATTACGTCAAAACTGAATTCAAAATGATAGACTCTAATATTGGTGCTTTAACTCATTCATTCTTGATGCTTTATAAAGAGGTAAATTGAAACTAGAAGCTAGACCTAAAAAAGGAAAAAGTTAATCTAGTCTCTCTCGTATTACATTTGTAATGAAGATTTTAAAAAACAAATTGAAACCCCAGTTGTATCTAGTTTTAACAGTCATTCATTCACTGCAAAAAGTCTCGGTGTTTTCAGTAATAGAGAGCTCGGTAATACGAAAGATAAAACTTCGTAAAAGGAAAAAATAAAGGTTAGTTTAGTTAATATTAACGTCCCGCTTTGAAGCAACACGAGGGCTATTTTGGGACGGACCTCGTAATTCTGAACCAAGGTCAGATGACGAGGACGGCACCTGAGCTGGCACCCCCTCTCTAAACTTCCGCACCACACCAACGGGTGGACGTTTGGCAACTACGTATGATTTGGCGTGTAGCGGGCCCCATGCACGGCGGATTTTCAGTGGAATCGGGTTTCGAGCCTGGAACCTCCGGCCGAGACCTTACCATTAGGCCACCGCGGCCCTGGAAAAAATAAGTAAAAAGTATTCTAAACGTTGTTTAATCTCTATGAGTTTACTTGTAATAAATATATCAAAGAACATTATTTAAAAACTGCTTATATCGCTTTGAAATACCTTATCAACACTTGGATTAACATAAAATTGAATTGTTGATTGCAGAAACCGCATGACTCAATAATATCAAAATGCTGAGAGTTTTTTTTAAAAAAACTGATTAATTTTTTTTAATGAATGATAACAATTTTTTTTACCTCGTAGATTTTATAAACCTATAATGTGACTTCACGTGACTATTATAATTTCTTCACTCGTAATGTGCATACCCTTTTATAATGTGAAAACAGCATAAACTCAATTCTGAGAAAAAATGACTCATGTGGTTTCTGCATTCAGTGATTCAATTCCAACCAATCAACAACAAAAAAAACTAATTGATTTGAACGAAAAACAAACTGAAAGGTGTCATCACACCATAATATATAGGATGAAAAGCAACAACTGTAATTTCCACCGTTATTTACATATATATTTTATTTATATAACGGTATTTTACCGTTATTTACATAATTATTTTTATACTGTACAGTAGAGTTTCGATAATTCGAGTTTCGATTGTTCGAGTTTTCCATAAATCCGAGTTAGTGAAAAAAATTCAGTTTTGCTCCCGAACAATGACCAACACATACACAACACTTGAAAGAATCACTGCATCTGGTTTTTATTGTTGACCGACGGGTCATATGTCCACTGCGCACTCCGAAACCACTTTCAGAAATGCCCCCTCCCAAATAAAACGGGGTATACATAAGATCGATATATAGGAGCAATGTGTTTCAACAAAAAACAATTGACAATTATTTTAAGATAAAATTAACCTGTTGCTATCAGCAGTAATGTAATAATATGTAAGTACATTTTTCATTTAAATATACTACACTGAAATTTAAAAATTGCTTTATTTCCATTTATTCATTTATTAAATTTTGTGATTTCGATAATTCGAGTTTTCCATAGTTCGAGGTAGGCCCGGTCCCGTCCACCTCGAATTATCGAGACTCTACTATATACATACAAAATATATAGTTTGGACGAATTCTTGATGGTGTATATTAATTTTAATTCCTTCCATTGAATTAGTGTTAATGTTTACTCTAATTCGTTTAGGTTCAGATTTGCATAGCATAGATTTTAGACGTATGCTTGCAATCTTGCTTTGTCCTGAATTGAGGAAGAAAACTTGAGAACTTTATCTCGAATTGAAGACTTCACTTTTGAGTCGGCCACATTGTACACTCCTAGCTATATTGGTGAAACTGAATCGTCCATGCACGTAAACACATCATTTTTATATACATAATCACAGATGAAGTAGTTTTATTTCACTCTTATGTATTTTCATTTTTTTTAAATGTTAACATTCGATATTGTGTATTCTTCTAATCGATATTAGTCTGGTTTCTTAAAAAGTTTCAAAATTAAGCCGTGTGGTAGAAGTTAAATGAAATAATATATGGTTGACTGCTACGAGTCAACGTTTTATTTTTCGTTTGGTAATTTTTGTAGATTTATTTCCGTCGCAAATATTTTACACCGTAATTACAACGGTGATTTAAGATTTCTACTAGAATACGAGATTCGAATTAGAACTACTTCGATTAATAGAAGTGTGGATATCGATTTGCTGGCGTCCTTTATCTTTTGAAAGATGAATTAATTTTCTTGTGAACGCTTTAACATACGTAATAGATCTCAAATAGTATAAAATCAGTCAAGATTAGAAAAAAATGTGGAGAAAACTAAATAGCCATAAAATTTATCGACTATCTCCGAAATTTTTTAAAAACATAACGGAATGGTCTCCTATCGATATTTTTATAAGCTTTCACATACGCATGTAATTTACACCATGTGGTAAAAATAACGTTGTCTAGTTGTTATGCAACCAAACTTTTTCCATTGGCAATCATAAAACTCCTCCCCAAATATATATAATTCTCTTATGTGGTGACAGAAAAGGGTCGCATTTCTTAATCGCCCTTTGGCAACAGCTCGCAAGTTCGGTTTGTTTACATCGGAAAGGCTGAGACAACGGGTTTTTTTTAGTTAAATAGTTTGAACAAAATAAGTTTAAGTCTTGCAGTTTCGGTTAGGCAACTGAATGAATGTCTACTTAATATGTCCTTTTTAGTTAAAAGATTGAGGTATGGGCAATTTCATCTTTCGATTTTTCACATTTTCTGAGTTTTAAAAGATACAAGTGACTGCCCAGAGAAAAAAATGTTATACCTTTCTTGACTAAATATTAACTGGAGTGAGTCTGTATACATGTGGGGAAGCTTTCTGAGCAACATAACATGAGTAAACTTGGGATATTATCAATTTTAAAAAGCTATATATATATTTATCATTATTATGGTTTCAATTTTGAATAGTTAACATGAACATGTTTCAAGACACTTTGTGCAAGTCAAGTGTGCTTTGATTATTGTTTCTCTACAAATGGTCCTTTTTTAGGTAAAAGGTTGTAACATGGATTATATCATCTCTTGATAACTTAAATTTTCTGAGGTTTAACACATAAATAACTGCTCAGAAAGAAAAGTTATATCTTTCTTGGCTAAATAATAATTGGAGTGAGTGTGAATACACGTGGGGAATCTTTTCTCAGCAACATTACGTTGGAAATAGGACATGTTTAAATTTTGGTGGAATGAAATGACTGATTTCTGATTGATCTAAATCATTTTAATTTTTAAACATCTTAGATTTATATATATATTAGCATTTAGATTTCTTTCTAAGATTTACATATATATCTCTGTGCTACCAGAAGATTTTAATTTGAGCAATTGATGAAAAATTATTTTAAGAGTTCATGCAATTTCAGATAATTTAAATTTACTTTCAATAATTAATGTATTTATAATTTCCTATTACTAGCAGAAACGCATAACTGTACGGCTAGCGAGCGAAGCCAGCTGGGATCACGTAGTGATTCTTAGGGGTTGGAGAGCGGAGCGAGCAGGGGGTGTAACCCCCTAGTATGCAAAAATACTTTTAACATAATAATGTTTTTAGGTCGGCATACTTTCTGTGAATTGCGTGATGAAACCAGCCGGAGTGGTCTCCCTTAAACTTTCTCGTACACTCACTTCTCAAAATCTCTCGTATAAAGTGTCATTTCGCCTCATCCTCGAACGGATCGGATAAAAAATTCGAATATACTCTACGTCCAGAACGTCACGAGTTTCCCCACGAACTCTGTAAGAATCCTAGTGGAACCTCGAACGAAGGTTGTGGTTCGAGCGCCAAAAGCGAAAGGCATGGGTAAAAGCGTAAGTTTAACGCGCCATTAGGCAATAATGGTCTTGCATCATTTTGTGATGAGAAAAGACAAATAGACGATTTGAACAACTTTTTTTTCAATCGATTGAAACGAGAAATTGGCCCCCTTCTTTTTTTTTTACAAAACGTATAACAGTAATAATCTAATTTTAAAAAATTTAGGACTTAATTCAAATAAGAAACTCTAACTCGGCTTAAAATGAAAAAAAAATATAAGTTTAATTTCCTTGCAATTTTGTTTAAGAAAATTTCTTAGTTTATCACAATTTTAAAAGAACATAGCTATATTTTAAATTTAATTTTGCACATGCCCATCATCTATTCAGATGCTGACCAAGGTTGCTCAAGCCATTTTTCCAAATCTGTTATTATATTGCTCCCCCCTTTTGTTACTACTTCATCGCTTTCTTCTCGGAAGGAATCTTGATAAACTTCTTCGTTAATTTTTCACAATTGCCCTATACTTTTTAAGCATGTGACAAAAGGACTAGACTTTTAGTAATCACTTTATATCAGAAACGTAAGTTGTTATATAAAAGTAAATGAAAACTTTCTTTTCCAATACAGCTCAAAACACTTATATAACTGTCAATTACACTATTGTAACTACATAAATTTGAAAGGTAACAATCAGTACAATATGTAAAATTTTTTAAATCTAAAACATAAGAAGTGAAAAAAAAATTAAATCTTAGATTGGTGAATGATTCATTTTTAAAGTATTTTCACACACACACACATAATCTATTATTGTTATTTGTTATTTAATATTTTATTCAAAACGCAAAGTCGTATTCGAACCACTCAATTTCCCAGATTATTACTTTTTAAAATTGAAAAAATACTTTCACTTTAAGGTTGCATTAGTAAAGTTCATTTATCTATTAAATTATAGAAAGATGTTAATTTTAACACTTTATTACATATTACAATGCCAGTGTACTCTACATATTTTAATAAATGTAACGAATATTAACATTAAATTAAGAAGAATAAGTAAAGCTATTTCATACCAAGTTAATTATAAATTTAAAGTTATGATAAAATATGCTTAATAAAAAAATTTTTTCAAGTTTAATTTTCTTATTCCAAATTTAATTTTTTTTAATTAGATAATTTTTGCAAGTTACAAAAGATTTTCGGAAATAAAGTGATTTTAATATCTTACGTAAGAATCACTCATACCCCCCCCCCCCCTTGTCAGCAAAAATAAGCAAACGCAAACTCCCCCCCCCAGGTGCTTACATAATATTTGAACGGCCCCTGATTACAATAGTACCCCAATTACTCTTTGTATACTTCGTATACGAGAAAGTAAAAATCGCTCAAAACGCTCTACAAGACACTCAGTTATACCTAGAGCTACCAAATTTGGCAGATAGTTACTTGTTGGTAGTAAGAACTCACTAAGAAAGGGTGATACAAACTTCAATAGGATTTTTAATTAATTCAAATTCATCGAAATTTTAAAGTTTTTACTCAATAACTTCGCAGCAAATCATCATGCGAAAACCATTTTCACATTACTTTAAAAATTAAAAAAAAAAATAGCTTTTCAATAACACCAATTTTGTTTCCATGCAATTTCTTCTTTAATTTTAATAATTTTTTAATATTTATTATACAATGGCTGAGGCAATAGATTTTTACCACTCACTTTCTATTGAAATGCTCATTAGTCTGTTTAATTGCGAGGTCGGCTTTCACAATATAACTTACAATTCAAAAAATGAGTAACTTCACATTTCAAAGTTTTTAATTTTCAAGACTTGCTTGCACACTTCTGTTTCAAATTTAATGGAGGTATCAAGCATTTTGTATTATGTTGATACAATTTTATGAATTTGTAAACTTGATTTAGAAGCGACGGCGAAATCATACTGCAAAACCGGAGACGATGAAATATGTAATGCTTTTTAATATAATAATGTTTTTGAGTTATAGTGTTCACATAAACATAGGCAGGCAGACATAATTCCAAAAATGATTTTTCAAGCTCAAGAACTAAAGCATCGAAATTCATTAATATCTGGAGACCGAATTTTTTCTTGAATCCATTTCTTCCTCTGCGTATTCTTCATATACAAGAAAGTAAAAAAATGTATATATGTAATATTTTTTAAATTTTAATCGTTACTATCTTAACATACAATAGCGCACTTTGCAGTCGTAGCAATGTTTACCCATGTTTGTACACCACATACATTTGTCATGAGGCCTGTCCGAAGTGTATATTGTATTTTTAAAATTGATTGGCAGGAAAAGTATAGTGACGAAAGTAAATAAAGATAATTTTGGCGCCATTATTTCTGTCGCCAGATACGAATTGTGGGGTCGCTGCGTGAGGCCTCAAAGTTTTCAGTTTTAAGACGCCAACAACGTAGACATCAACGGAGAAACGCGCAGAATGTCCATCACCAACGGGGTCTGAACAATAGTTCTGCACGAATAAGATCCTACAAGTCGCCGTCTTCTACTAACATAGAATTATCGCAGCAACAAAAGAATGCATTGATTAACTCTACACTAGAAATATCAAAAAGCGGGGTTCAGAAATGATGGGTCAGGAAATGATTCAGATGATGGCTCTCATGTTAGCAATCATTGAATCTTCTTGTGTGGTATAGAAATTTGACTGATTTGTTTTTCATTATTATTATTCTAAAGGAAGAAAGATATAACTTGCCTCGTTCCTTTTAACAAGAGAGTTTATTGCTGAAAAGTTTTAATGTTGCTAAAATTAAGTTATCGTAAAATGAATCAGAAAGTGAGAATTATGGGTCTTTATTTCTATGATTGCTCTACCGCACTGCTTTTTTACAATATTTTATTTAACTCGACTACTTTCATGTTTGCAAAGATGGAATTTTGTAATTAATTTTTCATAGACTTTCTGACGTGCTAGGGTTCCAAGATTTGTACTGCTGTATGTGCCCGATCACAACATAATATTTTCAGAACTTAATTATCAGTCAATAAATTAATTTTAATTAGACTTCCATTCTATGTATGATACGCTATAGGGTAGGGAATTTGAGAAAATTTTGATGAGAAGATCCCATAATACATATAACAGGAATTTTTTTAACATTAATTAAAAATTAAAACACATAATATGTGAGATGAAAATCTCAATCCAGCGCCGCATACTTTTACGATTTTCTTCTGGCAACCATATCTTTCATTTTTAAAAATCTACTTTTTAGTATACCCTAACAAAAGCGGGGTTTTTAATTTTATTATTAATCATGCGTGATGATCAACTTGTTTCAGAAATGAAATCTAATCTTTCCACGGAATCGAAAATAATTCGTAGTTGTTATCGATACCTGATGAAGATGTTTATTCTTATTTTCTGATCCGACCACCATTGTTCTAGTTGATTCGATTTTATTTGACTTTTTGCGATTTCTTTTTGAAATGAAATCGACTTCTTTCGCCTACCTTGTTTCTGATTGAGTAAACCTGAGCACAGACATAACATGTTCAAAGACATAATATTATACCTCCTGTTTTTGAGAGTTTGTTTTAACCAATGTGTTCATCATGTTCAGAGATATCTTCCGACCAAAACTGCAATAAAACTGGATTAAAATTGTTTTAATTTTATTGGCTTTGGTATTAGCCGATAAACAGACATCTTCAAGGCAAATTTCTTCTGTGCTTTGAAGGTCATCCATTTTTCGGGAATTCCACATTATCGTGGATTTTTAAAATCATCACGATGATGCGCATATCATAACTAAAATACGTGTCGCCCGAAATTCATTTTGGTATAAGATAGCGATAATCTAAATTTAGCCCCAGAAAAATTCATTTTTTATCGATATATAATTTTACATAATTATATAATTATCGATAGCCTATTTTAATTATATTATTAATATTTTTATATGATTGCTATCTTACACGTAATCTAAAGTTGAGAGTCGAATTATCAGCATTCAGTTGCAATGCTTAACAGTTTCAATAACGAATCGGTATAGTTTCTTTGAAAATGCAAAATGTTTCATAACTTCCTTTGTGGTTTGGGAAGAATGTAAGTGAAACCAGTCAGTGGCGTAGCAACCGGGGGAGCAGGGGGGGCATGCATGCCCCGGGCGCCACTCTTAGAAGGCACCATGGGAACAAGACACTAGTGCTTCATGCCAGTTTTAAAAGACATACACGATGAAAGGGCGAAAAAATAACACCATGTCTCGTGCGCCATTTACCCTTCTAAACCTCTGATGATAGCTGGGGGTGAAATAATCATATTATACCCCGGGCGCCAGTTGCTTTTGCTACGCCACTGAAGCCAGCGGGAGTGTTCTCCCCTCGACGCAATATGACGCCTTGTTTGTTTAGCTTCATAGTATAGAGAAGGGAACGAAGGATGCGATTTGGGCAGTGGCGTAGAGACCGGGGGGAAAAGGGGGTATAGACGACCCGGGCGACAGTTTTAGGGGGCACCATGGAGTCAAAATATTACTGCGTTTATGCCATTTTTTAAACAAAATATGATGAAGGAACGTAAAAATATTACCATCCCCCGGGCCCCATTTACGGTTGATAAGCCACTGATGACGACTGGGTTAAAAAATAATTCATATTATTTCCCGAGTGACTCTTATCCTCGCCATGCAACTGGCCATGGTGACAAAACTTTACTTTTTTTGTCACTTTTTAAAGTCAAATACGATGATAAATATATATCAATAAATTTGTCCCGGGCGCCGTTTTCACAAGCTAAGACAGTGATGATGAAGGGGGGGGGGGGCGAAAGAAACCACATTACGCCCCGAGTGGCACTCACCCTCGCTACGCCACTGGATTCGGGCCTCTCACCTTGGTTAATTGAATCCAAAATTTGTTACAGATGTTTAATTTTGGCGTCAAGACCATATATTCAATTCCATTTAGGTACCGCGTTTCGTTTTAGAATTATATGTTCACATACACACGGATAGATAAACGAAGGGACCAGTAGCAGTGACTCGGGGGGGGGGGGGGGCCACCACCACTCCATACACATTTTTTGCGACGAAAGTTAAATTTTTATTTCATTTAGCTATCTAAAACTAGGAATTATAAAAGGAAAGCAATAGTGTCCGGACAAGCTAGCTAATTTTGTAACTAAATTTCAAATTTTGTTGTCTACCCCCTACACTACGGATACTTTAAGTGTCTATATCCCCACTTTTGCCCCCAATCACCAGCACTGGAAGAGATAATCTACTCTTTGGTGGATTTAATCCAAAATCTGGCATATATGTACAATTTTAATGTAAAGATCATGTACTAAAATTCATTTATGTAGCGTGTTGCATTTTCGGTGTATTACGGTCAAATCCTCACGAATAGACGGCGCAATAGACGGTCAGCCCGATCAATGATTTGTCCAAAAATTTGATACAGATTCTCAGTTTTGGTGTAAAGACTACATACCAAATGTCATAACGCATACAAAAGTTAATCTTTCTAGCTTGCTGCGTTTTTTATTTGTCATGTTCACAGACAGATAGACATATTTTAAAAAATGATATTTTCGGACTCTGAGAGGTATAAAACATAGAAATTTATCATTACCTCGAGGTGAAATTTTTCTGTGATTATTATACTTTCTCTTAGTATCTTATACTTCGCGTACGAGGGAGGAAAAAAGGAAACAGTTCGCGATGATGATTGTTTTCAAATTCAAAAACGATATTACCGTTGAGCTTCATTTTATTGCCATTAGATGGCACTGCTAGTGAAGTCGAGAAGGACAATCGATAAAAGAAACGATCCATTTTTAAAGCAGAATTTATACTAGCGACATCTATGAAGAAACAAATGCATTATATTTCCCATTAGATCGAAAAAAATAAAATCGTGATCTTCTGTATTTCCAGGTTAGAAGAGCTAACTTTTAAAATAAATCATATTATTAAAAATATCCAATGAATACTTATAAAAATCATTTATTATTCTCTTTTTTATTCAAATATTATACAGTATCGAAAATTCATTAGCAGGAACCATCATAGCAAAATATTCAGGAATGAAAAACATATTAGAATGCCTCTTAACCGTCAGTAACGGAACCTGGACGGATAAGAGACTTTTACGGATAATTGAATATATATTTCTAGAACTTATCGTTCATGTTTAGTGATGTCATCTGTGGAAATTGCAGCATGAGAAGTCCGTTGGTTTTCACAAGATTGTCGCCCGAGTTTTAAAAATTCGCTGTGAATGCGTGTTCAGTGAAACTTCGTAACATCATATGCTGATATAGATAGACATTCCTCGGCAAATTTTATGAAAGCTGTAAGCTTTCGCCTACTTCCTTCCACGTAACTTTCTTGGTCTGCGTGCCGTCTTCATTTTCATTTCCCTCTTTCCTCCTGATATTTCTTCTTTTCCAGTACATGATCGATATTTTAGTTGTTATAAAGCGTGTCTGAAAGAAACAGAGCTGTCCCCATGCGCCAGTGGCGAATCTAGGGGAGGGGCTATCGGGCTGCAGCCCCCCCCCCAGAGCTAAACCAAAATTCTTGATTTAATTTAAAATCACTACAATTGTTTGATCTTAATTTTCATTTTAAAAAAATAGTAATAAAATCGTGACAACATTGCTTTCCGACTCGACAGGCTCGAAAATTTTCCTACTTTTCTAGTCATTCCACTTGCACTTGTAACATTGGCGCTGTCGAAAACATTTTTTGGCCAGCTATTTCATTGTATTTTTTATTAAATTATCGAAAGTATTGTAGTGTTCTTTATAATTCTTATTGTCAGGAGAGGAAAGCCTGTAAAATTAAAGTGTTTTGGCTTATATAAGACATGAGGTTTGACATTCGTCACTACGATACAAAATTTTTATGACCTCAGCTCCCCCCAGACCCGAATCCTGGATTCGCCACTGCCATGCGCTCAAACCTGCACCTCCTCTTTCTAAGCCATTGCCTATTTTTTTCATCTCGTAACCCGAAATTTCGGATTTAAGTACAGTCAAACCTCGTTATAACGAACTGGAAGTTTGAAAAACCGAGGGTTCATTATATCCGATTTTTCAAATATTGGCTACACATTAGATGCGAATCTGGACCTGTAAATTCCTCAACATTTTTACGTTTCGAACATAATTAATCCGCTACTTTGAGCAAACCCTGCTTTTTTTGCCGAGAGCTCTAACTTCCAAAATCCCAAAATTCTCATCGAACTCCCTGCGAATTGTTTTGATTTCCGTCCATTTCACTTTAAATTATCATCTTGTAGAGTTTTACCTCTAATTTCAACGAAAAAATACGGTATCTGGTCACTGAATCCCCCTTTTTCCCAAATTCCACATCACACTTCCAAAAATTCCTTTTAAACAAAGAATTTTTTAATAAATCCAATAGTCTTAACTTCATTCCAGCGAAAATCGCTCCTCTAAATTAATTCAACGGTTTTAAAACTCAAATTTGAATCAATAAATTGCTATTTGAATTAAAAGAACAAATCCTAATAAGATATGGAATTCCAATGGATGCTTAGCAACGACGCGGTACTCCGTAAGATAATCCCGTTAAATAATTTCTAATTCCAAGAATCTCGGAAACATCTTAAGATTATCATAAAAGTAATCTAATCAATTTATTGGTTTTATCTAGGGAATCCTAAATATCTTGTATCAATATTTCCGTTATGTTGTATATTTGTAATTCAAATAAATAGTGCACACAACCTTCTTTTTAATCTTGAAACTGCCTAATAACAAGCTTATGTCCCATCAACTAGTCTGTCTCAAATGATGTCACAGATTCTTCAAATGATCATGAAAACGACGGGCACATTTTTGTAGGTTTTCCTGGAATTAATGGTCTCGGTATCCTGGTTCTTTCTGGATAGCATCTTTGGAATGATATCTCAGAAAGAATGATAACGTTGTGTTTATCTCATCGCGTTAATCTGGACGAAAGAAAGGTCCAAGAGAGAGGGACTGTATATAATAACGGACACTATTTACCAGAAAATTTGTTTATCCACATTGCAGTATCTGAGATAATTCCGGGACTGTCAGTTAACCCATTGGCTTACCATTTTTCTCACGCATTTATCCTTCAGAATTACCATATTTTGTAGAAGATATTCTGTTGAGAAATATGTTATAAATTGTTAAATTTGCTATACATTTTATTGAAAATTTGCTACATAGATTAATATTTTGCAAATCTTTTTCAGTTAACCGACCGTCATTTTTTTAATTAACTGCAATATCAGCAATTATAAAATGTTAACAAATTATAAACAATTATTTTATACATATTTTTGGATATTATTATTATTATTATTCTCTTTTATCACAATAACAAATTGTATAATGTTTCAATATGGAAAATTTTAGTGAGATTCAAAAAAACAGTTCTGAAGACATTCCGTAATGTATCGAGGATCATTCTGAAAAAAAGTTTAGATCAGGTATTTCAAGAACGAAACGTGAACTGCTACACAATTATAGCATGGAAATGTAAATTTGGAAAACAAAGAAAGAAATAAAATAGCTAAGTTATGAACCTTTTTGATATTTCTAATGGCTTAGAATTTCTAACGAATATAAAATTTCTGTACTATCACTTTAAAATCTGAGGCCGGCCGGATAGAACCTCTAAACAGGTTGCATCTGGTCCACGGGTCTTCAGTCTGCGGCCATAGTGGCCATATTTGAAGCCACTATGCAGAACGTGGCCTTTAAGGTATGCTGAGATGTTTGACGGAAGTTTAAATATCTAATTTGCGGTTAAAAATAAGTTTTGCGCCGCAGTTCTAGACCTGCGTGTCAAAAATAGGCGGCTATTCAGCTTATAAAATGTGAATTGTGTCCCTGTTTCTCTAACTAAGACGCAAGCCATCTGGCAAAATAAAAAAGGAGAAGTATGAAATTATATTGAACTCGTGATAAGAAACATTTCGTTAATATAAAAAGATATCATTCTGAGCCAATAACTAGTTAATATAAGCAATAAAATAAAAATACAAATAAATAATCCAGATTGCTTATATTCTCAAAATGGTGAAGAGAGGTCGCATTTTCGCTCGATCATTCGACGCTTCGTCTGTTGTCTGTAAATGGACCTTATGCATGTGACGTCACATCCTCTGACACGTGACCTGCCGGAGACAGCCATTGGTCAGTCTTAAACAACTGACTCATAACTGCTTTTATTTCTGAGTCGCTTATAGGCTGATCGTTTTGTTTATTCCTCCACAGCTGTTTTTTTATACTCTCGAACCCAAACGGTGCATAAGGTCCATTTGTTTGTTACGCAGTCACGACCAAACGCGTTGTTCGATTTTCGTCGAAGTTGACATAAATGTTCCTTGCAGTCAATAAAAATGACGTATAGACAAGTGTTTTTTTTTTTTTTATTCCGTTCTAAGACGGTGGCCGTTTTAATAGTTCAATGTTCGGAAAGTCAATGGTCATTAAAACATCTGAGTCGTTTTGGTAATGGTGAGACATTTAGTTGCAATTTTGTTAATATTGATAAAAGAAGAGACTCGTGTAAATGACTCGCATTCGAAAAACAAAACAAAAAACTAAACCTTTAACCCTTTCTAAGGCCGTGGGAATATACTTCCCATAAAATTCATCAATTTTTAAATGCATTTTTTAAGGCTGGCGTAAGTTCTCGCCAAAGTTTTCGATGAAACAAAAACATGAATGTTCCAATTTCTTATCTCAAACCGTAACGAAGTGTATTGACTTGGTAATTAATTATTAATTAATAAAGTTAATTAACAAAAATAATGTCATCCAATACGCTCAATGAATTTCTTTTCTTAAATTAATCTCAATACCCAAGTTCTTTTGTTATACCACTACTAGAATAAAATGGGCCCTTTAAAGGATTAAAGACTGCGATGAAGGGCAGATCTTGGGGTCTTCTTTTCGGAGGGCAGCGAGGCCCACTGTTCGCAGAACTGCTAGTCAGAAAGGAAGCAAAATTGAATAGAAATCAGTGGAAGAATGAGGGCTTCCAGGGCCGGATTTACACATTTCTACGCTCTTGGACAAAGCACATAATTCTGTGCCCCTCCTCAAAAAGCTGCTTCATAATTTTCCATTTAATAATAATAGTTCATTTTTGAAATAGATGCACTTAATACAATTTTTGAACCACATCTTATTTTTAATTTTTAATTACATTAATTATAGAATCGTATAAAATAAGCACCTATAGAAATCTTTCCTATGCAAATTTTAAAAAGCAACATTTTATACGGCCTTTGCAAGATAATACTGAAAAACCTATATATTGGCAGTAATTTCTTATTTATATACGGCTCTTAATTGCTGCGCCCTAGACCATGGCCTAGGTTGGCCTTGTGGGAGATCCGGACCTGCAGGCATCGATTAAAATTGTATAAATGTAGTATTTAGATATAAAGGATGCAGTTATGCAATGAAATCATGCGCATCGATTCATTTCCACAAAGCACCTTTACGAGTACAGCTGCTTTCCCAAAACATTGCAGAAAAAATTTCTAATGCTTAATTTTTTCATTATTCATCATTACATTACAAGTGGTCGAATTGAATTGGACGAATTAGAATTTTTACAATTTTGCATAGCAAACTATACACTCTTAATGCAGTTTACAACGGAGTAATCCATAAAATGGATTACTCCGGGACTGCATAAGTGCAGGGCCGGATGCATATTTACAAACCCTACCCTGATAGAACTGAGGCAGGAAATCGGGCAATATGATTGGCTCGCTTCGCCGAGAGCCGATGACGTCGTTCTTTGCTTTCGTACGGAAATTATAACAAAACAAGCGATTGAATGTGGACTTTGAATTAGTTTAGGTTTCCGTTGCTTGGATTTCGCGAATTTTGTTCTACGATACGCACCTACGTAGCAATTTTATTTAGTCTAGCGATTATCCCTTGTTTCGTTTTATTATTATTGGCATTAATTATAGTTAGATTAGTTGACTTTGAAGCATCAAATGAACTATTTTCACTGGAATGACATAAAAAAAACCCAACAACATTTGTCTAACCTTTTAGTTAATACTCTTCAAACAAAGTTGTTATCATTAGACTTTTCATTAGTATAATTTCTTACAGTGTGAGATGTTTTGATTTTTATGATATTTTAAAAAATAATTTCATTTTTAAAAATATTACAACCCACGGAAGAATGTTTTCTGTGCACAACTGTGGGAAAACGGAGAAAAGTAGGACGACTCTTGATTTGTTATGATTGCCGTACGCTACGTGCGAGAGCTGAAAACGACATCACTGCCCCTCGTAGCCAATGGTATTGGCCGATTTCCTGCCTCAGTTCTATCAGGGTAGGGTTTGTAAATATGCGGGCCGGATTGCTAAATAGGCAAAGTAGGCAACTGCCTATGGGCCCCATAACTTTTAGGGGCCCCAGCGCCTTGAGAATTTTTGTTAGTGGTAATATATTTTGTTTCAGGGTAATAAAATTTTGTGCTTACATTTGAGTTACAAGGTCCATTTACTCAAACATATTTAAATTAAAACTGAGTATTGCTTAAATTTCGGAACATTAGTCTTAGAATTTTTTTTTCATGTTTTTAAATTTGCTTACAGATTAATGTGAACCAATTTTTTTTTCGCAGTTGGCTGACTGTGGAAATCTTTGTATTAGAATATTAAGATTCTGTCAAAAATGTTTTGTAACTTTTTTATATGTTTATATGTATAAATTATTTTTAAATCTAAATTTTTTTTATGTGCGATTTAAATTTTTACATTTTTTTATAATAAAACTATCTGGCTTCATGTTGGTTCTCATTTTATATATTTCAGTTGGTCATTATGTGGTTACTTAGCATGTATAGAAATTAAATTAAAATCAATAAAAAATATGTGGTTTTGGTAGTTGGGGAGAGTAAAGGGGGCCCCGAAACCAACATTGCCTAAGACCCCTGCATGGCTTAATCCGGCCTTGCATAAGTGAATTTAGATATATGTTAAAATTGGTAAAATTGCCAAATACGAATGGCTGAAGATATAAATATATTATACTAAAGAAAAGATTCCGGATACCATTCAACAATCCGAGAAAAGGAGGACATTAGGAAACTTTTAAAGAGCCCCTCTCGTCATTTTCTTTTATACGGAATGGAAGAATCTCGCGGCTGATGCTTAAATGTGTCGGATTGGATGCAGCGAGATCATCCTCCGCATCCTCTGGTTGGATCTCGAGAATGGTGATGCTTCCTGTTTCCATGGAGATGGGATACTCCGAGAGGGCAGTGGGCGGAAATTAAATACTTAAATATCTCCAATAGGAGCAAACGATCTTATTACAATACAATCTTATTAGGGATAAAGAGAAACTGTTATTAGGGCAAATGACGGCATTCTATATGAAGAAAAGAAATTTTTAAATTTCTTAACCAATAAACTGTTTCAGATTCCCATTTTTAACTCGTTGATCTCTATATGAATCAAATACGATTCACACGGTGATCAAATACGATTCATACCTACTATCTAATCAGATGATCCCTCCTCTATTATAGTTGAGAGATAGCAGAGAAGGAGTCACTTAACTTGATAGATGGTTTTAATCTCAGACATGAGTCGGGAGAAAAACTATTATTAGGACAAATGACGGCATCCTATATGAAGAAAAGAAATTTTTAAATTTCTTAACCAATAAACTGTTTCAGTTTTCCCACTTTTAACTCGTTGATCTCTATATGAATCAAATACGATTCACACGGTGATCAAATACGATTCATACCTACTATCTAATCAGATGATCCCTCCTCTACTATAGTTGAGAGATAGCAGAGAAGGAGTCACTTAACTTGATAGATGGTTTTAATCTCAGACATGAGTCGGGAGGCTATCGTGCTAAAACTAAACTTACCGCGACCAGTCAAATGACGGTTTTTCAATGTGCCGGTGAAGTATCTGCATGGTTAGTGTTAATTAGATGACATCTGTTTCCTTAATGCGTTGTCGTTTTGATTGAACCAAGAGTTCAAAGAAAATTTGAGAATTTTATGAATTCTCCAACTTTTAGTTTCAAATTAAAACATCTATAAAAGACTTATTACAAGAAGATTTAATTCTTGTTTATAAGTTTAAAAAATAACGATAATTCAATGCATGTACCGCGCACGGGCAAAAATAGTTAAGTGTTTAAATGACTGACGATTTTATAGTGGTCTTGATTTTGCAATGAATTAATTGAATGTAAATGAAATTACCAATACAGAACATTAATAGAAGTATTATTCCAATTGTCATTTATGATGTATGGCTCATTGACGGCTAATCGTGATGTTTCTAATTTTAAAAAAAGATTTGCTGCCTTGTTCGTGGTTTCTTCCATTTATTTTTGGTTATTTTTGCAATCCCTACCCCATTAGAAATATATTTTACGGTATCTCCGGAATGCTGCTACGATATTCCGAATGCTGCATGACATCGTATAGACATCGTATGAATATTGTAGAGCATTTTGTGCTAATAGTGTAGCTACACTTCATCACCCTGGCGTAGCGTAGTTTAACCCTTTTAGTGCCGACCGAAAGTATCGTACATATGCGAAGAATTTCGAACCAATTTGACGAATTTGCTAAGGTTTGGAGAAAAGCTCATAAAAAAGAAAATAATAATGATGTTTACAAAGATGAAAAAGGAGCATATCACGAAACAAAGGGAGAATAGATTAATGCCAATTGTATTTCAATATTTGCTGAAATCATACGAATAACATAAATATAAAACATTATGAAAAACAAAAAAAAAATCAATTCTCTTTTACAAACCATATTTGCACATAAGAAAAAATCAGCGTTTTATCATAGCTGTATATGTTATTTGGGGTCTCAAGAAAATGCCACGTGTCCAATTTCTATCTTATCGCTCTAGAGTTTACACAGTCTCAGCACCAACCAGCATGGAATGTAACAAAAAATTAAATCCACAAACACTTTTTCAATTATTTTGCAAAGAAATTAAGCTATTTATAACGTTTTATAAATTTGTTTTGAGATAGGCTTCTCTCGCGATGCGAATCGCATACGCAACGATATATCGTCGTTGGCACTTTTCGCAAGTGTTGCGAACGACAATACATTGTCATTCGGAACTGAAAGGATTAAAAAGAAGGGTATTATCTTCCTCAAAGGAAAAAGTTCAAAATTATGTTATTAGTCCCAGAGTAACCTCGAACAGCTTCAAAACGATAAGTTAACTCTTCCTTAGTCGTAATCATTTTCAGACCTAAACGGTCGAAATGTATTTCGAGGATATAATATCTATTCTATGACAGGTTCGTCCGCTTTTGATAATTTTTTCTTTATAACTATAACAATTAATCCTAAAGAGAATGTAAATAAGTATTTTGTAAAAACAAATCCAAATTGTACATCAGATACATTCTAATTTTCTGCGTTTAGTATAGTTTAGTTATATTAACGTCCCGTTTTGAAGCAACACGATGGCTATTTTGGGACGGGCCTCGTAATTTTGAACCACGGTCAGATGACGAGGACGACACCTGAGCTGGCACCCCCTCTCCAAACTTCCTCGACACACCAACGGAAGGACATTTGGCCACTGCGTATGATTTAGCTTGCAACAGGCCCCATACACGGAGGATCTTCAGTGGAATCGTGTTTCGGACCTGGAACCCTCCGGCCCCAAAGCCGAGACCCTCCACTAGGCCACCGCGGCCCTTGATTTTCTGCGATTCTTAGCATATGTTATTTTTATTTGTGGGAAATATTTCTTCTAAAACTTTCTATAACAGTTAATTTTTTTAATTGCTTCAATAAATTTTAAAAAGGAGGCGAATGTGTGATGTTTTTTAGATGTGTGCGTTTTAGTTTTAAAAAAATTAAAAATGATAAAGGCATAATAAAAACGAATAAATGAGAAAACGAATATCATTGCGAAAACTATTTAAAACCAACTGAGTGAATAACTCGTTTAATCCGTTGATTCAAGTCGATTTTTCAGACTATTATCTGTTTTCAACAAATTGATTTTCAGGTTTCCATAATATAACCGAAATACCTACTAGTATGCATAAATATGTCGGTGACATTCCATGCTTTCATTCCTCAAATAGCATAATAGACAGCAACCCACCAACGGATTAACAACTCTCCCAACCCCCTTCAGCCCTGATGCTTGTATAGCCTCCATAACGGCAAAAGACCAGCCATGACTGTTTCAAAATTTATAATGATTATGCATCTTGTCAATAAGTACAAAAGGGAGGATGGTCGAAAGGGTCAAAACTATCGAAGAGGGAATTGAAGAAAACGATGGTGTATGACGTCTCCCATGATTACCATTCTACCAGTTAAGCTGGGCATTCACGAGTAGTCCATGTAGAGCGTGGGTTGGGTTCTTTTGGAAGCGCATGGCCTCAAGGGACTTTTATCTTCCATTCTAGCTGAAATAAATTGGTCAGTGGCATAATACATTGATTTGCACCTAATAAAAATTTAAGGAACAGTGAAAAATGGTATTGGTGAGACTTTTATTTTTCTTTTCGTATTAAGCTCAGTATTTAGTATCAATTATTTATTTTTACCAAGTAGAATTTAGGGGGCATGTCAGTTGTAGAGGCAGAGGCGTAGTCCATGTATCAACAACTGGTTTGTATTCCACTCATTCCAGTCGATAGATATAGGGGTCTATTCTGGTACCCCCGGTTGGGTTGGGTTCCGTTGTTAACGTGCGGAACCCAACGCCCCACTCAACCGGGGGTACCGACATGGACCTCTTAGAGACGCCAATCACTGTTTTGAGAACACTTGTTTGAGAAGGTTCAAAGTCTCAGACTGACTTCCACGCACTTTCCCCCTCCCAACACTCTCCACACACAAAGGAGTGATTTATCGCCGCCTCGAAGAACCCAAGTTCGCTTTTTATAGCCCTCCATTTGAATATCAAATTCGTTTGAATTCCATCAGCACAATCTATTTGTGCCAATTTTTATCTGTTTCTTAAATTGACGAAAGGTTTTCCTTCCCGTGTCCCAAAAAACGTAGAGTTGAACAGCGGTGAATGCCCCGCTTTAGGGTGTAAGACGTGCAAGGGTCACCAGGGAGAAAGAACCATACCTGAGCATTTATTTAAATTCCAAAACTTGCATAGAACAAACGCCGTCTGGGCGTAAAATAAGGTTAACAAAATAATAGTGAATACAATTACAATTTCCCTAAACTGGGAAAACGATGAAGAAAGCGTTATGGGATGTATTGTATAATGGTTATTGAGGTACATGCTCCACGAAGCCGTGGTAACTTGAGAATTATAGCATAGGTCAGATTTATTTCAACGCCGCCCATTCTGAAAAGTGATAGTTCCTTCTAAAGAATATGTCTATTTTGATGACACTGTGAGATATTTATGCAATACAGATGCAATAGCGTAGTGATGGTAGGACGAGGACAGCGTCAATGCCTCTGGCTCCAGTCTTAAGGACGTCACAAAACAAAGATATATTAGCGATAATTTCGAGTTTGATATCAAAATCGAATGAGAAGGGCGAAAAACAAGTTACCCTCGCTATGTCCTTAAACAGATGTGTCTACATTTATGTATCTAGAACTGCAGACAAGGTTAACAAAGGATTTGAACACTGAAAAAAAGAGATGGGAAAACGTCTGAAGAAGTAATAGCTATTGTAGCAGTGGCGTAGCGTCTTGAAGGGCAAGAAGGGTATAGATGCCCTGGGCGCCAGTTTTAGGGGGCCGCCATGGAGTTGAATCATTGCTGCATTTTTAAATTAAAATATGACGAGGGAGCGTAAAAATAATACCATATCCTGGGCGCCATTTACCTTGTTAAGCCAATAATGACGACTGGGATCAGCGCCAGATTTCCCATAGGGCTAACCTAGGTCATGGCCTAGGGCGCAGCCGTTTGCGGGCGCATGTACAGAAGAAATAACAAACAAATATTTAACCAATTTTAGTGTTATTTTCAAGACGCCATACAAAGTGATGATTTTAAAATTTACACTTGTTACATTAAATATATTGAGCGATACATATTTTTATCTTCTGTGGACCTTATCGTCTCTTGACTTTGAACTTCTTTGCATTGAAAGAGATTTAAAAAGATCTGTATACTTCAATGGCCCCTTCAAACCTATTCACGGATGAAACCGAGAACGAAGAGAGGTTGTTTTAGGCATTTGAGACGATTTCAAGAAATTGAGTATTTTTGTATGCTTTATTGCATTATTTGATAAGTAGTGTAATTATGAATTAAAAATTTAACGTGGTTCGCAGATTACAAAGGTTGTAGTAAGTGCTTATAGGTTTCAAAGATAAACTATTGTATATTAAATTGAAAATTATAAACTTTTTTGAGAGGGAAGGGGGCACAAAACATGTTTTGGCCTAGGGTGTAAAAATATTTAAATCCGGCCCTGACTGGGATAAAAACAAATCATATTTTTCGGGTGCCACTAACTCTCGCTATGCCACTGGCCATGGTGACAAAACTTTAATGCTTTTATGTCACTTTTTAAAGTCAAATAGGATGAGGAGAGGAAAAACAATATGCCCCGGGCGCCATTAACATAAACTAAGTCACTGATGACGACGGAGGATAAAATCATATTAAGACCCGGCGCCACTTACCCTCACTACGCCACTGTATTGTAGCATTATTTATTCGGACTCTGAGAGGCGGCAATAATTTGAAGACTGCTATCTGAAACTCAGTAATCATAACGCCATCTGTTCTGGAGGGTTGTAACTCCTGTACAAAGTGATGGCTGCTCTGATGGCAGGAACTATCTCTGCAAGGTGCATATCAAAATATCCTAATAAGCATACGGAGTTAAATCCAAGTGAAAGGAAGGATTCAAATTGTCAAGTAGAAGGAAGATATATTACTCTACAACCTCCAGTGGTGTAGTCGTAAGATAAGCAGAACCGGGACGTTCTAAACACAGTGCGGAATGCTCTAGCCTGGGTGACAAAAATCACGCTGCTTTGAGGACGTTTTCACATTTTTTTCTTATTTATTACTGTTGAAAAAATAAGCAGTGCCGGAACGCCGTTCCGGCTCCACTATACTCCTCACAGCCGCAGAAGGATTTTTCAATAAGCCGAAAGCAAGGCAGAGACGAAAAGAAAAGGCAAGTGAAATGCTAGTATGGTAACACAGGCTCAGATAAATGGCAATGGTTATTTGCGATTATCAGAGCGTCGTCATCTGCCTTGCATGGAAGGATGATTGTCGGCTTGTACGGATGCCACGATGTTTTATTTCAAATAATCCCAAACGAATTTCGAATAGTACTAAAGTGTGTCAATTTTCCTACAGCTAATGTGATTTGATTACTAATTACATTCTTCTCAGTGTAAATATTTGAGCATTCTGAATTGAGCAGAAGTGCCAGGAATAAAATAATTCATTATAATGTAAATAATTGTCTACAAGTGCAGAGAAGGAGGTGGGATATTGAAAGATAGATAATTGTCTTCATTTTGTCCTCCTGTCTTCCTACACTATAGATTGATCGAATTCCCGTTTCGTCGAAGCACGTTTATTGCTTTAGTTCAACGTACACAGATTGATCATTAATGAAGGGTTTTCGCTCGCAAGGGGTAGAGAGTTTTGTTGGTTTGTGTTTTGCAGTGTAAAGTAATGTACAATTGAAGTTGGGCTGCTGTCGTCTCCAGGTTGTTGACGGCTGGGTTTGTGCCTTTGGCATTTTCTTGTTTTTCTTGCTCTGTTTGCTGTCGGTAAGTTTGAATTTTTTTTTTCCTTGTTAACCACTCGGGTAGAGTGGGTCGAACTTGTTATGACCAAACGTGGTCATTCAGATCCTGATGAACAAGCTGCGAGGCCAAATAAAACCTCCAGAAAACTTAATTTATTCATTAAGGACATTTGAAATGCAGAAAAGGCGAAAATTGCCATTGCGCACGGAGCTAAACAAATAAAAGTTGTTATTGACACGGAAACAGGTGGTTGTCCAGTTACTACACCAAAGGAACTGCACACAATTTTTGACTCATTATTACAAAGAGATGATAATTACTTTCTTACTAAAAGTAAAAAGCTTATTTTAGTTACAAGCCATTCTTCAACGGTCGATAAGCTCCTTAAATTGTCAAAGATTAATGATGTACCAATACGATGCAGGGTTATCGAAAATACCCTATCGACTCAATATATAGTGAGAAATGTTGATACTGAAGCATCAGTGATCGAGATTGCGGAAGAACTTGAAAAGGAGCAAATTCCCGTACTTAAAATTGCTAGATTCACAAAAAAGGGCTCGCATGAACCAACCCCAGTTGTCCTTATCAAAGAGTCGCAAGTAGAGACAAGATTAAACTATTTAGATGCATTCTTAGAACCCATAAATACATAGAAAATCCTAAAGTGTGTAGTAAGTGTTTTGGATTTCGACATTTTCAGTCTACTTGCTCGAAAAACCAAAGATGCTGTAAATGTGGGTCTGAAGAAGTAGACCATAATTGTACACTCACCGAAAAAAATGTATTAAATGTCATAGCTCGGACCACTTTGTTAACGACTTCCAATCATGCCCGATATATATCAAAGAAAAAAAAGAATTAACAATAAAGACCGATCAAAGAAACAACAGGCTAGTCAAAATAATGCAAAAGCTCCACTAGCGTCAGAAGTGGTGAAAAGCGGTTCGGCTCAAAACGTGCATCGAATAACATCGAATTTGACGGAAAAAGAAGTAGTAGACAATCTAAAGGAAATTGCCATACCCCTAATTGGTTTGATTAAAATACCTGGATTTGGAAAAAACATAAATAACTTGCATAGTGTCAATCAACCAGATACAGACAATCTTAGGGAATTAAACGCTCGTCTCGCAAAGGAAGTGATAGAATTAAGAGCGGAAGTCACTCGGCTTAAGTGCAGCTTGGAATCCTATGTCAAGGGGGATCAACCTTCTAGAATCGACGCCATTACTATTTCTTCGGACCCTTTCTAGGGAACGGCTCTTTCGACGTCCCATTCGAACAGGACTTCAAGTTATTTTATGGGGAAACAATTGTTTCCTTAGATTTAGCAAACACCTAAAGTCGCTTTTTTTTAGTATGGTGTATTTAATTCAATGGAATGCCCGCGGGCTTCGTAATAAAGTTCTTGCCAAAAAAAGTATTTTGAAGGCGGACATTATTGCTATTCAAGAAACTTTCCTGACTTCCTCTGTTAATTTTGCTCTTCCAAGCAAAATTTTATACAGAACAGATCGACATAGCTCCCTTTCTGGAGGCCTTCTCATTGGAATAAACGAAAAGTTTCCGTCGCATATAGTTCAGTTGCAACTTCCCCCTTCTGAAGTGGAAGTTCAAGCGGTCCGAATAGTCATCGAATCTAAATCCATTTTAATCATCAATATTTGTTCGCCTCATGGAAATTTCGAACCCAGTTTCCTGGCAAATCTCTACCAGTCTATTTCACCACCATTTATTATTGTAGGGGATTTTAACGTTCATTATTAGATTCTTGGTAGCCTAAGAACAAGTCGGAGTGCGAATGTAGTTCTGGATTGGATTTCGTCACATAATATGTGCATCCTGAATACTTCAGACCCAACGTATTTCAAACAGGGATGTAATCCATCTCTGCTGGACCTTTCTATCTGTTCTCCAGACCTTTTATACGAAATTCAATGGACAGTCCACAATGATACGTTTGACAGTGATCATTGTCCAGTCGAAATCTCATTCAATCACGGTAACACGAAGGGGCCATCTGTCCGTCGCCGAATTCATTGGGGCAACTTTGGAAAATCGTTAAATTCTATACTGGATATGGAGAATGACATACACAGCATTCAAAGTTTTGAAAAGTTGTGCAACCAAGAGAAAAATAACAACACCTTGATACAAGATAAGTTTTCGAAAAAAGTTCCCACCATGGTGGTCTTCCGAGTGTAATTATCTTCTGGGACAAAAGAGGAAATTTATTCGCCTGGAAAAGCAATCAAGATTCAATCCATATTGGAAAAGTGTCAAACACATAGCAGCTAAACTACGGAAAAGAATCATCTATTTGAAAAGATCATACTGGGACAGGCTTTGTGATAATGCGGGTTCGTCGAAAACCAGCTTTCGAATAATCCGATCACTTCGCATTAGAGATATCCCACAATAGAATGCGCACCAATTAATCATTTTGGAAGGTTCCAGTATTACCTCTCCTCTTGGGCAAGCCAATGCCTTCGGAACGAATTTCGGTAGCTCTCCTATTCCGGAAGGCATTCTTTAGATTTTTCAGGAACAGCTACTCCAATGGATTCAAAATTTTCAATCAGTGAACTCTTACAAGTTCTTCCAAAGAAATTGAACAGTTCTCCGGGATCTGATGGGATTACACGTCAAATGCTCCGGTGCCTTTCACAGGTTAACCTTAAGAAACTCCTCAGTTTAGTTAATAAAATCTGATTGTCAGGAAACATCCCTCCCTCATGGAAACATTCGGTGATTATACCTACTTTAAAGCCGGGAAAGAAAGCCTCGGAACTGAAGTCCTATAGACCAATATCTCTAACTTCTGTATTGTGTAAAACAACAGAACGAATGATAAGTCTTCGGTTGACAGACTTCTTTTTGAAGGAAAATATCTTCCATCCTCACCACCTCGGATTCTTACCGTTTAGAAGTTGAGAAAGTTTGCAAACGGTGTTCGTCAACACTTTACTGAAAGCACGTAGCAATAAAGAATACATTATTGCAGCTTCGCTCGACATTTCCTCGGCATATGACTCTGTATGGCCTGACAGTGTGGTCTATAAAGCTTTACAGATTGGTCCCTCCGGTCACACAACCCACTGGATTCATGAATTTTTGACAAATCGCACCCTACAAGTACGTTGGTCTGGACAACTTTCTGCATCCTTTACGAGTAACAGAGGGGTTCCCAGGGCTGTTGCATCTCTCAGTTCCTTTTCACAGTTTATCTTCATGATTTATTTTAAGTTATTCCTCCTGTAGTAACCTGTCTTATTTACGCAGACGATATTTTTATCAATTGCTCTGATCCCACTCTTCAAAATGTAAAAGCTAAATTACAGATAACTATTCAGAACATTCAGATATGGTGTCAGACTTGGAAATTAAAGTTGGACCCAACGAAATCCACGGTGGTAAATTTTTCCAATAAAAGTCAGACCCCTAATTTTCAAATATCCATAGATAATGTATATATTCCTTGGTCTAATAACATGAAAGTTCTTGGTATCTTCTTTCCAGCAAACTTATCATTTAATTTCCATTTCAACTATGTTGCGAAGAATGCTTTAAAAAGGCTCGGATGCCTTCGAGCTTTGAGCGGGTGTAATTGGGGCGCAAACACAGTTCACCAGCTAAAGTTGGCAAATGCTTGCATTCGGAGCATTTGCGAGTTCGGAGCGCAAGTCACGAGTTATGCGGGCTCAACAAGCTGGCGGAAATTGGAAGTTGTGCATCACAATTGCCTACGATTTGCGGCGAGACTTCCTCATTGGACCCCGAACCCTGTTATGTTTTCTGAAACGGGCGAAATCCGTCTACGAGATAGATGTTTAGCTCTTTCCACTAGTTTTTTACTTCGTCATTTTGCGTTGGGAGATAAATTTTCCCCAATTAAGAAGTCTAATCTTTGTACTTTGGACGGTTTACGTCCTTCATTTAAAGAATGGTTTTCAGGGGGTACGAACTGGCTCAAATTTTTGAAGGATGCAAATGTTAGCATTGAAAATTTTATTCCTTTTGTGTACCCTGTTGAGCTGCACAAGGAGAATACAGTTCGCATTCATATGAATTGTCTCCCTTTCCAACAAAGTCAAATCCTATCTCCTACCATTTGTAAATTATTTGACGAATATGACAATAAAGAATGGAATTCATCTATCTTGATTTTTACAGACAGGTCGAAAGGTGAAGAAAGTGTTTCGCTTGCGGCACTAAACATTACATATAACCGAACTCTCACCCTTAAACTTCACCCTAAGAACTCAGTTTTTACAGCTGGATGCGCGATATTGATTGCGATCGAACGATTAACGGGTATATTCTGGTACCTCCGGTTGCATAATTACAAACCCTACCCTGATAGAACTGAGGCAGGAAATCAGCCAATATCATTGGCTACGAGGGGCAGTGACGTCATTTTCAGCTCTCGCACGTAGCGTACGGCAATCATTACAATACGACTAAATAAAATTGCGACGTAAGTACTTACTGTAGATCAAAATTCGCAAAGTCCAAGCAACGGAAACATAAACTAATTCAAAGTCTGCATTCAATGGCTTGTTTTATTATAATTTCCGTACGAGAGCAAAGAATGACGTCATCGACTCTGGGAGAAGCAAGCCAATCCTATTGCCCGATTTCTTGCCTCAGTTCTATCAGGGTAGGGTTTGTAAATATGCCCCCCGGTTGGGTTGGGAGACGTCACTTTTTCCGCACATTAACGACAATTGCGATTCTCGTACCCGTTTTTCCAACCGGTTGGGATCTCGCTCGGTCGAAAAAAGGACTCCGATTTCTCGCCAGCTCTGTACCTGGCGTAAACGTTATTCGCTAGCGAGAAGTGTTGTTTCGATATCAGAACATATCAAATTTTCGTTTAAAATGGAGGCTGCTAAGACGTTAATTGTGTTTTGAAAGGGTTTATCGGGATAAATGTAATTCATTTGACCAATCTGAAGAAGAATTTATCAATTACTTTAGATTTTTTAAAAAGTAGTTAAATCTTTTACTACTCCATCAAGATAGACAATAATGATAGTTGATAATTAGCTAAGATCAATTACATTTAAAGATTTAATTACTTAATATTTTCTTATTAAATTAAATTAGGGTAACTTTTTAACATTGAGTGTGGAATGACTTGCCTCATTCCGTATATATCATTACAATTTTTTTTTTTATTTGGTTTTAATTCAAAGAAATTTGTCAAATATTTACAAAGTAATTGCAAAATCTGACAATAAAAGAATTTTTCTTGTTCCTTGATAAAGATGTAATTTTTTTAATGTTGTGAAAACTTGCTGAATTTATTAATTTTTTTTCATGCTTTATTTTCTTATGTAATTGGAAAAATAAACAAATAGTTTGTAATATTAATTTATAAGATTTATTCATGTTAAAATAATTGGCATGGAAAAAAGTTTATTACTTTTCCTCTCTCTGGAAAACTGATAAAATTGCATCAATATATTGAAAAAAAGATGCAGTTTATGTTCTATAAATGTATAATATTATTATAAATGTATATTTTGTAAAAGATAAATGGTTTAAGCCCCCCCCCCCTTAACAATGGACTTATGAAAGCAAGAAAGATGCATTATAATGCATCTTATAAGAGCAGAATTAAATCTTCCCACCTCTCACCCTGGTGTCTTTTGAAAAGATGCGATCCACTTTCCCACTTAAAATTTGTGGATATTTTTCAAAATAATAAAACAATTTCGAATTGGGAAGCAAATGTACTCTTCGCCATAGTTCCTTTGACGATTCAAATCTCGAACTGAATCAAACAAAAACATCGTATGACGATCGGTTGATTTGCTGCGCGCACAGCAGAAACACGTCACTTCCTAGCGTAAAGCGATATGTTCGAAACGACCGAGGTACGAGAATCAGACCCCTTCTTTCGGTCGAGAAAAAGCCATTAACTTCCCGCGGTCAAAAGGCGAAACACTCCCAACCCAACCGGGGTACGAGAATAGAACCGTTATTCAAGAAGAGGACAAATCTTATAATGCTCGGACAGCTTGTCAGTCCTAAAGTCGCTTGAATCTATCCATAGGAAATCGCCAACGATTTCACTACAAATAGGATCTGCGATTATCCGGGCTATCCCTAGAAGTAAAGCTATAAAATTAGTATGGGTACCTGCTCATGTGGGGATCACGATTAACGAACAAGCAGACGAAGCAGCAAGAGCTGCTCGTACTTCAGATGTTAATATTTTCCCTTGTATTTCGACAGAGGACTTCAGAAAAGTTATTTTCCGAGTGCAAACAGATCAGGGTCGCATTCAGTCTGAAAGTACTAAATACTTTCAATCTTTTACGCACCTTCCCAAAACAACGAAGGGGTCTATTCTGGTACCCTCGGTTAGGTTGGGAGACGTCACTTTTCCCGTTGTTAACGTGCGGAAAAAGTGACGTCTCCCAACCCAACCGTGGGTACCAGAATAGATCCGGAAGACTCAACTATTACCTCGGAGAAAGGAAATTCTTCTTACACGGCTTCGGACCCGGTCTTTACCTACAAAGTCTATACTTTTCAAAGTTGGTTTGGAATAATCTCCCTTATGCCGCCAGTGCGGCATAGTAGATTCGAACGACCACCTTTTACTAACCTGCATCGTTTCTGATCAACTCAGGAACAATCTCAGAGCGTCGTTGGGTATTGGAGCCCTCCATTACAACTGGATGTGCTCTATTTCCACCTATAACCGGAAAGCCTGCTCGGCTGTCCTTCATTTTCTTCAAAGTACGAATCTCTTTTAAGATTGCAATGTAAATTAAAGGATCACTGTCAAAGCCCGTTCTTTCGTGTAGCATAAGCCAGTAAAAGAACTATTCAACTTGACTTGACTTGATCATTAATTTTCAGTAGTATGTTTTGGCAATATTGCATGGGATTATTTTATCTTGTTAAATGGTTGTGTTTATACTTTTGCAATCGTTTTCTAAGTGAGTTTTTAAAATAAATAGAACAATTCAATAGCTAAAATAGTTCATTTTGAAATAAAACCATACAAATTTTAAAAATGATCTTTGAATTCGCAAGGCAAAATGAAAATAGAATTTAGAACATTTACGGATGAGATTAGACAGATTTCCTGGTAAGTGTTTTATTTGAAATCATTGTTGTAGATAGAACATTCCTGATGCTATTTGTTTATTTATTCATATCCTGAAAATTATCATAATGACCAATTTCAGCGGAGTTTCTTTCCCCCTAATAGTTAGGAAAAATATTTCTCTTCGAAAAAATAATTTTTTTTCACGTCATTTTCATCATAAATATTCAACATAAAAGAAAGAAAATTATTGAAAACGAATAAAAGATAGCAAATACAATATGATATAAACTTAATTCTACAGATTAATTGTTCTTGAACTATGGGTACATAGCTAGAACTCGGCGGCAAGTATAAAATATTTGGGGCACAAAAACCATGATAAAGTGTATTTTTGTCAGATTTTTCAATAATAGCAAGCAAAAGTAATTAAATAAATCATCATACTTTGAAATATCTCTTTGAGACTTTCTAAATAGCTAAAATTAATTAAATTTGGTTTTATTTAAACTTTATTATTCATAATTAGTAAAGCTAGCAAACTCGGGTTCCACGAAAATTTCTTCTTGCAATGATGGAGTTAGGGAATTATTTTGCCATCCAAAGCTGTCCGCTAGTAGAAAACTTTTTAAAATCTTTTTAAAACGTGTGGGTGTGACTATTATTAAACTTACCACCATGACAATGAATATAGCATCTAAAAATTGTATCGCTTTTCAAATTTAGTATTCATTTATCTCTCTTGTTTATGCGTATTTGCTTTATATAAAAATGTCTTATTATTTACGTATGTCGGCGCTTCTGAATATTTTCGTGTTTTATGGGATTTTTTTTATCTCAAAAGTATTCCCGATATATATTTCATTTTTCACACCAAACATTGCGATTAATTAAAGCAGTCATTGAATTTCAAGAGTTTATATAAGAATAAAGAGAAACTAATTAGGTAAAAAAAATATTAGTGAAGAAAAGTTCTCCATTTGTCACCCATCAAGACCTAACTTTGAACAGCGTCGATAGCAAGGCTCTGATTATGGTTTTTGATTTCCCAGCCTTTTTTCCTTCACTGGAACATAACTCATTTCCGGGATTACCGGGAATGCATAAAAATTTGAAAAAATCTAAAAATTATTTATTTTTAAATGTTACCAATAATTACGCAGAACAAGGATATTGATAAATTTCAAAATTTATAATCATTTATATATTGATCTGCAAAATACAAATAAAATATATTATTCATTTTTAAAGAATGATTTAAGAAATCTATTCTTTTATCATTCAGCCTAACGGGTCTATTCTCGTACCCCGGTTGGGTTGGGAGCGTTTCCCCATTCGACCGCGGGACGTTAATGGCTTTTTTCTCGACCGAAAGAAGGGGTCTGATTCTCGTACCTCGGTCGTTTCGAACATCTCGCTTTACGCTAGGAAGTGACGTATTTCTGCTGCGCGCGCAGCAAATCAAGCGATCGTCATACGATGTTTTAGTTTGATTCGGTTCGAGTTTTGAATCGTCAAAGGAACTATGGCGAAGCGTACATTTGCTTCCCAATTCGAAATTGTTTTATTATTTTGAAAAATATCCACAAATTTTAAGTGGGAAAGTTGATCGCATCTTTTCAAAAGACATCAGGGTGAGAGGTGGGAAGATTTAACTTCTGCTCTTATAAGATGCATTATAATGCATCTTTCTTGCTTTCATAAGTCCATTGTTAAGGGGGGGGGGTTAAACCATTTATCTTTTACAAAATATATATTCATAATAATATTATACATTTGTAGAACATAAATTGCAGTCTTTTTTTCAATATATTGATGCAATTTTACCAGTTTTCCAGAGAGAGGAAAAGTAATAAACTTCTTCCATGCTAATTATTTTAACATGAATAAATTTTATAAATTAATATTACAAACTATTTGTTTATTTTTCCAATTACATAAGAAAATAAAGCATGAAAAAAAGTTATTAAATTCAGCAAGTTTTCACAACATTAAAAAAATTACATCTTTATCAAGGAACAAGAAAAATTCTTTTGTCAGATTTTGCAATTACTTTGTAAATATTTGACAAATTTCTTTGAATTAAAACCAAATAAAAAAAATTGTAATGACTATATACGGAATGAGGAAAGTCATTCCACACTCAATGTTAAAAAAAAAATTTTTAAATGTTACCCTAATTTAATTTAATAAGAAAATATTAAGTAATTAAATCTTTAAATGTAATTGATCTTAGCTAATTATCAACTATCATTATTGACTATCTTGATGGAGTAGTAAGAGATTTAACTACTTTTTAAAAAATCTAAAGTAATTGATAAATTCTTCTTCAGATTGGTCAAATGAATTACATTTATCCCAATAAACCCTTTCAAAACACAATTAACGTCTTAGCAGCCTCCATTTGAAATTGACGTCTCCCAACTCAACCGGGGTACGAGAATAGACCCTTAATTCTTATGGAAAAACCCGACAGTAAAAAATGCCGACTACTAAGATGGCGGCGAGCAGGTTGGTTGCGTGTTCAAGAACTCCATAGGAAAGTTTTGGATTTTGGTGAATTACGTTGTGCAATTAATAGTTCAGGACCTCTTTTTGATGTCTGAAGTGTTCCCATTCATTGGGGTAAGCTTTTTTGGAAATTCTTTTCCTTTCGTTGCATTATCTGTACTCCAGATATAAATTTTCTGGCTCGATACGCCCACCTGTATCGCGCCATGCAGAATCCGTATTATTTTCTTTGAATGTTAAAAGTATTTTGAAGGAATATGGATTTTGTTTAGTGATTTTTGTTCTTGATAGCTTTCCTCTTAAACTCATTGATTTTTGACGCTAATTATTGTGATTACTACTTCTGCATTGAACACATTTCTTTGACTGAGTGCTTTCTGTTGGTGAAACGCCCCCTTCGCCATGTTGTTTACTGTGGATGTTGTTTGTTGCTTGACATGTTTTTGAAAGATGTTTTTTTAATCATACTTTTTTCAACGAATCAGTTAATTTTCTCTAATTACTTTTGTAATGAATGGTGTTTTCAAAATTGCAACTTTTTGCTTCGTTTAATTGCCTATTCATTTGCATTTAACTATAAAAGGTGACCCTGACCCGGTTTTTGTTCCTTGCCACTGTTTTGAAGCCGGGCCGATGTTTCTCGTTGTCAACGATTTTCAAAAAAAAAATTGCTTGCTTGATTGGTCATCGATTTTGTACCGTTTACCGAGATTGGTGAGTTGTTGATTGTCGCTTGACATGTTTTCGAAGATGTTTAACTGTACATTTTGACTTTTTACTAAAAATCTTTTTTAATTTGCAACGAATTAATTTTTGACGACTTCAAAAAAAATGTTTGGCTTGCGTGACTGTTTTGCGTTTTAGCTCTGTTTTCTTGACAGTTAATATTCCTTTTGATTTGGTTTGTTTTAAAGCTCGCTCTCCCGCACTGGAACAGTCATATTATCGTTTCCTGGTGCTGTACCGTTGAGATTAATGGTACAGCACCAGGTTGTTTGTTGCTAGACAAGTTATGGATGAGGTTTTTAATTGTACATTTTTCGACTTTTACTAAAAAATATTTTTATTCTGTAAATAGTATTGTTTTGAATCGTGCTCTTTTTATTACAATTGTACTCAATCGTGCTCTTTTTATGGCAACTGTGTTGTATTCTGCAACTAGTATCATATTGTATCGTGCTATTTTAATTGCAACAGATTGTTGCACCTGATAGCCTGCTATTTTGCAAGTTAAGGTAAGTGACCCGGTTTTTTGTCTCTTGACCACAAATTTTGTTGCCGGCAACATCGTCGGATCTGATCTTGTTGATCTCCGTTTTTTATTAAATTGTTTTTTAATTATGTAATAACGATTTTGCATTAATTAACTGTTGTACCTTGCATAATAGGGGTTGAAAGCAACCTCTGTTTATTTTGGCTTTTTTCGGCTCTTCAGAAAAAATGTTGACCCGGTTTTTTGTCGCTGACAAGGTTGTTGGCGTGGTGCTAGCAGCTTGTTTGTTTTTTTGGCTTTGACAAGTTTTTTTTAGTTGAAGCTGTTAGTTTTTTTTCTTATTAGTGATGGGTTTTGTTTTCGTCAGGCAGACGACCCTGTTCTTTAATTCCATATCCCGATCCCGATGTCTGCGGGCCCGGGTGCGATAGTCGGCACACTGTCAATACCGAGAAAGAGGAAGTCTGGTGTATCTACCTTCAATGGTACGCATCTCTTGACACTGTTGGGAACACCCCGGGGTGACCCGGGCCCTTCGGCAGAGCGGGGATGTTGGCGCATCGGGCAGATCCTTTCGGAGTGGCGCTGTGTTCTCGGTACCTGTTTTGGGCCCTTGCTCATAGAAGGGATGACGTCTGGTACTGCGGGCTGGGTTGGAATTGACTCCTTCGAGAAATCCTCCAGGGTCAAATCCGTGCCTCGCGAAAGTACGGACCGGAGGAGGCACTGGATCTGTGCTTGGGAAGAGCACGTTGGAGCGTTCCAATCAGGCTAAGGGCCCTGTTAGTTCACCCTGTAGACTCCAGAGGCCCACATATGGGTGTATACATCCGCAGCTTGCTGTTTTTATGTGTGGGTTCAGAGGAATTGGGGCGGTTTCTGGCTTCATCTTCCGCAAAAAGAAGAGCAAACCCACTTCCCAATTCGTTATTATGGCTACAACTAAGAATTCTGAGATTAAAGCGCTTAACCCAGGATCCACAAAAGTTGTAAAAGCCAAGGAAAAAAAGAATCGTATGAGTAGAAAGACTAAGAATTTGACGGAGAGTATGGAAACGGACAATGTTAAAGGATCTTTTCTTCGGAAAATGGAAAAATACAGCAAGGTTAAAGAGTCATTTGCGATTCCCTGGGGTGATACTCACTTTCAGGTCAGCCCTGAGGAATACACATCGGCGCTTCCTGCTGAAGATATGGAGACTGTTAAGACGGTTACTGAAGACGATACTATGACAGAGCTGGGAGCAGCAGGCCATGGTCCTTCCCAATCGGAACTTTTCAATGATGGAGAGTCAGTTAACTCCGATGTTTCTTCGGATGGGACAACTGACTCAAATCAGAATTATGAAAGAGAGTCAAGAAAGTTTGCTTAAGCAATATTACCTTAAGGACAAACCCGTACCCAAGGCAAACTTTGCTGTGGATACAAAGGAACATAAGATGGATGAAGGTGCACCAGCAGGAACAAAGCGAAGAAGACCTGACAAGGTACGGGGAAGTAAAAAGAAGATAAACAAAGGCCCTGTTGGACGTTCTATTAAAAAGGTTTCTACCGAGAAATCGGGTAAGAAACTAGGAAAATCAGCGATCTTCAAAGACTTTTGCAGAAAAATCCCAGAATTTTATGTCCCAAACACTCCAGTTTCTACAGGTAAAGCAAAGATCCTTCTAAGCGGAGAAATTCCATGCACTCCCACTAAATTGCTGCAACCCCCTACGAATTTTAGCAGCAAAAATGAGTTGCTGTCTATTCTTTCGGAGTTCACGATAGAAGAAAAACTAGCTGGGAGACTCTTGACCCTTATGATAAAAATTGACCAGAAGTTCGCGGACCTGACTACTCGTTTGCAAGCGTATGAGGCGACAAATACCGCTGCACCTCATGAAACGTATGCACAAAAAGTTAGTAATTTTCAACCGATTTTACCCGGGCCGTCAACTATCCAGGCCCAGTCCATACATTTACCAGGGACGCCTGGTCTCCATGTTCCTGGACCATGTTCAAAACAAGAGAAAAGATCAACAGCTCAAGTCTCGAACAAAAATCACAACGAAACCTCCTAACCAGCCGAAACCTAGGAAGGAAATGCCAACAATTATTGTAAAACCAGTGGTGGAGACAATCGCATCTTCAGCAATTCTGAAGGCTATGCTGGAAGATAAGATTAGTCCTCGCAACCTAGGGGTAAAGATTTTAAATTGTCAACCAGCTAATGGTAAAGGGGTGATCATTAGAACAGAAACAATTGAAATGGCTAAGAAATTGGAAATAGAAATCAACACCCACTTGGAATTGAAAAACCTTTGTTCCGCTAGAGAGCCACGGAAACGAAGCCCCCAAATTTTAATCTATGACATCGCAGAATCTGCCGGAGATAAATCGCAGGAGGAGGCCGACTTCATTGAAAAGCTGAAGACCTCTAACACATTTCCTGAAGGAGACATTAGAGTGCTCTTCAGACGAAAGGGCAAAGGATCCTACTAACACTGGGTGCTCTCGGTAGACCTTAACATTTTCAAAGCCATAAAAGACACAAAGCGGCTGCATTGGGGGTTCGGTGCCTATAAATTTAGGGAGTATTTCGAACCCACCCGCTCTTTCAAATGCCATAAGGTTGGTCATGTACGAAACAAATGTAGTGCTACTCAAGAACTTTGCTCGAAGTGTCCCGGGTAGCGTTCTTTTAAAGTTTGCACAAAGGAGAAACCAGTCTGCAGAAATTGCAGAGACTTGAATCTCCGAAATAAAAATGGCCCAAAAATCAAAACTGACCATACTACTGCTGTTTCTGAAAAGTGCCCCCTTTTTCTTAGGGAACGGGAGGAGATTAGAACACATACAAATTATGCCCTCTAGTTCTTCTTCTTTGTTTCGCTGGTCGTTTTTTCAGGGCAACCTGGGTGGTTCGCAAGTCGGCACCCAGAAATTGCCCACCCTGTTTTTTTCCAGACGTTTATCTTTTGCAGAAACCTTACCTGGTCAAAGGGAAGGTGTACGGTCTGCCTCTCAACTGGCGCATTATATTAGAGCGAAGTTTAGTCAAGTCCTCATAGCTGTTTGGAACAAGTCCATTTCTATACTTGTCCGGTACATAAGTGATCATGTTGTAGCAGTGGATTTGGCGGTTGGGAATGATAGTGTCACAATTGTCTCCTTTTACTTCCCCCTTCACTCGCTCAGACCAGGCTTGTAAGGAAGCTTGAGGAAGCATTGGATTTCCTATAATCCCGGAACGTCCTGATCGCAGGTGATGCAAACGTTCAGAGTACCCTTTGGGGACCGGATCTGCCCGATCATCGTCCTCAAGATAAGCGTGTCCCACTCATTGAACTGATTCTCAACAGAAACCTGCTGATCTCGAACGATCCAAATTCTCTCCCCACCTTTGAGACGGAAAGAGGAAAGAGCTGGATTGACGTGACACTCTCTTCCCAATCGCTGTATCACCGAAAGGGCAGTTGGGATGTACATCGTACCACCTTGAGCGATCATAACTCCATCACTTTCTCTATTAATGGAGTTACTGGTGCCCCTCCCCCTCCTGGTCACCCTCGGTTAAACCAGAGACAGCTGTTTAAATTGGCGAAAGCTACAGAGGAATTTTTCAAGCAGATTGAGCATGAACTGGACAACATTCAGACCAAGGACCTCATTAAGACCAAACTCAGAGCTAGTTTTGAGGAGTTCTGTTCACGGATCACAAAATGTAATCCATTCCATTTGCCCTATAAGCTGGCCAGTAAGAAAATCCACCAGAACTTAGTCTTATGTGGGGTTAAAAAAGAAAATGGAGCGCTTACTTCTTCTGTAGAAGAAACTGTTCAAGTTATAATTAAAAGTTTCTTCCCCAAAGATGAAGAAAACTCTGAAACTGCAGGACAAAAACCAGTCAGAACGCTGGTGAATAATTACAACGACCCAAATTCGGCTCCTCCCTTTTCTCTTTGGGAAATCCAAGGCGTTGCAAATTCTAGGCCATCAAAGAAAGCTCTTGGTCCTGATGGGGTTACAGCTGAAATGTTGAACATCAATAAAAGATGTCCGAGACTCCTGTTGGTATTGCTCAACACTTGCCTCCGGTTGCGCTGCTTTCCAAACTCTTGGAAAAATGCGAAACTGGTCCTGTTGAGCAAACCAGAAAAGGAACCAACTTTGGCCAACTCTTATCAACCAATCTGTCTTCTGTCGGTGCTCAGCAAAACTCTTGACAAGCTCGTAACACAGCGGCTTACGCACCTTCTTCATAAAAAGGGGCTTTTACATTTGCGTCAACACGGCTTCAGGGTTGGGAGGTCCTGTGAGACTGCGAATCACTCTTTGGGGCGAGATTAGTTCAGCCATGGAAAATAAGGGCAAAGTGTGTCTGATATCTCTTGACGTCGCTGGAGCGTTCGACTCCGTTTGGAGACAAAGCGTTCTGTACCAGCTGACCATTGCGCAGTGTCCAATTAACATCTTTTTCCTGGTTAGAGACTACTTCACAGATCGCACCGTGGAATATAATCACAATGACCAAAAATGGTGTTTTCCTGCAGAAAGAGGGGTTCCAAAAGGTTCTTGTAGTGGACCCTTCTTTGGAACATTGTTCTGGACACCGCACTGGATGAGGAGCTTCCGGAGGGATGGTTTCTGCAGGCCTTCGCGGACGACCATGTTCTTGTTGTCAGAGGGAAGACAAAATAGGACCTAGAAAAGAGGGGTATGATGGCTCTGGCGAAGCTAATAATATGGGTCTCAAAGCACAAACTTCTGTTCAACGCTTCAAAAACCATTCTTCTTCCAATCACTTTTGGAGGTCGACTAAGTCTTTTAGACCCTCCGAAAGTGAGAATAAACGGCAACCTTGTATCAGTCTCAAATAACTTCCGTTACTTGGGGGTGTGGTGGGACAGCAGTCTCACGTTCACTGAACACTTTTAAAAAGTTCGGCGAAAGGTGGACTTGCTGTCCTATAGACTTTCAACAGTGGCCTAAAGGTTTTATTCTAGACGTATAAGGCTGTTTTACAGAATATACAGAGGTGCTATTGAGCCCTATATTCTTTACGAGCAAGGGGCTTGGGGCTATCACCTAAATTTGCAAAAGATTAAAAACACACTTACAGCATTCAGCGGAGACCGTTGTTAAAATTAACTAGGGCTTTTCGCACGGTTTCTACCGTTGCTCTGCATGTGATAGCAGGTACTCTCCCCCTCGATCTTAAGGCTATTGCGGTTTTTCAAAATTTCTTGTTTTGGTCATGAAAGAAAACGTCAATATCGGCCCGACTTCATTCAATTTTAGGGACTTTCAAAGGATAAACATTTTTGACTTCCACCTATTACAATGGCGTCCTATTCCTTTTGGACAGAATAATCCTTCAGGATTTGATGTTGAGGTTTTTACAGACGGATTGAAGATGGGCAGCAGAGTGGGCTCTTCGGTGGTAGTCTACTACCATGGGCAGGAGATTTACCACGAAGAATGTTGTATCTCAGATCATGCGTCTGTCTTCCATGCAGAGATTCAAGGCATTGGCAAGGCACTGAACTTTATTCAAAAGATGGGATCTTGGGATCGAGTCCGTATTTTTTCGGATTCCTTCTCACTTCTTCAAGCTTTGGCGGCAGTTAAGAACTCAGATCCCAGGTCTGGCAGTTAAAACAGAAGTGTCTTGCCATCCTCCAAAATAGACCAATTGATCTTCACTGGGTGAAAGCTCATGTGGGAGTGACTGGCAATGAGAAGGCAGATGTTAATGCCAAACAGGCCACAACACATTCCCATATTGACCTTGAAGTCAAAAATCTATCGGCACTCTCAAAAAAGAAATCAGTAATGAGCTTCTCCACCAGTGGCAGGACAGGTGGTTTTTGTCGGAGAAAGAACGACATATACAGCAGACTTCATTCCCCAGGTTGGTCTTGAGCCGCACGCTTGTAATTCCAGAATTATGCAAATCCTAATAGGCCACGGTCGCTTTCCCTTTTTTTCGTTTCGCAATTTCTGATAATGCACTTTGCGTTTGTGATGAACAAGGTGACGTTGAGCATTATTTGAGAAATTGCCCACGTACCCGGGAGTTGAGCTCTCGGCTCAAGTATGATGCATTTTATCCCCCTTCTTTGTTTGAAGATCCTGCCAATATTTTCATTCTTAATGACATTATGATTCGGGTGATTGGGTTCACCCCAATCTTTAACTTGTTTGCTCCCAGTTTTTTTTTTTTTTTTGCTTTTTTGTTTTTGCTGTTTATTGTGTATGATGTTTTTTGACAAAGTGCTGTATTTAGTGCCTTTTTTGGGCTTTTGTACTTTACATATGATCTCTTGGAATCAATTCAATAGTTTCGAATATAGATTTTGTGAAATCTGTTAGAGTAGTCTTTTCAAAAAAAAATTCTTTTGTAAATTTTGTATTACCTTACAGTGTGAGGCCCAGTGGGACAGTCGGTGTTGTTTGAGTGGCCCAGTGGGGTCGGTTGATGTTTGAGTGGCACAGTGGGGTCGGTGAAGTGCAGAGGATGATGACTACGGGCACGTGATTGTTTCTATATAGCGTGTCCTGGGTTCAAAGGAGGCAGGGTTGGAGGTCTCTAGGACGTCGAGTCTGTGAGAATGGTAGTGGCGGTAGCTAGGTAGTAGTTTAGTCCACATACCCCTCCCATTTCCTGCCCATGTGCTCGTTCACGAAGACAGGGGAGGGTGCTCTGTAAAATAGTAGTAGAAAATGCCCTCTCAGTTTCAGCTGATGTTCGAGGAATTGTTTTCCAATCCTCACCCAGTTTTATAATGTCTGATTATTGATTTTCTGTTGAACCAAATAACTGCAATTCTTGCTTCACTATCTTGCTCAAACTAAAACTCTTGCTAGTTGAACAACCTAGGACCTTTTTTTTTCTTTGAGTGAATCACTTTTTTTAATTTTTTGTTAAACGTTAAAGATTTCTCTTCCAAAGTTTCCGTGCTCTTTTCTTCTGATTGCAAAAAGTTGGACAGTGATTTGTCGTCCTTGCAAAAAAGCCTTGTAATAATTATTTTAGCTTTTTGAATAAGAGTTTTTATATGGGTAAAACGTGAAAGATCAACAGTAACTGCAGCAGCATCATACTTTCTACCAAAATTTAGATATTGCATTAATGCAACTAAATTGACATTGCATCTCTTAGTAATTCTTTGGACCAGAGAACGTTTCATATTCTTAGCTTTGTTCAACTCTCCAAAAATGAAAGCAAATACTTATTCTGTAGTTAGCAAAGTCGCGTTTCTACTGCATAGTTTTTCTATTCCAATTTTTGCTGGCTTCAACCCTGCGATAATTGCAGTTAGAGTATTCTACATTAGCCAAAATGTATTGTTCTTTAATATCAATTAATGCTTTTGAAATTGATAATTTTATCTCTAAAACTCTTTCAAGCATTGCAACAAACTATGCCAGCGTGTTTTGGTGTCTAAACAAACCTTTTCACAGCCAAACTCTGCTTTAACCTTTCAGTGGGCGCGCCTGTAAAAATTTTACGACATATCGTGCATCGTATTACACACATATATCGCTACAATTGATAAAATTTAGCAAAATTAATTAATTGAAATTAAAATAAAATAAAAACTATTTTTTGCATTAAATAGAAAGGCGCATATGCAGCTACATCTAATAAAATACAAAGACAAATAATAGAAAAATATGAATTTGAATTAAATAGAAAATAAATAAAAGAAACAGAAAAATAAACAATAATAATAATGAAAACAATATGTTTTTGCGCGCAAATGCAGCAGCAAAAAGTAATTGCTTCAACGAAATTTTTTTAAAGATAACATAACAAAAACTATAGTATAAAATAGCAAAGATTCTCCAATAATTGATATATATATCGTGCTGTTTTACAAAAATAAATACAGCTTTTATTTATGTTATCTGTATTTATTAGCTTAATAGTAAACAAAGATTTTATAAATAAAAATTGCACTTACATTTATAAAAGAACGATAAAAATATGTAGTATGATGCACAATGCAAGTATCTTTTGAAAACGTCTGCTCGCTAGAAGGTTAAAATAATTTTGAAAAGTGTCATTCTTAAGAGGTTATTTTCTGAATAATTTTACAATTATTTGTCCCCGAGAATACAAAAAGTATGAAACTTATGATTTTCCAGGACCCCAGGAAAGAAACCCTAGCTTTTATTACAGATACACTTGATAATCATCAGACAATAGATTTCTATAAAAAGCTCAAGAATAATTTATCCTCGTTAGCATGTTTTTAAATGATAATGGAAGGTGTTTCTTTTCGAATCATCCATCTCTGGAGCTTCTGTATAATTCTTTATTACTGGTTGCAAGTAAATGTAATAGTAATTTTGTTTTTATATTTGCGGAATGAAGAGCAGACACTCCCGCCAATAATACGCTACTCAAATTTATTATCCTCATTTAGAAGTGAAGTTACAACAACGAAACTGCAGTTTGATTTCTTGATTCATACATATGTAAACACCGATTAGATCGATAAAGAAGCATCTAATTACATTGTGCAAGTTTTCTTATAAAATTAACAATCTCAAAGTTCAGTTGCTAGAGAAGAACTCCGCAAATCTTTCACTCACGAGGGACGTAGTCTGTTTGTAGACCACCGTAGAACACATAACTGAATTGATGAGAATATTCAAGGAAATAAGTGATATCATCTAGAGATGGATAAAAAGAACTATGGTTTGGCGTTTAGATATTTTTTATGAAGAGTAGCAGATCATCTATTTTGTTTTAATTGTAATTTCTAACATCATATTGCCACTAAACAAATTTCCAAATTTCTAATCATCGGCATCGAAAATTTTAAAAAGTTAACTTGAAGCACTTTTTTCAACTGTTAAGCCATAGTATGTGTAAGCTTTTTATTTAGATATTAGTATATTCTCATGTACAACATGCTGATGTAGTGCTCCGTCTTTGGCAATTATCGTTCATTCAATCTGCTGTTTATAAAAAGAAAAATCGAATGCCTAATTTTAAGTATTTAAATAAATTTTGCTAAAGAAATTATAACATCTTTCTTTTTCTATGAAGTATAACTTTTAACCTAAGATTTTTTTGTGAAACCCACAGAACTAAAATTTAAAAAAATTCGAGAAGTAGCGAAATCAAGCATATCTAAATTAAATCCATCATAATAAAATACAGATAAGAAAAGCGTACCTTTTCATGACTTGTATTAAACAAAACATTTTATTTTCGAAACAAACTAATTTGTTAAAACGTAACTCGAGATATTAGATCCACTACTTAATGTACTTCACTATAAAGCGATTCAGTTCTATGATGTATTTTTCTTACTATATTCGGTGTCAATTGCATTCGAACAAAGCAATGATTCTTCTTAGAGGTGAAAACAAAACAAAAACTATTATAACGAAAGTAAAAAAAATACATTTGTTAATGTAATTTGATTGACAGAAGAACCTCTAGGAATAAAATTCAAAGGTGCCACTGCCCAAACAAAACTTAGAACTGCTAGAATTGGATGCTTTCATTGGTTCAAGAAAAATAGATTCGCCAATCACTTTTTTTTATCTGTCAACCTAAGAAACTTATTACTAACCAATGATCAGTTTGTTTTCGAATTATATCATTTACCTAATTTATTTAATTATAGAAATTGGGACTAAAAGAGAAATTCTCCAGCTGGATTTGAACCGATGACGCTCGACTCTGCAAGAGGGCCCCGTACGGAAGGGGCCACTGAGATCGGTAGAGAAAACTTCTTAAAAGTGCCGGTTTTCTTATTAGAATAGCACTGCTCCATTGATAAATGGACTTTCTTATTAACCTGCAGTTTACTAACCTAACAGAATAGATATACAGGACATGGAGCTATTTATTAGAGCTTGCAAACGAAGCTGTTGTCATATTCTCTAGTGGGTTATTCTGATAATACGGGGAAACACATTGCATGGGAAATTTGAAATATGGTAAATGTTGCAGCCTCGCGGCCTGTCTATGTTCGAAAATTTGCAGTATCCTTTAAAAGTACAAATACTGATCAAAAGTATTTAAAGATAAACAAAGATACAGTCAATTAATCCGATATAAGCTTTTATACACGCTGTGCGTAATTCTTTTCCACGCTTATTTAAAATTTGAATAGTTTGCTATATTTGGCCCTTTATCAATGTTAATACTACTATTCATCCGCTGAAACAACCACAGCACTGATGAAGGCTGCAAAATAGTGGAAATAGAAAAAATAGTACAAATATGAAACACTCCAAATATGCGCAGTTCATTTTGGAATCCATTGTGCAACTTCCAATAGAAAACGTGCAAAACCAGATGCAATTAGATGTTAGAAACACACGTCGTTGCACTTCATGCGATTGTAACGCCATGGAACAACACCGGAATGCCAATGCACTATTATAAAAATAAAAACCGTTTGAAAGCTGTTTATTCGATATATTTTTATTGAAACTTTTAAAAAGTATTCTGTGAAGTTATGAATATATTTCAATTGAATATAAATACACACAATTCATTGAATTCATCATTAACACCATAATTGCATCGGTTTAATCCATATTTATTGCAAGCATTTAATAGAAGTTAGAAAGTCTGAATTGAAATACTATAGAGAATAAGTAGAATATAACTCGGGAACGGAATCAAAAAGAAATTTAAGAGTCTCTAAGTGCAATCCCCCCAAACAGCATGCACTATTCCCTAAAAAGCAATGAAAAATTTACGATTGTAGATATTTCCATTTGAGATTGTCAGAGTGACATATTCATGCTTCCACCCTCTAAGCTCGAGATTTTCGCTACAAACTTGGCGCAGCTTGGCCAGCCCTGGCCCTTGTGCCATAAAAAGGACTCACTCACTCGCTACAAACTATGGCGTCACTACAAGCATTTTTCTGAATGGCATCGAGATTTTGCTTTAGGAAACAGCTTCTGTAAAGCCCATTTTGTGATTTGAACAAGAAGGGAGGATGAAAAGGTGTCCTCTTTTCCTCTAGGGAGTTGAATGGAGTGCTTCGTGTTTGTTTGTAAATGCCACACTTTCAGTCTTTGAATCCTTTTCCCTGTTAACTGCAAGTATTATTCTTGAATGTTTGAATTTTATAAAAACTTTTCATAAATCAAGAATATAGATTTTGAAATATCTCTCATTCACATCTGGATTTTCAGTGGAATTTCTGTTTCTTAGAAGACATTAAAAAGAAGTCCATTCAATTTTTCATTCTTCGAAACCTCTTGGTTAATAAGGTTTGAAGCTACAGTTGTTTGGTTTTGTTTGTAAGAAGTGTACTAACTTCTTAATGACCACAAATGGTGAAACAAAATTCTCCGATTAAAATCAAAAGAGACAAGAGGTTTTTTTTCACTTTAAAAACAGGTCTTGATTACAGGAACACAAGAACATATAGGTTGAAGTGAATGATGGCTGTCAAAGGCTCCTTCATTAAATCTTACGATTGAGCAAGTAAGGCAGACAAGAAATTCTAGCCAGACATTTAATAAAATCAATATTTCAACTTGTAATTTTAAAAAAGTTAACATATTAAATACAAGTCGGCGATGACACATGAACTGTCGGCGATGACATATGAACTGTCGGCGAAGGCAAGGAAAGCAAAACAAGCCGAAGAGATTCTTAAGCTAACTCGCAGGGTGTGAACTGCAGTTGGAGCAGTTGATTAACGAGCAGATCCACGCCTTTACGGTAACCATAAAGTTAAAACCGACTCTGCCTTCTTACTTTTACACGCCAACCTAGCTTACCCAAAGCATGTAAATCTTGCCACGAGTCGGCTTTAACCCCCTTTGCCCTGGCCTGCCTTTGCATCTAGGTACACTGGAAGACCGACCGCCCCACGACAATAGTACGGATGCTGTGATCCGTGCAAAATGGCCCCCACTGCGAGCGAACTATGCACTGCACAAATCCCTCTCTAAGGAGGAAGGTCCTGTCATCGGCGGTGGACCCAGGCAACGCCAGCATTTTTGTACCCCTCCAAAGGGAAGGAGAACCAGCATACTGAGTTAAGCCGCTTCTCATCCATAAATCCCATCCTCCAGAGGACACGCTGTTATGATAAGCATTTCTATACCCCGCTTGGCCTAGGCCACCACGGTTATGGTTAAAAGAAAACCCCTCCCTGTCTTAGCATCAGGGTAATACTGACTGACTTGCCGCAGCGACAGGAAACACGGAACTGTGGCCGATTACATAATAGCCCTCCCATTACGAACGCCTCATGTGACAACAATCCCCCGTTTTAGGTGTACGACCCGTCGTCGGAGATGAAATCTAAGAGTCATACCACCATTTTTGTACCCACCTAGGAAGCGAGACACCGCTACTCATCCACGTACTTATAATTTTTAAACGCACACACACACAATGACTTAATTTCATAAATCCAATTCATTCCTCCAAGTCATATATATGTCAGATTCAAAAGTGAAAGTCAACCTTAAAATCTTAAGATTATTTTTAATAAAATGTACAGTTATTTAATATACAGCGATAGGATCAATGTATTACTTTGAATATGTTATATACGTAAATGGGAGCAGTATAATTGTTTTTTAATATGTTGTTCTTAACAGAAAAATCACAAGGCAAACCTCATCGTACACATAATTATCTAACTTTGGCAAACTTTGTCAATTTAGAAATCCAGCAATTAATATTTTGTTGGCCTACCACGACCATTATGACTGCTTTCAGAGTTTAAGGCATGGAATGAAGTTATTTTTTGTTGTTTTTTCTGTTGCTCAGTGGAATCCTATAGCTTTTTAAATGCCTTTTAAAGCGTTCCTTAATTGAGACTGCTCCTCTTCTCAAGTTATCTTCATTATTCTCTAGACATGCACCATCAGATTAAAATCCAGCGACTCGGGAGGTGAATGCAGTTTTTTGCGAGTGGTAGAGGAATCAAACTTTACCATTTCAGCTGTATTTTGCTATCTGGCTGAAAGACTCTAGAATTCATAGATCCTGTACAAGTATTCACTTTTACAATACAGGGTTCCCACTTATAACCGTTACACCCCCTTAACTTCTAAACGGTGACAGCTTAGGCCATAAAGTTGGTGTCTAGGTATAGTAAAAATGTCTCATCGAGTAGCGCATATCAACTTGCAACGCCATCTATCGGCAAATTTTGGAATTAGCGGTACTATCACGTAAACGGTGAAAGATGCGAGAAAAAGTCAAATAGAAAGTTGTAGAGCACTCTCGATTTAGTACGAAAAGATACCTTTCGCACATTAATATTCAAAACAGAATGCAAAAAATGAACATTTGTTTGGTCATGATTACGAAAATTGTCATGTCATAAAGAGTGGAAGAAAGAAACTGAGACGCTTCCCTGTCTTCTGGATCATTTATTTATATTGCTCAAAATGCTCTCCGTTAGCCACTATACACATTTTCACTCTGGACTGGATTTCTCACTGCACATTGTGCAGCATGGCATGTGTTACGGAAGCACAAGCATCAGTAATGCGTTGTCGAAGATCCTGCAAGGTTTGAGGAGAGGTCGCATTTACCTGCCATTTTATGTGTCCCCATAAGAAGTCCAATGGGGTCAAGTCAGGTGAGCGCGGGAAAACTACGAAACCACCATACCCCCAGTAGCACAGAAATATTATATAATATTTGCACAATGTCATACACTATAATGAACACCGAGGAGCACCGAATACCGTAATAAAGTATTGTATTGTATGTATCAGTATTTCCGAGATACTAAATTTTCACAAATAACATAAAAACAATGTTTATTTATAAAAATCTTCATTTTAGCTCAGGATATCATTCGATTGGAGGTTTTATTACAAAAAAACCACTGGAACAATTCTTCTTTAAGATGCTGAATATTATATACAATACAATGCATATAATATTTTGATTTCTGCATTTATCAGCATTGTTCAATATTTTAAGGTGAAGTTATTCTTACGGTCGACAGGTGGCAGCATGGTGATACCGTAACACTATATTAATCAGCGTTGAATCATATTTGTCCAAAAAATATTTTACAAGATGTTCATTTGAATAATAATGTTTACATAATTATTTTGTTTTACTGTATATAAAAGGCGGGCCGGATTCAGCTAATGAAGTTAACCATAAAACAGCTCTGATTGTAAATATGGATTATCTATTGTTCTGTGAAAAAAATTGAGTGTTATTCTCATTGTAAATATATGCACGTGGTTTATTGTTGCGAATCTTGTATTTGATTTACAATCAATACTGTAATTATAAATGGCGTCTCTTAATAATATTGTAATTATAAATGGCTCCTCGTAATACATTGAAAGAGGAATAAATAAATTTCAAAATTATTTTAAACCTTTCAAGCATATTATTATAATTACTTTTGAATCTTCCCCTCGGGGCACATCTTCTTTAGGTGTGACGGGATTCACGACCCCGAGGTACCCTAGTGTCTGATCTCCTTTCATTTTTTTCCCTCCCTTTTGAGTTTTATGCCTTTTTATTTCTTCCCTCGAGGGTAGACGAGGGGGCTCTCCATGAGAAGCAGTTGCCAATCTGTTTGCTTCTTGCTTCTCATGGACAGCAATATACCCCCACGTGTTGGCCGTACGTGGCGACCCATTAGACGGGAGGTACATTTCGGTCCCCGGTGTATCAATCGGCTGGTATCCCAGCCACTTGGCTGGTCTGCTCAAGGGGATCAAGCGAAAGTGGCCAACTTCTGGGGCTTGGCGTTAAGGGTGGTCAACGTTCCCGGAAGTGGCCCTGAGCGTATAGGTCCCGGCTAGCATTAAGGTGGATGCCGAGGCTGGGGTTTCCCAGAGCCGGTAATTGCCTTCCCTTGTTGGGTTCCATGGTGGGCGGTGCCGCCGGGACCCGAATATCTTTCCTTTTTGCATGGGATCTTTAAAACCGACTGACACCGATACTATATCTGAATACGCTCGCTTTCTCATATTAACAGTACCAAATGGTGAACTTGGAAATATGTCTCCTTTTGCAGTTGAAAAAGCTCTTAAAGGTATTGGCGGAAGCCCTAAATCCGTGAAAAAACTAAAATCTGGTGATTTGCTGATTGAAACAACATCTGCCATCCAAACTAAATCTTTCTTAATAGCAAAATCCATACTTAACAAACCACTTTCAGTTACAATTCACAGAACACTAAACAGTTGCCGTGGTGTCATATCAGAACCACAACTTTTAAGAGATACAGAATCCGAAATTTTAACCGGCTTATCTTCTCAAGGAGTAATTGTCGTTCGAAGGATACACATCAGAAGAGGAAGAGATCTCATACCTACCAAACATGTCATTCATACGTTTAATTCTACAAAATTACCAGCTAATATTAAAGCAGGCTATTTAAACTATAAAGTCAAAGTATACATTCCGAACCCAATCCGTTGTTTTAATTGTTAGCGCTTCAGCCACTCGAAAACAGCTTGTCATGGGAAGCAGACATGCTCCAACTGTGCTTCTGGGGACCATAATAACCCCATACTGCAATTCTCCTGAACTCCTCTGTGTTAACTGCAAACAGCCACACTCTTCCGATTCCAGAGATTGCCCTCAATGGAAGCTAGAAAAAAAGATACAAGAACTTAGAGCCAGAAACAATATATCATATGCCGAAGCCAAGAAATTACTCCCTGAACAAAAATCCGTTTCTTATAGCAAAGTAGTTCAACCCGCAACATGTTCTTGTGGCAAGAAAATTCAACAACCAACCAACCAACAATCAACCCGTAACATGTTAATTCGCACAAACAGATGAACAGATAACTCAAGTTTTTTGTATGCCTTTGGCTAAACTAAAATCCTCTAAATCAAATAAGTCTAAATCTGAAACTGCAACAGTCTCCACCGTTCTGACCACGCAAATACCTCAATCTTCAACCACTGTCCAAAAGAAATCTCAAAACATTAGATCATCAAAATCTGATCAATGGCAGAAAGTAAAAGAAACTAAAGCAACTAAACGGGCTCGTCTTTTGGCGGAAAAGAGGAACCAAATCTCTTCCTCTCAAAGTCGATCTCTAACAAAGGAAGATTTTTTGAAAAACTCTGAAAAAAACCAGGAAAAAGACTCTGACAGCGATCTCGTTTTAAGTGTTCATCCATCTGATGAAGATATGTCCACCAGTGATGTGGATGAAGAACCCTCTCAAACAAACTCTTGATGCTTGTTTCCTTTTCTTTTTTGTGTTTTTTGTCAAATGGCTTCATTTGTCTCGTGGAACTGCCGCGGCCTCAAAAACAAACTGTCCGATTTAAAGGACATTATTAATATTTACCAGCCAGCATGTATTGCTCTTCAGGAAACGCATCTCAAAGAAACTGACAGAATACAAATCAAACATTATAGCATACGTAATACATATCATAATAGTGACAGAGCCTCTGGTGGAGTTGCTTTACTCATATCAGAGGACATTCCATCAACAACTCTTCATTTAAATACGAATTTACAAGCCACAGCTGTACGAATTCATATTCAATCATTAATTACAGTTTGCAGTTAATATTCGCCGCCAAACCAGCGCATAAATCAAACACAACTCAACAATTTAATCAGTCAACTTCCGAATCCCTTTCTACTTTTGGGAGACCTAAACGGTCATAATCCTATCTGGGGAAGCTCTGACGTTAACTCCCGGGGACTCCAAATCGAACAACTCATAAACGACCATAATCTCTGCTTGTTTAATTCCGATCAAAAAGCATATTTTCACCAGCCTACAGGCACATTCCATTCAATAGACCTCGCTATTTGTTTCCCATCTGTTTTTCCATATTTTGATTTGACAGTTGATAATTATTTACATAATAGTGACCATTTTCCGATTGTTTTAACTGACAATAGAAATAACCACCAAAATTACAGTAGACCTTATAGATTCATCTTTACATCAGCTGCCTGGAACAAATTTACATGCTTGGCAGTCATTACCCCAGATATGGTTCAAAACAATTCAATTGACGAGGCAGTCGAAGAAGTAAAAAGGGTTATCCTTCATGCTGCTAATGTTACTATCCCACGGACTAAAAGTAAATTCAAGAAGCAAATGAAACCTTGGTGGAATAATGAGTGCCAGCTGGCAAATAAAAAACAAAAGAAAGCCTGGAACATCTTCCGTCGTCATCCTTCCACCCAAAACTTAATTTGTTTCAAAAAGGCTAGGGCAGAATTTCGAAGGATTAAGCGTCGTAGTCAAAGGGTCTCTTGGGTTAACTACATATCGATCATAACCTCTTCCATATCAAGCCGCGAATTGTGGCAAAAGGTTAAAAAGGCTTCTGGTGTGCATTCTTCAAATGCTATTTCAATTTTAAACGTTAATGGTCAAACAGTTTCATCTTTAAAAGATATTGCTAACTCTATAGTGTCCACTTTAGCAGACACATCCAGCAGTCAGAATTACAATTCTCTATTCCTAAGCCACAAACAAAAAAGAGAGGAAAAAATTAAATTTTAAGACTCGAACCTCCTTTCCATACAACCAAAATTTCACTTACCAAGAATTCCAGTTATGTTTATCTAGTACTCATAAGTCGGCTCCAGGCCCTGATCTTATAAGTTACATTATGATCCAACATCTAAACTTTGAGTATCAGAAAAACTTACTCTATCTTTATAACAGAATTTGGAACGAGTACCATTTTCCTACTTCTTGGCAGCATGCAGTTGTAATTCCTCTACTTAAACCAGGCAAAAATTCAGCAGACCCTTCCAACTACCGTCCTATTGCTCTGACTAGTTGTCTTTGTAAGCTTCTTGAAAGGATGGTTAATCGGAGACTCATCTACTTTTTAGATAATTTATTAATTCAAAATCAGAGTGGCTTCCGAAGAGGACGGTCCACTTTAGACAATCTTTTAGCACTTGAAACAGATATCCGACTCGCCTTTTTACAAAGGAAACATCTTGTGGCCATATTTTTTGACATTGAGAAGGCCTATGACCGTATGTGGAGGTATGGCATTCTCAAAGATTTGTTCGATTTTAATTTGAGAGGGAATCTTCCCATTTTTATACAGAAATTTTTAGCCTTTCATAAATTTCAAGTCAGAATGGGTTCGGAATTATCCGACTTTTTATGTTCAAGAAGAGGGTGTCCCTCAAGGGAGCGTTTTAAGCGTAACACTTTTTAGTCTTAAGATAAATAACATTTTAAACCAGATACCACAGTCAGTGAAAGCATACCTTTACGTTGACGACCTGTTCATTTCTTGTACAGGAAACCATATGAATATTATTGAAAGACAAATCCAAAAAACTGCATACAAAAATGGTCTATCATGAACGGCTTTACTTTATCCACATCAAAAACAGCAGCAGTTCACTTTTTCCGTAAACGCAATCTTCACTTAGATCCGGAAATAAAACTTGACGGTCATTCAATCCCACTTTTAAATGAAATTCGCTTCTTGGGAGTCATATTTGATAAAAAGTTAACTTTTTTGCCTCACGTGATCGCCCTAAGGAAAAAATGCGAAAGATCTCTGAATATCTTACGGGTTTTATCAACAACAGCTTGGGGAGCAGACCCTCTATGATGCGAATCTATAGGGCTATTATTATTTCAAAGATTGACTATGGATGTGTGATCTATGGTTCGAGCAGGAAAACAGTTTTTCAAAGATTAGACCCAGTGCATCATACAGCTCTCAGGATTTGTTCAGGAGCATTCAGGTCATCTCCAGTGAAAAGCTTGTATGTCGATTCGTATGAGCCGTCTCTTAGTCTAAGAAGACAAATGCTGTCGCTGCATTTTTATTTTATAATAGAATCTCTTCCTCATCATCCTTTTCGTAACTATCAGATCCGTCCTTTTTTAATCCGTTTACAGGAAAACAGAAAATCATCTATACCCATTTTTTTCACTAGAATGCGAACAATTTTATCGGATCTAAATTTAAGTTATTTAAATGTGTCTCCACATGCTATAAACAATTTTCCTCCTTGGAAAAATAATGATTTTTATTACCTTAATCCCTATGAAAACTTCCCAAAAAACCAGATAACAGATACTATTGACCAGAAATTATATTTTGAGCATAGATCACATTACCGCACATTTACTCCCATCTTTACAGATGGATCAAAGACATCCACAGATACTTCTCTTGCAGTTGTTTTCCCTGATAAAATTTTAAGTTTTAAACTTCGATAATTCTGTTCTATTTTTACCGCAGAAATTACTGCAGTCCAGCTTGCTCTGACAAACATTTTAAATAGACCTTGTGGGTGTTATATCATCTACATTGATTCATTGAGTGTTTTACAGTCATTAAAGCCATCGAATCATCAGAGCCACCCATTGGTTTTTAGCGTTTTAGAACTTTATTCCAAACTTCTTTTTCGTGGTTTTACCGTTTTATTTTGTTGGATACCATCCCATGTGGGAATAAGAGGAAATGAGGATGCAGATGAGGCCGCTAAGTCGGCATCTGCTTTTTACAACACGTCCGTCCCTGCATGCGATCTTAAAAAACATATCAAGAACCATTTTTATTTTAGCTGGCAAACGCAGTGGAACCTTGAAACTCAAAATAAACTACACGCAGTAAAACCCGTGATTGGAAATTGGCCTTCTATGAGAAATCGAAAAAGCGATACTGTTTTAACACGGTTTCGCATTGGACATACTAGACTTGCACATCGGTACTTGTTAATGGGAGAACGGGCTCCCACTTGCACACACTGTGGCTTCTCCCTTTCTGTTATACACTTTCTTGTGGAATGTCCATTTTTTAACTCTCAAAGACTGCGCTATTTTAAGACAACTTCAGTTGCTCTCTTGACATTGATTGGCACTTATCCACATGAAAAGCTTTTTCCTTTCTTAAAATCTATTGGTTTTTATTCTTTGCTTTAATGGTTTCTTTTCACATTTTTCATGCTTTTATAGACACTTTTAAATTTTTATTACCTGAACATTTTATCATGACTTTTAACTGCTTCTAACCGCTCGGCACATTTGTATTTTAGTCTTATATAAATTTAATTTTTGTCTGGCGCAGCATGACCAAAAATGGCTCTTGTGCCAATAAAACATAAACCAACCAACCAACTTTTGAATCTTCTTGCCTTAATTTATTAAATTAGCAAACTTAGATACAAGAGCTAAAATTGCTGCCTCTTTGACTTCTAATTTCATTTTAAACTCGAAATTGTAACGATAAAAGATGATTTAATTAAGAAAACTATTCAGATGGATTGTGAATAAATATAAAATTTCGTAGAGATCCGAACTCTAACTACATTTTACTATCATCATTTACGCTTTCTGCTGCAAGTTTCGATGGTTCAATGGTAAGCTGCCGATCTGGTAAGCAAAAGGTCCCGGGTTCAACGCTCGCTGTAAGTAGAGGTGTTCAAAAAATCACAAAGTGTTACCCATAAATTCAGCACTTAGGAATTAAGTGATTAATATTATTCCATGCTTCTAAAATGTTTAAAAATATTCAGTATATTGCTATATTGTTCAATATTATATAATTCAGTATAGTACAATATTATTTAATATGGTATAATATTATACAGTATTATATGACATTATCCAATATTATGAGAAAAACATTGTACAGTATTGAAAAAGTCTTAAGTTTTACACTGTTCCAATATTGGGAAAAATATTGTACAATATTACTTTCGCGAATTTTATGATATTAGACAATATTATGTGCTACCTGGGACCCGATGACTTGATTTTGGAATGTCTCCATTAGGTACTGCTTAATATCTGAAATCTTATGCGGAGGGGCGCCGTCATGTTGGAACCATACATTTCGGAGTTGGTGCAACGGTAGATTCTCAACGAAGTCGGTTATTACATCTTGCAGAAGCTCCAAGTACCGTTGTCCCGTTAACGTTCCCTCGTAAAATACTGGTCCAATGAGTCAGTCATTAAAAATTCCGCATCAAACATTAATTGACCAGCGTAGTTGATGCCGAACTTCGACAGCATATCTCGGATTTTCCAGCGATCAGGTATGAACGTTCTGTCTATTAAATAATCCGTTACGCGAAAAACATGCCTCATCCGTCCATATTATGTCTTCCAGGAATGTTGGGTGGTCCTCTACAGTGGCGAATCTAGGATTCCGGTCTGGGGGGCTGAGGTCATGATAACTTTGTATCGTCGTGATGAATGTCAAACCTCAAGGCTAAATTAAACCAAAACTCTTTCATTTTACAGACTTTACTCACCTGACAATAAAAATCATAAAGAACAATACAATACTTTCGATAATTTAATAAAAATCACGATGAAATAACTAGCCGAAAAATGTCTTCGACCGCGTCAAAGATACAAGTGCAAGTGGAATGACTACAAAAGTAGGAACATTTTCGAGCCTGTCAAGCCAGAAAGTAATGTTCAAACGTTTATATTATTTTTTTAAACGAGGGAAATTAAGAAAAAACAGTTGCAATGATGTTAAATAAAATGAAGAATTCTGGCTTGGCTCTGGGAGGGGGAGCTGTAGCCCGATAGCCCCCCCCCGGATTCGCCACTGGTCCTCTATGTTATTCATCACAAAGTTGCACCACGTGTAACGTCTATCAGCATCTCTTGGCACCAATCCCTGCACAGGTGTGGATGAGCACCTGATTCATTCAGGATTGTCCAAACACGGCTTTTTGAGAGGCCACAATTTTCACTGATCATTTTTGTGCTGCTCTGAGGATGGGCGGGAGCGTATGCTATCATGGGGTCTATTCTGGTACCCCCGGTTGGGTTGGGAGACGTCACTTTTTCGGCACGTTAACAACGGGAAAAGTGACGTCTCCCAACCCAACCGGGGGTACCAGAATAGACCCCGTAAATCTTCAGGTTGCACTTTGCGTCCTACATTACGAGGTCTGCGAACTCGAGGTCGGCTGGTCACGCAGCCCGTCTCCCTTAAACGTTTAACAACTTTTAAGATGGTCTGCCGTGTAGGATGTGGCCCTTCAGGAAAACGTTCACGATACAGCCTTTCAGCTGAATTTGCCTTACGCCCACTTTCCCCGTAAATTAACATCTCACATTACTCGGTAATGCCAAATTTTGCCATAACCCTCAGCTTAACGTACAACCAAGCAGAAACATCCTTTTTATAGTAGTAGTCTCTGGTGAACAGGTATGACGTTCCACCCTCGTTTGCATCCATCAATCCATGTAATTTTTATACCAGACATGGTTGAGTTGAGCTGGGTGTTTGAAGAGACGATTTTGCAAGATCACCAGAACGTTTTCATGGTTTGTAGAGACATTCAGTAAAACGCGCAACTGGTGGGGACAGAACCATGATCCTTATGAATGCAAATCGCGTGCGCAGGCAAAATTAGTAAGAACATGTGTACTGTAGGCTTATTTTTGAAGTTCCAGTTATTTGCCACAATTGCATAAATGACGTTTTTGTACAATCCACTTCATTTTAGTTGATGGTTACTTCAATATGATCAAGTGACACACTTGTTTAACATAAAAATTTCAAATTATAGTATAGTGTGCCACTCTTTAGATTAGTATTTCACTGTAAAAGTGGGTGTACGTTCAATTATGAGTCTCTTTATGTGCATCATATTTATGTTCGTTCACTTTGAATTTTTAAAAAAATAAATGTACTCCAAAAGGTCATAACTAGATATTACTGAGAAGATGTGCAATATTAATTGTTTATGAAACTGTACACACAATTCCTCTCCATTTCCAGTTTAATTCAAAATCAAAACGTTTTGGCAATATGAAAAGAAAATGTTCACATTTGTTTGAAGTCCCAATTATAAGAAATTGACATTAAGTGCAATGAACTTCCTAACTTTTGAATACTGGTTGTGAAAATGTTTAAATAGAAATTAGTTATAGGAGTAGAGTTTGTGAACAAAATTAACTGTATTTTACATAAATAATTAATTGTTCATTACTTAAAAAAATGCAAATATACGAATTAAAATGAGTTTTTGTTCATTTTTCGAAAGAATAAATAATTTTCTAAATAAGCAAAATTACACATAACTAATACATGAAATATCGCGATCTACAATATCACTGGCACATTATTTGGCACATTACAGTATTGTTAAAGCATTTGCTTATCGAATTTCATAAAAAAAATTAATGATTCTTCTCAGTTTATAGACCCCACTTAAAGTATAAATTGGATCATTCATTTCTCCTACTCGGTTTTTTTTTTCCTCTGATGTCATTTGATTGGTAAATATTTCCGGGTGTTTGTTTTCCATGTATCGGAAACAATTATTTTTTGTTGATGATCCATCGCAAATTGCACAAAAGTACGGTTTCATTTTGCATTCATTGGATCGTAAATGGTGTTGCAGAACCTGTTCATTATCAAAAATACTGGGGCAATACTTGCAGGTAAATATTTTTTCATCTGCCCAATCAGTTTCTTCTTTAAAAAATACGATCTGGTCAGAAATTGATTCACGATCGTGAAGACCATGAAGTTCTCTCGCATGCCTCTGCCCATTGGCTTTATTTGTGAATGTTAAACCACAAGTTTTACATTTAAATTTTCCATTTCAGTTGTGTGTTTGTTTATGTCTCTTTAGGCTGTTTTTGTCTTATGCTGTATATTTACAATTTCTACAGGCGTATGATTGTTTCATTCTTTGTTCTGTGCATTGGTGTCCTGTTGAAAATAAATCTTTATTCTTCCTTCAGTTTCTTGGGGTTGATGAGGTATGATGCCAGAGAATATTGAAAGTCTCGGTTGATTTAAGGTCGAAACTCCACTCTCTAGTTTCAGTTGTAGGAGAACGATTCCGAGAACGACACGATGTGTAAGACGGCAGTTGGCGCTGTTCGATAAGCATCTGAAATTACTTGATGAAAATTTCCTAGCAATTTTGATTATAGGGTGGAGGTACCAACTGCACGTGCCGAAGCCTGACATCGTTTTAACTACAGCCCCTGTAAACAATCCGACGATATTTAGAAGTGCTCTCCGGCTTTCCTGCTATATTCTGAATGTTTTTCAGGTATTTAATTGCTTTGTTGTACTGGTGACACAAATGCGTATTTACAGTTACATTTCTTGTCTATATAGATGACAAAGTATTTAATGACGTTGGTCCTTTTTGCTTTTACTCCGTGCCAACTTATGGTGGCACTTGCAACGAGAGTAATGGAAAGGATATATATGGCCTTTTCAGCTGGCACTGTCGGTTTGCTTATTTGTTCAGTTAATGAAATGGAATGTTTTTGCATTAATCGTGTTCTTGAAGTATTGATTACTTTTGGATTTTACTACTGAGTCATCCAGATAGGTTTTGGACAGTATCACGAAAAGATTTGTTGGTTCTGGTTTTGATCATTTTGATCAGATTTGTTGGTCATTGATTTCTCTAGAAAAGGATTACGCTCTTCTTTCCAATAACCAACTCTTTATTACAATCACAAGACTTACACTGACAGTAGAAGCAATAATGACTCCCGGTGGTGCAACACACAAGTCGTGCGCGGCACCTATTGGATAAAATGTTTCTAACTTCTTAACACTGCCGACCTTGAAACCTTACGGGTTTCAACATATTTATATATAGTAATATCAATAATACATTAATAGTAAGAAACACAATTATTTTAAACACATGACGATATTAATGCAATAAACACAAGAGTAATATAATATTAACATTGCAATGATACATTTTACATACAGAAAATCTAATCATTTATGGGAAGAACACATACATCTCTTACATTTCTTTTAAGTGTTTTACCAGTAGGTAACAAAACATTGACTACTCTTACTTTTTCATCTTTACTGATAATTATTTCAGATATTCTGCCAGTTAGCCACTTTACACTGGGCATATTTTCATCTTTGATCGCCTAACTTTACATTATTTTAGGAAAACATCCATTTACTACGTTGCTGTAAGGTGTTTAAATAATCTTTTTTTCCCCAACCTCCAAATTTGTTGACTATATTTTCTAATTTTTACCACTTAAAAAGTCTATTTTCTGATATATTGAGGAGGTCAGGCTCAACAATTGAAGTCATAGGTATACCTATAAGGAAATGACCGGGTGATAAGGTCTCAAAATTTCGATCTCGGTTGACAGGGGGTTAAGGGGTCTTGAGTTTAGAACACTCTCAATCTCTAGAATTATTGTGAGAAATTCTTCCAGAGTCAGAGGAGTATTCCCAACAACACGTTTCAGATGATGTTTAAATGATTTGACCCCAGCCTCCCAAAGACCACCGAAGTGCGGCGATTTTGGAGGTATAAACTTCCATTCAATGTTCTCACATAACAGAAAATTAGCTAAAGTTTATTTGGATGGCTAACCATTTTATACAATTTTTTCAGTTCAGTGCTTGCACCAACGAAATTCTTAGCATTATAGCTAAGTATTTTTGAAGATTTTCCCCTACGACTCAAAAACGTTTCAAACACGCGATAAAGGCATCTGAGGTAAGATCGGATACAAAATCCCAAATGAATGGCTTTTGTGCTTAAGCATACAAATATACATTTTATTTAGTATTCCCTTCCGTTGGTTTTTTAATTTTATATGAAAGGGCCCACAAAAATCGATTCCGACATAACAAAAAGGAAAAGATTGTGTAACTAGTTCTCTGGGTAAATCTCCCATAATTTGACTCTCTAACACAGGTTTGTTTTTAAAACAAATAATACATTGAAACACGACCTTTCGGCATACATTTCTACCATTTATAATTCAAAATTTACGTCGAATATGATATAATAAACCATTAGAACCTACTTGTAAATATTTTAAATAATACCTTACAATAATTAATGTAAGTGGGTGCTTGTCGGGTAGGACTATTGGATGCTTCTCATCTAGACTCAAATCTGAATATTTTAATCTGCCTCCAACTTGTAAAATGCCGTTCTCATCTAAAAAACAATTTAAGGATTTTACCTTACTATTGTTCTCGGGACAATAGCATCCTTTCTGAGATTTTTAATCTCTTCTGCAAACTCACTTTGTTGAGCCAACTAAACTAAATATATTTCAGCTCGTTGCAGTTCTTTGATGGCAAGATGACCCGAAAGTCTTTCAATATTTTTAACATTATGAATAAATCTAAGACATAGCACATAACACGAATTGTACTCATATAATTATTACTAATTTTAAGGATACCATCAATAAAAGAATTATGATTAAGAACTGTTAAGGTAAATGGAGAATAGTCACTCGTTTTCTTCAGTTCATCAGAAATGTCATGTAGTGAGATTGAAGTATCATCATTACCTGTATCTGTTATAAAGTCAACTTCTCTCAAAAATTGAGGTCCTTTCCACCAAAGGTCACCATTTAACAGAATCTCAACACTTACACCCCTGCTTAGGAAATCAGCAGGGTTTTGTTTCCCAGGTCAATGAGCCCAGGCACTTGTATCACACAGACTCTGAATTTCGGTCACTCGATTAGAGACGAATGACTTCCATCTCTTACTCGATTCCTTGATCCAATGTAATGTGATTTTAGAGTCTGTCCAGAAGAAAATTTTAGAAGGCCTTTTGAGATCGACTATTGGCTTGACTTTGCTTGCTAGTCGGGCGGCAAGTAATTCACCTAGTAATTCGAGTCGCGTCAAGGTGACTTTGGTTAGAGGAGCAACTCGGCTTTTTGACACTAGAAGGTTCACTTCGACGTTGCAGTCTTTCACAACTCTTGTATATATAACAACACCATAAGCTTTTTGGCTGGCATCATAAAAACAGTGAAGTTCTAAGACATCAGTGGGTTCTCCCGTAGAAGAACTGAGCACATATCTAGAGATATGTAGTTCGGCAAGACGAGGAACCTCGGAAACCCATTGACACCACGTTTTTTGAATATCTGGGGGCAGTTCTTCGTCCCAAGAAATTTCCTTCATCCACAAAACTTGGTGGATGCACTTCACACGAATGGTAAATGGAGTAAGTAGACTTAGTAGATCAAAAATCTTTCCTATTGCACGCAGAAGGTGACGTTTCGTATCCTCGTTGTTTGATAGGCTGTCCACTAAACTCTGCTTTCCCACGATCAGATGATCTTCAACAGTATTCCACAGCATCCCAAAAACTTTGGTTGAATTGACTCTCGGATTAATGGGGTTATCCTGCAGTTGATTTTCTAAACCTTCACTATTCCACAACTCCCTCAATTCGTCGCTATTTGTTGTCCACTTCCTCAACACCACGCTAGCTTGATTCATTACGGATACAGCTTGCGTTGAAATTTCCAATGCATCTTGCAAGCTATCAGCTCCAGAAATGAAGTCATCCACATAAAAACATCGATTCAAACATTCTGTCGTGGTCGGGAACTCATCATGGAATTTTTTCAGGTGCGTTTCAATGCTGGCAGAAAGGAGAAATGAGCTGTATCTTACTCCGAAGAGTATGCGATTGAATCTATAAACTTGAAGAGTATCGTTTTCTGCCCATAGGAAACGCACTGCATCTGTCTTTTTCAGCTAGCGTTCATTGTGAAAACGCCTTCTCAATATCAGATATAAATGCGAATTTGTTAAATCTAAAATTTATTAGAATATCAAATATATTCGAATTCAAGTTTGGGCCAGGCCAAAGACAATCCTTCAAACTCAAGTGCTGAAAGCTATGACTTGAACTCGCGTCGAAAACAATGCGCATTTTTGTAGTCAAATTCTCCTCCCTAAATACTGGTTGGTGAGGCATATAGAAAACTGGTTTGTTTGTAGGTTTTTACAATTAGGCACCTTTTCTATTATGCCATTCTTCTCATACTCATGCAAGGTTTCACGATATTGCAAGTTCAGATCAGGAATTTTCTTATATCTCCGAACAAGTGAATCTAGTCTCTTTTTCGCAACACTATAATTATCATTAAGCTTGTGCCAATCCCTTTTCCATGGTAATTCAACCTCATAACGGTTCTTCTTGTGGCGAACAGTTTTTTCAAATGTCTCTAAAGATTGATCTACCTCATTGTAACTAGGATCATCTTTAATTCCTATTGATTCAAGCTGCCAAAATTTTTTGTCGTTTCCTATATCACTATAATCATAAATAAGCCCGTAATGAGTATACTAAATATTTTGAGATTATGAATTTGAAGTGCTACCAGTGGCTATAAAGCCAAACACAGAGTTCTGAAATTCTAGTTCAGAATTGGGTATTTCAACTTGTCCGAATCTCAAGAGTTGGTAAAATACCTCTGCTCCCAATAACACATCAATTTTTCCAAGTCGATAAAAATAAGGATCAGCGAGTTTAATATTCAAGGGCAAATGCACTTTAGGAATTTTCAAAGAATCAATAGGGATCATACTTGAGATTTTAGGAACACATAAAAATTCCAATTGCATGTCAAAGTCACTTTTATTAGAAACTACGGTGCATACTCTTGAACTCACATTTATTTTAGCACTATTCAAACCAGAAACCGCAATAGATATTTTTTCCTTTTTAATTTGCAATAAATCAGCGAACTCGGTTGTTATGAATGAACACATGGATCCGATGTCTAGTAAAGCTCTCGCTGATTTTAAGTTTCCAAAGCAATCTCTTATAAAAAATTCGCAGGTGAAAGGATTGCTGACCTCACCTCCACTTACCGCTGCACCAGAAAATATATTACTCTCAGATAAATCAAACCCCTCATGGGCACATCTTCTTTAGGTGTGACGGGCTTCACGACCCCGAGGTACTCCAGTGTCTGATCTCCTTTCAAGTTTTTGCCTTCCTTTTGAGTTTCTGCTTTTTTTCCTTCCCTCGAGGGTAGGCGAGGGAGCTCTCCATGAGAAGCAGTTGCCGCTCTGATTGCTTCTTGCTTCTCATGGACAGCAAATTACCCCCACGTGTTTGCCGTGCGTGGCGACCCTTTAGACGGGTGGTACATTTTGATCCCCGGTGTATCAATCGGCTGGTATCCCAGCCACTTGGCTGGTCTGCTCAAGGGGATCAAGCGAAAGTGGCCAACTTCTGGGACTTGGCGTTAAGGGTGGTCAACGTTCCTGGCAGTGGCCCTTAGCGTATAGGTCCCGGCTAGCACCAAGGTAAGCGCCGAGGCTGGAAATGCCCAGAGCCGGTGGCTGCCTTCCCTTGTTGGGCTCCATGGTGGGCGGTGCCGTCGGGGCCCGAATTATTATGCTTTTTGCATGGGTTTTTTTGTTGCACGTTCGGAACCGATTACTAACATTGATTCACTTTCACAGCATGTCAGATTTCTGATTCTTTCTTTACCTGACAATGGATTATTGAAATTTTCTCCATTTGCTATAGAGAAAACACTTAAAAGCATTGGCGGTAGCCCTAAAACAGTAAAAAGGTTAAAATCTGGTGATCTGCTTATTGAAACTTCATCTGCTGTACAAACAAAATCATTTCTACTAGCTGAAAAATTCTTGGATCATCCCCTAAGTGTCACTATCCATAGAGGTCTTAACTCTAGTCGGGGTGTTGTCTCGGAAGACGAATTGGTTGGTTCTTCTGAGGTTGAAATCTTGGAGGGCCTTTCTTCACAAGGTGTCATTGCTGTGCGTCGAATTAATATCAAAAGAGAGGGTAAAATAATCCCAACTAAGCACTTAATCCTTACCTTTAACACTACAAAACTTCCGACTACCATAAAAGCAGGTTTTCTAAGCTGTCCCGTGAAACCGTATATTCCGAATCCTCTCCGATGCTTCAAATGTCAGAAGTTCGGTCACTCTAAAACTGCTTGTCGTGGCAAGCTTACATGTTCGAAATGCTCCACAGTCGGCCATTCTTGCAATGATTGCACTTCTTCTGATATCAAATGTAGAAATTGCACACAAGCCCACACTGCCGATTCCAAACTTTGCCCTCAGTTTAAAACAGAAAAGAAGATTCAAGAACTAAGAGTCAAGAAAAACATTCCCTATTCTGAAGCTAAAAAACTAATCCCAGACCAAAATCTCCAGATTTACGCTAAAACTGTTAAAACATACCTTCCTCAAAATATACAGCCAGAGAAACAGGCTACTAGAATTCACTGTCCTACCTGTTGCTGTCAACCCGTTACACCCAGTAAGTCTCCTATTAAAACCAGTTCACCTTCCACCTCAACTGTATTTGAAAAAACCCAGCTACCGACAACCAACCAGGTAACTGATAAACCACAAGCTTCCGGTCTGAGATCCACAACTGCTTCCCCTAGAAAATTAACATCCAAAACCTCAGAAAATACAAAACAATTGAAAAAATCAGAACAATGGGAACGTGCTAAAGAGTCAAAAGCAGCTAAACGAGCCAGAGTTTTGACAGAAAAGCGGAAACAAACCTCAACATTACACAAAAAAGAATCTTTGAGAAAAGAGGATTTCCTAAAAGAACCTGTGAAGGCTTCAAATGTTGACAGTGATCCCCCTTTTTAATTTTCATCCCACTGACGTGGACGATATGTCCACCAGTGGCACAGACGACCCTCCTTCGTCTTCACGTCAAGAAATCTAAAACAACCAACCAACCTCCGTTTTCAAAACCTTTTTTGTTTTTTCCCTTGTTTTTCTGTTTGTGTTTATGGCTTCCTTTGTTTCGTGGAATTGTCGGGGTATTAAATACAAAAACTCCGACTTGAAAGATATCATCAATAATTATAAACCTGTATGCACATGGCTCTGCAGGAAACTCATCTCAAAAACGATGAGAATATTAGAATTAAATATTACAATGCTTTAAGTAAAAATAATGACAGAGCTTCAGGTGGAGTTTCACTACTTGTGGCAAACAACTCTCCGTCTATTCCTATAAATCTGAACACACGGTTACAGGCTATTGCAGCCCGTTTACAAGTGCATTCATTTATAACTGTCTGCAGCTTATACTTGCCTCCGAATCAATCGGTAGATCAGACACAGTTAAACAATTTAATTTCTCAGTTACCAGTTCCTTTCCTCCTTCTTGGTGATCTAAATGGGCACAGTCCTCTTTGGGGAAGTCCTAATTCCAATACCCGTGGTACTCAAATTGTACAACTGCTTACAGATCATAATCTCTGTCTCTTAAATACCAATAAGCCCACTTATTTTCACCAACCTACAAAAACCTTTCATACAATAGATCTTGCTATTTGCTCTCCTTCCATTCTGCCATTCTTTGACTTTGCAGTAGGAGATAACTTACATAACAGCGACCACTTCCCCCTAGCTCTGACTGACAATAGAATCGGCCGTCCTATTTCCTTCTTCCCCCGCAGGTATGTGCTCGATGCAGCAGACTGGGTCAAATTTGCTTCATTAGCGAAAATCACATCTGATGTTGTAAATAATAACAGCATTGATGAAGCCATATCACAGGTCATCAAAATAATTATTGACGCGGCTAATGCTTCCATCCCTTTTTCGAAGGGTTCAAGCCGGAGGCAGAATAAGCCTTGGTGGAACAACGAATGCCAGCAAGCGCAGAAAAAACAGGGAAAAGCATGGAGCAGATTTCGCAGATATCCCACTACTGCAAATTTAATAGCTTACAAGAAAACCATAGCAGAATTCCGGCGAATAGAGCGGTACAGCATTAGGATGTCCTGGAGAAATTTTGTTTCTAGTATAAACTCATCCATATCTAGTCGTGAAATGTGGTACAAAATTAAAAAGGTCTTTGGTACTCCCACATCTAACCACATCTCTGCTCTTTGTGTTAATGGCCATATTATTTCATCAATAAAAGATATTGTAAATACAATTGCCTCAACCTTCGCAAATACATCCAGCAGTAAAAATTGCAACCATGAGTTCCTAAATCATAAACTAAAAACTGAGAAAAGGAAAATAAATTTTAATAGCCGTTCTGACTTTTCTTACAATAGCAATTTTACTTACCAAGAATTTCAAATTTGTTTATCAAAAGTTAATAAATCATCCCCCGGTCCTGATAACATAAATTATATCATGCTTCAACATCTCACAATAGAATCCCAACAAAATTTACTAAATCTGTATAACAGAATTTGGAATGAGCACTGCTTCCCAACCTCATGGCAAGAGGCCATAATTATTCCAATTCCAAAACCTGGAAAAGACAAAACAAATCCTTCAAATTACCGCCCTATCGCCTTAACAAGCTGCCTCTGCAAAATATTAGAAAAAATGATAAATTGCCGACGCATGTACTTTCTTGAGACCAATAACTTACTGAACCCTTTCCAAAGCGGGTTTCGGAGGGGACGTTCTACTTTAGATAATATTTTATCTTTGGAAACTGATATCAGACTGGCTTTCTTGCAAAGGAAGCACTTAATTGCAGTTTTTTTTTCGATATAGAGAAAGCGTACGATCGTACTTGGAGGTATGGCATACTCAAAGACTTGTACGATTTTAACTTACGTGGAAATCTCCCTATTTTTATTCAAAACTTCTTAAAGCTTCGTAAATTTCGAGTGCGATTGGCCTCCGAATATTCAGATTATTTTATTCAAGAAGAGGGTGTCCCTCAGGGGAGTATCCTAAGTGTGACACTTTTTATTGTAAAAATTAATAATATTTTAAATCAACTGCCTCTTTTTGTAAAGGGTTCCTTATATGTGGACGACTTGTACATTTCTTGTACTGGGATGAATATTCCTTTTATTGAAAGACAATTGCAGATTGCAATTAATAATATTTCAAAATGGTCTCATATTAATGGTTTTACTATATCGGCATCGAAAACTGCCGCTGTTCATTTTTGCCGCAAACGTAATCTTCATTTTGATCCTGATCTCAAACTGAATAATGAATCGATTCCATTTGTAAATGACATTAGATTTTTGGGACTCACCTTCGATAAGAAACTCTCATTTCTACCTCATGTGAAACTATTAAGGAGAAAAAGCGAAAAGTCTTTGAATATTTTAAAAGTATTATCCACAACAGCTTGGGGAGCAGACCGGCCTTCCATGCTAAAAATTTATAGGGCAACGATACTCTCCAAGCTTGACTATGGCTGCCCGATTTATGGCTCCACTAGGAAAAGTATTATCAAACAGTTGGACCCGATTCATCATGCAGCTCTTAGGCTCTGTTCGGGAGCTTTCAGAACATCTCCAGTTAAAAGCCTCCACGTGGAATGTTTCGAACCTTCTCTTTATTTGAGAAGACAGATGTTATCGCTCAACTATTATTTTAGAATTAAATCAAATGTACATCATCCTTTCCATAATTTTAAACTTCGTCCATTTCTTGTTCGCTTACAGGAGGCTAGGAAATCCTTCATTCCAGTATTTTTTTCTAGAGTCTTGAACATCCTTGCAGACCTAAACCTTCTATATTTACCCTACAACCAATAAATAATTTCCCTCCTTGGAAAGTTTCCAATTTACATATCCTAAATCCGTTTGAAAGTTTTAACAAATCTGACACAGCAGACATCATTTACCAACAAATTTTCAAAGACCATAGGCATCAATATCGTAGATTTGTCCCTGTCTACACAGATGGATCCAAATCAGCTGATCAGGTTTCCTTTGCAGTCGTTTTTCAGAATACAGTCTCCTCTTTCCGACTCTCTCCTGCCTGTTCCATCTTTACAGCAGAAATCACCGCTGTATTGCATGCTTTGGAACGAATCTCTAAAAGTGTTCAAAGAGGGTTCATTATTTACTCAGATTCATTAAGTGTTTTAAATTCTCTTAAATCATTTCATGATCATAAGCATCCTCTTGTTTTTAAGATTTTAGATCTTTTTGAAAAATTGACTTCTCAGGGATTTACAATACTTTTTTCTTGGATACCTTCTCACGTTGGTATAGATGGCAACGAAGAGGCTGATATGGCTGCCAAATCAGCAAGCCTCTCTACAGCATCAACTATCCCTGTTAATGATTTAAAAAAGTACATTAAACATTAAATTCATTATTTACTCAGATTCTTTAAGTGTTTTAAAATCTCTTGACTCGGTTCATGATCATACTCATCCTCTGGTTTTTAGTGTTTTAGATGTTTTAGAAACATTAGCTTCTCAGGGTTTTATAATATACCTATGTTGGATACCTTCTCATGTTGGGATATTTGGAAACGAACAGGCTGATAAGGCTGCCAAGTCGGCAACATTTTCTATAAATGATACTGTTCCTGTTGGCGATTTAAAAAATATCAAATTGTTGCTTTACACCAAATGGCAGGAGCAATGGAACGTAGAGACCGGAAACAAGATTCGTGCTCTCAAACCAACTGTACAGTCTTGGCCTTCTTATAAGAACAGAAAGGCTGATACTATTTTAACTCGGCTACGTGTAGGGCATACCAGATTTACTCACCGTCACTTGTTGCTTCGAGAACAAGCGCCGATGTGCTCACAATGTAACTGTACTATGTCTGTTCATCACATTTTATCAGAATACTCAGATTTTAACTCGCAGCTTTTACGCTTTTTTAATACTACTACAATTTAACTCCCTACATTACTTGGAGAAACCCCACATGTTCATCTTTTTGCATTTTTGAAAGCAATCGGTTTTTATTCTCTTATTTAAGAATTGTTCAGTTTTAACTGATCACCTTTTATATCGTTTTGTTTACATATGGCAATCTTTGATTTTTTAATTGGACATGATTTTATAATTTTTCTGGCGCAGTATGGTCAACTTCATGGCTCTTGCGCCAAAAAACCCAACACAACCAACCAACTTTTTTCGTGAGTTTTGATTGTCCTTTTTTTTCTTTAACATTGTTGAGAAAATGTTTTCACTTTCTGATAACATTTCACGATATTTATGCAATTACTGGTTTTTTAATGGCATTTGGATTTTATCGTAAGATTTTATTGTGTTTCATACCAACTGCAATTTTTTTTAGAATTTAAACAATTTTAAATTTTACCGTGTGCCTGTAGGTCTACCGTGTGTTTGGCGCAGTATAGTCAAATATGGCTCTTGCGCCAATAAACTTCAATATCCAATCCAATCCGGGTCATGTCGGAATTGTTGGAAACAATCTAGCCGATAACGCTGCGAAAACAGCGTCTTCATTTATGCAACGAAAAATCCCATGCTGCGACGCAAAAAAATCTTTTGCGCGTCGTCTGCAATCACTGTGGCTGGAATCGTGGGATTGTCAGACCAACAATAAACTCCATATATTAAAACCTACTATTTCATCCCGGCCTTGTATACTAGTGCGCGAGCTCGATGTCAAAGTGACTAGACTCCGCATGGGTCATACACGCTTTACTCATCGACATCTTTTATTCGGCGTTCATCATTACCCATTGTTTGGCGCAGTATGGCCCATCTGGGGCCCTTGTGCCATAAAACAATAACTCACTCTTTTATTCGGCGAACGAGCTCCTACTTGTTCCAGATGCCAGGTGAACCTAACTGTTGTTCATGTTTTAATTGAATGTCCTAATTTTAATCTTCATCTTACACGCTTTAATTCATTACCACTGAACATGGAAATTCTGGTGGGTGAACATCCTCATCGAAATCTTTTTAACTTTTTAAAAGATATTGATTTTTATCATTTTATTTAAAATCCTCTTTCCTCGGTTTTTCTCTTGTCATTTTGTAGTTTTACACATACTATAATGGTTTGCGTAATTTTCTGCGAGATTTTTGGACGAACTTTGTTTTTATAAGAGCGCTTAAGAATGATGTCTACCTTTTTAAAATGTTTTAACCATTTGCCTGGCGCAGTATAGCCAAATCTGGCTCTTGCGCCACTAACATCCAACAAACCAACCAATCCACAGCCGCCACAGAGTTGCTGCGTGCATTTGTAGCCTTTCGCAACATCTCAATTCCCGGCATGGTTCCTTCTTGGTGCGAAAGAATATATAAAATTCTTTCAATTGGTGATCAGTTTTTTTCTGAATGTCTTTTGTCAGTAAATCGCATATTCACTTAAGTGGTGTCAGAACGCGTTCATCCAGCATGTAATGCGGTTGTCATTTTTTGTTCGTTGGGAAATCAAAGTTAATCTTTGCTTATTTTCATTTTTTCCTGAGAAATTGATGCACACAGTATGTGCTAGTTAAGAGCTTTTTAGCTTTTTTCAAGAGCTTAATAGTTTTACGAAATTATTATTCATTGTCAAGATATTGGACTTCAAAGGTAACAGTGTGGCAAATTTTGCCTAGGCATAACACCGTCAAAATTATTAACTAGGAGCTGCCAGTCTCTGGACTAGACTGAGTCGCCAATGCAAGAGCATCGAAGAACTGGGGCATGTGCATAAGCTTCTTTTCAAGTCAACTAATTCTTTGACTTTTTGAAGTCCATAATTTTGATTGCTTGTTTGATTTTCGAATCCCGATTCTTTCTTGGGATGTACTTTGATCATAATTCTCGAACCCGATTCTCTGGAGCTTCACCTTTTATAAAGTTGTTGAGAGCTTTCGAACATTAGATTGTCCATTAGATTTCTGATAGTAATCTAATGGACTGGATTTTTGATATTTATATCATGATTAATGTTTATGCAATTATATCAAATGGTCAATAGTTCACAGAGAATCCTACTGATAATTTCGAATTCAATTTGACAGACTGATCAATCTTATCAAGAAACAACAAAGCACAAAAAAATGCATTTGTCATGGTGACTTCAAATTTCTCTTATTTTGTTTAAGAAATACTATTTAGAACTACATGCGGATTCTTCTTGTACTAATAATGTAGGGGTGACTGTAACCCCATTTCAATTCAAATAATTCTGGATGTAAATGTGACAAACATATATTTTCAAATAGTTTAATTAGCAAACCAAAATAAAAAGTCAAAATAATTAAATTCGTTTCACTGCATCATATCATAGAGTAAGTTAAGTTACCTTTTCAGTTTCTCAGAGTTTTTTAAAAAGTTTAACTTTTTTGGTGTTTTAACATTTATCGCTATGGACGAATTAGATGCAAGCTCCAAGAAAGACAAAGTGACCGTGCTTGCTTTAGACAATTTATAAATTAAAAAAAAGAGGCGAACGTATTCTGCTGACATCTATTAATATGTCCCAATTTTATAAATTTGTTATGCAAGTCAAATTCTAGTGTGCAACTAAGACTCCTGAAGGACGACCTATCATGTCCGTAGCGATGAATGTGTATCAGAATATCAGCTGTTCAAGTTCCTTGCACTGCAAATGTGTTAAGGTCTCGGAATAACTGTATACTTTTTTTGTTAACAGTTAAAACTTAACTCCTTAATAGTGTAGATTTCTGTACCGTCTAATTAGATGATCCCTTCTGTTTGAGGAATGTGTTTTCATAGTGATTCAACTAAGAGTTCACATTGCGCTTGATGTTAAAGGACGACCGGTCATTTTCGAATGATAACGTCTAAGAATGGCTTCCTTTTTTTAAAATCAATGCCATCCTCTCATTTAAGCACTTTTAACATTTTTTAATGTTTACACTATTTTTTATACATTAGTTCCACATTTTTATCAAGCATTGTTTTTTACATAGTTTGGCGCAAATCTAAAATGTTTGGCGCAGCTTGGCCAATTCTGGCCCTTGTGCCATAAAACCCCAATCACTCTCACTCTCTAAGAATGGCTTAATTTTAGATTACAATTGGGAAAAATGCCATAATTCGATGCATGAACTGAACTCGGGCATCACTGTTAGTGACTACCTTCGGAGCACTTTTTTTCAAATTTTTAATGAAACATTCATGTTTTTAATTAAAATGAGTTATAAAACTGAGAATTCCAATGCAATTTCATTGGAAATTTCATTCACTTTCAAATTATAGGCAATTTTTAGCAAAATTTTAGTGAAAATTTGCACTTACGCCAAACCTCCTATAAGAAGTTGTATTGAATATATTTCATCAATATTTGCACAGTATATAGCTAACATGCTTATCTGTGTTATGAACTAGGATATTTTTAATATCTCGAAAGGTGTTGGAGATATTCCAAACTTTGCGAACAAACTCGAATTTTTTTAAAAAAATCATCGATTTTTCTCACTAAAAAGTCAATAAAATAAATAAATATAGGCAGAGAGCTTAGATTCTAGTTCATAACATAGCTAGAAACAAATAAAACATTTTGGCCAAATTTCATTTTAATATCTTAAAAACATTTTCCAAAATTATGTTTGCCGCTTAGAAAAATATCGAAAATTCCAATTTCTCAGAAAACGCTTTTAAAGATTTTCATAGAGTACAAAAAATTTTGTACACATCTTAGAATCTTAAAACTCGCCATATTTACAAGTCAAACCCTCTTTTACTTGATTTTAAACGACTTTTGTGTTCTTTCAGCTTTTCAGATTTTTTCTGAATAATTTTGTATAGTAGATAGTTAGTGGCGTCTCGATATCTGAATTAGCTTTTTGTCAATTTTCATGTAATTTTTAAGCATCTATGGATAAATTTACATTTCAAAACACATGAGAACAGGTAACAGTTCAAAATAAATGGAATTAAATTATAAAACAGCAATTTGAGCGCCAAAAAGTAATTTTTATTGTTGTAATTACTGTTGTGTTGTATTTTTTTAAAAAAGCGTCGCCAAAAACCAATAAAACAATAAAAATAAGAAATGAAAGCTTAAATCTATGTTTTTAGACAATATATTGCTTGAGAATTTAAATATACTTGTTCAGACTAATTGTTTGTATTTTTAAGCCTCTTTTAATTGCCACTTCCGGTATCAGAATTGTCACTTCCGGTTATTATTTATGCTATAACTTTATTTGTAATTATAGCAGAAACAAAAATAAAGCATTTTTAGATACCTAAATGTATGGACTACAAAATAAACAAATAAAACAAATTTCGAAAATTTTCTGTAAAACGAGGAATTTAGGGTAGTCACATACCTTTTAAGGTATGTGACTATGTAAGGGATTAATATGACCAGCAAGACATTTTGATTATAACTATGGCTTTTTACTTACCCTTCAAGTGTAAGATGTGAAACTGAAGTATGCATATTAACTCTCTGAATGTCGATTTTTTAAAATAACTATTTAGATGCACGTTTGCAAACATGTTCAAATGGTGTTGAACCAAACGAATTGCTATTTATATACAAAGATTTATTAGTATAATATTCAACGCTATAAAAGTGCTAAGTAAACGCATTAGCTTGCGAAAATCGTAGAATGCAGCAGGAAATAGACATACTTACTACACGCGGAAATCGCGGGTAGTCAGAGAGTTAAAAAGTGTTAAGAGACGAAGAAAGGCTAGTAGAAGGATAACGGCTCATGAAATCCAAGACATTTATCTAAGCTGCCCAATAAATTATCTCTAAAATATTTACCAGAGGTAAAATAGTTTTAAGAGGTTCCCTGACCTAAAAACTTTAAAGGTACTTTTATTTAATGAGAATAAATAATATTTCATAGCCTGTACAACAGATTCAGAAATTCGGATCTGAAAAAGTAAAAAATCTAGATGCATCCGGATCACAATCATTTCTAATAATGGTTAGAACACCATATGAAGTACAATAAAAATTATGCTTACAGGAATAACTTTAGTGACACAGTTAAAAAATCATTACAATTTGCCTATCACCTTAGGCAAAACTTTTTAGACCATTTAACGTTCACACTCGAAACAGAAGTATTGTAGCCATTCAATTAGTTTTCAAAACTTTAAATATCTTATTAAAAGTCATGACTTTAATCAAAATTTATAAAGTCATAATTGAAAGAATATGCCAAAAAATTTCTTTTTAATAATTTAAACATAACACTTTTATTGGGAAAAAACTTGTCAAAAGTTTGAAGACTAATAATAAAATAAAATGCAAGTTTTGTGTAATGATTCCATGAAAGTTTATTTCATTAATTACATGAGCAAATAATGATAGTAAAACATAATTTTAATATAACACCATACATTCACAATTACTCTTCACCACACACATATTCATACAGAAAGCTTGAAAGATGATAATAAATAGACAGTATTGTAAGACAGGAAACTTAGAATACATCTTTAAGTGCAGTTGTAACAAATGAAACAGAGAGGTCTTTCTTTGCACTTTCACAGTCTTTGTTTAAATGATAAATTCTTAAACATGGATACATATTACAAAAAGTTGATATAGAAATAGATCAAGCAGTGCAGTTGTAAAAAATTGAATTGCAATTCTGTAAAAACTAAGACAAACTACTCTTCAATTATTAAAACATCGCCCCTAAATTGGACGAATGTTAAAATTTAAATAAAAATTGAATGAATGCCGAAATTCTAACCAATCCAGTATTTAATGCTCCTCTTTTATACGTTAAGGTTCGTGTTTTTTTGCACAAGAGCCATTAAGCTAACTATACTGCGCCAGACTAGATTGTGAAATTGTGTCAAGATAAAATCATTATATCACATAATGTGCAAAAAGTGATGTAAAAAATTCTAGTTGGCTACATTACATGTGAACCACAATTTACCAACATTTTTAAATTTATGATGCATTAATATATTTTTACAAATTATATAACAATAAATCAGGTTTGATTTATAAACCTTATGATGCATTAATACATTTTTTCAAATTATATAACAATAAATCAGGTTTGATTATGTGGCCCTATTTCAAAATTCCGTTAAATTACTACGAGTGAAAGTTCGATATAACTGCAAATAAGAGAGAATATAAATGTGATATACATACAAACACATATTTTGAAACAATTTGCATATCAAATCGCAATATTTTTATTATTAAAACTAATAAATGTTTCACTGCATCATGTCATAGAGTTGCTCATCTTTTCAATTTCTCAAAATTAAAAAAAAAAAATAGCTTACTTCTTTTTCTAGGACTCTGTGTTAAAGTTTTGGGAATTGATGTGGTTTATGATTTTTCATTGACAGTTCAGCATCATCAGTAAAGGACTTTAATCTAGACAATGGCCTTTCACTTTACCCTTTAAGTATTAGATGTGAAGTTGAAGTATGCACATTAACAAGTATTAGAGATGAAGAACTGCATGCAAAGATAATGGCTCATGGAGTGTATAAACAAGCAACATGCCTGCTAAGAATACTAATCTGATTTCATTATGAAGTTCATTTAATTTTAAAACATTTTGCTCTTTACATTTACTATAACGGACATTAAAACACGTTTACTTTTTAGTGGTTAATTTTTTCAATTTTAAACACTTTTATTTAACTTGACTTGTTTCATGTTTATAAACATGGAATTCTGTAAGATTTTTCTCTCATTTCCTGATATGCTAGAGCAGAGGTTCCCAACCTGTGGTATGCATACCCCTAAGGGTATGTGAACTCAAAGTCAGTAATGGCAGACACAAGAAAATATAAAGGATTAAAAAATAATTTGTTTCCCCAAGTTAGTGTAAAAAATTAAAAATGAAAGTTGTGCAAGTCCCAAATCTACTCTCAAAAAAAGAAAAAAAAAAAGATCAATTTTAGCTATCCTTATAAATTAATGCGAAATTATCAAGAACACAGAGATTTTATCTGTTTTGACGCTGAACTAATATTATTGTAAAAATGGAATTAAACTTAAAATTAAAAATGAGTCCTGCAAATGTTATAAAGTCATTCAACTCTTAAGCTTACTTAGGCCCTTAACATTATCGATAAAAGCTTCTTTGTATAGATGGATGGATGGAGGGGGGATATGACAATAGGGGGTACACGAAAATGAAAAGACTATACAAGGGGTACGAGAAGGAAAAGAGGTTGGGAACCCCTGTGCTAGAGAACTGAAATTTTCTACACTTGTGTATTCTCAATGACAACGCACTGTTTTAATATTTCAGAACTTAATTATCACTTAATCATAAAATACCAGTCATGCCATCTGGTAATAAGTTTGAGAAACAATAAGCTTAAAAAATAGAAGATAATTAAAAAGAGAAATTTCTGTTGTTTAGCACAATAAAAGTGTGTTTGTAAAAACTTTTTTAACTAAATTTATTCTTAACCCATATTCAGTAGTAAGACATACAGGAGTAATTACACTAATATTTTTTTTTAATCCTCAGTGATTTCATCAAATTTTGCCAGAAACTTGACAAGCCAGTATCAACTGAACTAAATTTTTAAGAGCATCTGCTTTTCAAATATTTCAATAATTTGGAGTAAATAGTTATTATGATGTTTCATACTATCAAACTGTAAAATAGAATAATTTACTTTACTACAATTCTAGATGCCATTTAGCTTGCTACAATTTATTTCCTGAATTATGAAGTGGAAAATCTCTTATAGTACATAAAGGTTTTACTCTGAGCAATTTAATTTTCATTCACACTTGTGAAAGAAAACTTATTCATCAAATTAAAACTAAATAAAATATTCAAACACAATATTGAGCATGAATAGAAAACACAATTGCAGTAATTAAATAACATTTAAAAAGTAAATTGGAGACATTTAATCCTGATACACACAGGATAAAATGGTCCATGTGCGATTGTTTACCCTCATGAAAAAAAAATATACAAATTAACAAATAATATCGTATCACAGTATTCAGGTGAGATATCGTGAGTTAGAGATCAAGATACACATTCAAAAGTAAAAAATCTGACTGAATGAAGTTTAGTTATCTATTAATATAGTAAAAATAGACTACTAGGTTCAGAGGGCACTAGAGTGCATTCTACTATTCTATTTGGAATGAGACAAAATTGAAACTACAATTAAATCAAAAGCTGTACAAGACAATTGTTAATTTTTAAAAAAAATTGTACAAACATTTGTCAAAAGGTGGCAGCATATCACTAAAATATCCAATAGACTAACAGAATGCACTCTGATGTGGATAACTTATTTTGTTAATCTTGTACAAGAGATCAGAGTTTGAGCCTACAATATATGTTTCAAAAAATAATATTCTTGAAGTTACATATCGGAAATTACACATGTGGTAGTTTCTCTTTTAAAGAATTTTCCTGCTCAAATATCCACTGTATTTATCGATTTTTCAAATTATCACATTATTCAGAGTAGGGCTGTGCCAATTTTCGATTTATCGAAAAAAAAATTGATATTTTTTTTAAAAAATCGATTTTTCAATGTCAATTTTTAAAAATAATCGATATATCGATTAAATAAAAAATTAATCATTTTTTTTACTCTAAACAAAATAAACTTTCTTTATTTAGATGCCAGACCAGATATTTTTTAAATTTAAATACACCATTAAAAATTCAGAGTATTCGTAGTTTATTACCCGCTACAACTTAAGAAATTATTTTTAATTATAGGTTTAGAAATCCAAAAGAGCCTGTAATACAGTTTTTTCAGAAACCTTAAACCTTTAAAAAAAATCAACCACATGTAAGATGCATTTAATGAGGAATGCTGCATTACATCAAGAAATTTAGACATTCTTTCATATTTAAGGCAATCTTAATATAATGCCGAAAAGAAAATATTTATCTGAATAAGAACTGGAGGAATATAATGCCTGACAACTATTAAAGCAAATAAAAGATACAAACGAAAAGACAAAAAAGAAAATCCGCCGCGCAATAAATAATTCTGCGTTTCTACGCGAGTACTCATTACTCATTCATCTAACAGAGTTCCGTTTTACAGTGTTCAGCTGATTGAATGAGAACTCGGATACCATGACAAATTCATTCGCTCTGAAACCCCAACGCTGTATTCAATATCATTGCAATATGAACGCCAAACTCACTCTAAAATATCGATATGTATATCTAGTTTTCTCATTCTGAAACCCTCAACAATATACTCGATAAGAAGACGAATTTCGAGCGCTAGATTGCCAAATCTTGTACTCCATCTAGATTTCCAAACAGAAATTTGTTTGCTTACTTTAAGCTATAATGGATTCTTTTCCGATTTTCCTTTATTTATTTTTTTCTGTGTAATTTCCCTTGGATTCTTTGCGCATATATTGAAATTATTAATTATTAATTGATTATATTATATTATTATTAATTGAATTTATTATTTAGTTTTGAGGTCATAACTGTTACTGATTAGTTTGATTTGGTGCAATGAACTGTTAAATATTGAAGCCAAAAGCAACTAACTCTGAAAATGTTCACAATATCATTTCGATGCATCGTTATTTTAACACCAAATCTGGAGTCAAAGCAGGTATTGAAGCTAAAATTTTAAAAATCAATCTATTATTTTAAGGAATTAAATATTATGATAAACTGAGATTTTTCAGCTTTTCTTAAGCGAACTGCTAGTCCAGCATTGTATACTCCAATGAAAAGACCAATTCCATTATTTTTTATTAGAAGGCAAAAAGCAAAAAATATGTTTATTGTATCAAATGAAAATTAAGCGAGATATAAACAGAAAATCTCTTTCATTTGGATTAATTTTGATCAGTCATTGTGTTCAGATGTGATTTATAATTCGATATATTGAGATTTTATTTATTTGAATTATCTTAGATGATATATCGCGATATTGAAATCTGGTCATCGCACAGCCCTAGTCCAGAGTCAAAATTTTGTTACTCTCTATTCCCAAATTTGAGACTTTCCCCAGAGTGGTCTGGTGGCAAATTGGGATTGGTTCATTAAACACAAAAGGTTGCAATTTAAGTAAAAATTTTAAAAACCAAGAGCTTTAAGTTTTCCGTAAAATTCATTGCATTATATAATTTATACATTATATCCATCTCAATCATTTACACTATTTAAATATTTTAATTTGAAAATTCATAATGATTTTTGTAACTAAAAGTATTCACTATAAAGATTCATATGCATTTGCTAAGTGGTTACAGTAACCATATTATCATACCTCAAGGTACGCAAAGAAGCTCTAAAGAATTATGGCCCTGTTGCATTCAGAGAATCGAATTCATTGAGAGAATTTCATCACTTAACATGCAACCCCACCTATCTCTTTTTTGAAATTTCAAACAGGAAAGAAATACTCAATGTTTTGCAAACGAAAACGAATATTTCTGAATTTTTTTTAAAAATATGGTTGGAACATGCTGTTTCATCTTTATATCGGATATTTAAAAAAATTCAGAAACATTTGTTATTAGCGGCGAAAAATTAGGCATTTCTTTCTTCTTCGAAATTTCAAAAAATTGAGATGGGTGGTGTTTCATATTAAGCAATGATTTGCAACTTTTATGTCTACAATATAAGTTTTGTTGAAAAACAATGTTTAGTGTCATGGTTTTTGTTTTCATGAAGATAAGGATTAACCCTTTACACTCTGAAAGATAATAAGATGCATAATTATACACATACGAGTGTAGGGATTTATTTAACGCTTTTAGGAAGCTGAAAAATATTGATATTAATTTGTTTCAATTCCTAAAAATTAATTTGTGTGCTTATGATATTATACGGTTTTTAAATTAAACACTATCCAACAAGAATGTATAAAAGATGCATCTTTCAGAATGTCAAGTCTGACTTGACCATAAAAGTGCAAAGGGTTAAAAAGGAATAGGAAGAGCCTTATAATATATTAAGTGAATATTTGCTTTCTATATTATAACTCTACATCATTTTCAATCCTTGCTTTCCTTATATTGTGAGATGAGGATTTTAATGCTAAGTTTAAAGGGGGAAAAATCTATCCTATATTAAAATTTGATATTTTAATTCAATTATTAATAAAAGTTAACTTCCAAATAAACAAGATTTTTACCAATTATAAGATGTTTGGTGTGGAAAACAAAATCCCATGCCTTTTGGTGAGATCAACTATTAGCTAATATCCAATTAGAGCATTCAGATAGGTTGAACAAAAAAAAATCTTACAAAAATTCAGAAATATAGAGGCAACAAGATAAGAAAAATAATACAATAAAAAGTACAAAGTTTAAAAACACATTTTGAATAAAAAAAAAAAAAACTTAATATATTGTACTTAAAAAGTATGTACATTTACTGGCATGATTTAGCGCATATTATTGAATATGAAAAATCGTTTAAAATGAATTTATATAAAATTAAATGATTAACTTTCTGAAATGGACAAAAAAAATACATGACAATACAAAATGAAGCTGTTCATTTATGAATTATAAAAAATTGAAGATTCACAAAAATTGAGCAGTTTAACGAGAAGAAAAAAATTATGGCAGATTAAAAGAGTATGAAAAACCTTATGTAAAATCATAAGAAATATTGATTATAAAATGCATACAAAAAGTGCATTTGATTGTCTAATGCAAGTTTTGAAGCAAGAACATCACGCATTCAATGCTCTAGAGTATATTATGACTGTTCATAACTCTACCATTCATCTTTCAATACTTTGCAATAAGTTTGTGTTTATAAACACACTATAAAAAACTAACAATTTATACTTACGATACTTTTAATCGGTGCTTTTTTTAACATTACAAATAACATGTTAACAGTTCAGGAACAACTTTTAAAGCTCTTAATGTATTAATAAAATAGATTTTATTTACAAAATAGTATATTAATAACTTGAAAGGCACAATTAACAAATTGGTCTCCAACAAATGAGATAGGCTAACAATAGCACATTCTTTTACAACTAGTTAAGTACCTTGGCACATTTTGGCTTAACAAATTTAAAATTAAACAGTTTATAGAAAATATATTGGACAATTTATTTTATAGTGTTTCTATACACTTTGTCATATTAGCAAGATTATCTCACTCTTTTTTTTCCCTCTGCTCTCTTGGAGAGAAAAGAAAATTATCTTCTTACCTTGAGAAAAAGATTCTTTTCTCTTTGAGAACATTAAATTCTTTTCAATATATAAAGGATGGAATTTAATATAACAACTATAATATCAAAATTATCAGAAGTCCAAATACATGGAGGAACAGTTCCCATGAAAGAACTTGGCAATATAATTCTGTGCAGAGGCTGACCTTTGCGACTCCATAGTTGGATACTTTTAGACATCGATAAAAATAGAGGTCCATCAGGCGTGACACAGTTCTTAGTGATCATCATGATCCTGTACACAACAGAATCATGGCGATTGGCAAGAACTTTAGCTCCTTGCTTGCCCGAAAGGTGGCAAAACTGTTAAAAGAAAATATTTTAATGAGTTTTATTTTCACATACAAAAATGTACTAATGAAATGTTTTTGAAATTGCATGAAAGAATAATGAGGAAATATTTCATAGTAAAAATTTCTAAGAACTGTATAAGACAATCGTAGTAGTGAATGGCAATTAACATGCTAAGAACCATGGACTCGTGTCCAAGATTCGAACCATCTATCTAATTAGATGACCCCTTCTCTGCTATCTCTTAACTACAGTAGAGAAGGGGTCATCTAATTAGACTTTAGGTTCGGCAAGATGGAAAGTTCAGTGTCAGTCACCAGTGACTGACATGAAGAGTTGTCGATTTTTATTTTTTTTAAAAAATCGATTTATTTGATTTAAATGGGATTTTTTTTTTTTATTTAAATCGAGATTTTTTTTATTTTAATGATTTTTTAAATCTATAAATATATTTAACATTTGTATCTTAGACAATGAGCCCTACAGTCATAGAATTATATATATATAGCAATATACCGGTCATTAAGCTGTACTTTCTTTTAAAAAAAAACATAAATTTTAAAAAATATTTGTAAGTGCACACACACAAACATTGCCTTTTATAAGTATAGATCATAGTTTAAGAGATTGCACTATGTAAATGTTTGTATTTCTTTTGGAACATTTATATGTATTACTTAATTATCTTACATTTGAACATTATTGCAATATAAACACTTTGTTGTCCCCAAAACTATTTAGTTTTCTCCAATATTAAAATGAAATTCACTGCATTTTACTATGTTCTTTCTTTGTGATCATGATCCCTTCACAATATTTATTTTATTTTATAAAAAGGAGCATCTCATACTTTGCATTTTATTGTGTTGCTCATTACAGATTTATTTAAAATCTAATTTGCTTTGTTTTCAATAATAAAGATAGGGAAGTATTCTAGTTACACCAATTCAATTAAATATTTTTGTTTATGTTCTACATATTCTTTGAATATACATTTAAAAATATTTTAAAATCACTTTTTAAAGATACATGAACAATTTTATTTCATTAAAGCAGATTAAATTGATATTTAAAATAAAGTGATTTAAATCGGTGATTTTTTTAAAAAAATCAGTTGATTTAAATCGCGATTTAAATCGCTGCAACCCTGCTGACATGGTGCTTAACGTGTTAAAGTAGAGAGTTTACAGAAAATTATGAATGACAGCATTATTTGTAAATAATGTAAAAATGTATTTTTTAAAATCTTAAGTGTATAAGTGACAAGCTGTATCAAACACAATATACTGCAAGATTAGATTACGTTATTCAAAAATTAGTGAATTTTCTATTGTTTTAATAGATATGATGTTCACACACAACTTAATTAGATTAGTGTTCTTAGATTGAGTTAGAAAGCCAGTGTCGGGGATAAAGTGAAAATGGTTTATATGTGAAAGGTCTACGAGTTAATCTCTCAGGTGTGGATTGCCAAAGCACTCAAGTTTGAAGATGTTAAAATTCAGACAATTAATTAAAATATGTTTCATAGATAAAATTTGCATATTCGGCATGGCAGTAGTGGCTATCTGCTCAATAAATGTGTAAAATAAATGTGACCGATTCAGAATTGTGTCAGTTTTATATCAATTGTTCTATTAAAATTTGCTGTTTAAAACCCTTTTATGAATAAAATATAATGTTTCTTATTAACCTTTATGAAGAATATATAGTTTGAATATCCCACATGTTCTGACACATTTTATAAATATCAAGTTTCAAAACTTGAACCGCATCAGACCGTGGAATAAAACATTTTTTAAACAGCTGGTCTCTTTAGTTGGGAGTTTGCATTTTCATTCCCCAATATGCAGCCAATGCCACAAATAAAGTGAAAATGTTTTGAAAGTGAAAGGTCTCTTCAGCAAATCTCTCGGATGTGGGTGTCCAGCCTGGATCCAGCAAAAAAATATGACAGCCTTGATCTTACAGCCAAGAGCATATCTCAACATCAGTGGATTGTTTTGTCTCAGGATATGTAAAAGAGCTTCCACACAGATCCTCGAGTCTGTAAACAATCGATCAATTTTCTTGATAATATTCTAATTGTCTTAAGATCCAAAAAATGAAGTAATTCTTTTCAATGGAAAACAAACAATTTGTGTGTAACTTTTTGGTTGTAATTAAATGACTAAACACTAAGACGCGACTCCCCATTTTGGATCTATCAGTAAAAGTAGGCTCAAAATCATTACACTGCTGCCTATGGTGATAAAACAGTTGGAAATATATAACACCAGAGAATGAGAATCTAGGAAGTTTACTGAACTCACTAGTTACCATCATTAATATAATGAAAAAAAGGGCTTATCTTTTGGTAAAATTTCAAAATTTTTATTGTTAATTCCTTGCAAAAACAAGTCAATGCAAACCAGAATGGCATTGTTACAAGTTGTTTTAAATTAATTTTTAAAATTGATTAAAATTTAGAGATATAAATGTACAGAAATGGGATTGGTGCCACTGAAAAGCTATTTTTTTTTTAAATTTCAAGATGGTGTAAAAATTTTTGTACGATGATATGTTCCAGAGTTATGGTGGAAAAATATTAAAAATACTCTTTTTACCCTCATTTCACCGCCATTAAGCTGTGAGCTAGCAACTTTTTAATAGAGTAGCTAATTCTTCAAGGGGTGTGGAAATCTATGCAGTTCAAATAAACTGACATTCAATTATATCTATAACAATATATCATTTTTTTAATGCTTTACTTTTTAAGTTACAAAAGAAATTTAAGTGATCCTTCAATGTAAAAAAAGGAACTAAAATATTTATGATGTATGTAACACAGAATTCACTATTTTACTATGTTAATTTTCATGATGTAGAACTAAACCATTTTTAATAGGAACTTATTGAATATAGTTGCAATAAATATCTGTAGCATATGGAAAGATTCCCCGCCCCCTTCTTTTAGGTCAAATAAAGACAAGTTGATAACATATGTACATATTTTATTCTAAAAATTTTTTATCGCTTTAAATTTTAATTATTTTTGTACAACTTATCTCGCAGAAATTAGCTGAAAAATTATATGAGCTCAGAAATGTATGAAAAACATAATGTTAAAATTGTTAAAATACTTTTTGTTAATTAATTAATTTTCAGAAATCAAACTTATTACTTACAAAAACTTTTCCATTATCTAGGCCCACAATCAAAAATTCACCAGATGAAGAAAATTTACAACATCGCACAGAGCTATTATAGTCTACTCTTTCTGGGCGAAATGACCTGAATAAATCTCCACTTTCAGCCTTCCATACCTATCAAATTAAGAGAAAAACTATACTAAAACATTTCAATTACATGGAAAGCAGTCTAAAAAAACTTGTTAGATAATATTATTTACATATATCTCTGAGATTATACTGAAATAATTATATATAGAAAAGTTTCTTTTAAAGAGACTTTTATCCTCCATAATCACAGAATCTTTAATGGAATGCTCCTACTAAAATACTGTTACCACACAAAAGATATTACTTTAAAATTAAAACCATTAATTTTATTTTACGAAAATTATTTATTAAAGTAAAGATATTGGTTATGTCAAGTATTAGGAATGATACAGCAAGCATTACCAATTATTAAAGCAAACACAAACGCATTGTGATCTCAACATTTTACATGCGAAGTCCTAACAATTTGAACAGAATACACAAAGTCTCAAATTATTTTCCAAACAAAGATTTTTTCAATTAATCTAAGAAAGAGTAACACTGTAAATGACAATTTTTTAATTGACCTTGGATATCAATAACAAACAGCACAAACAATTTTATACCTTAACAGTTCCATCTACAGAAGACGAAGCAAGGTAAACATCATCAGGAGACACATCACAAAATGTAACATCTTGATTACCATGACCTTCCATTACACTTAATTGCTGAACACTTGACGTGGGAGATGTATCCCAGACCTGTATAATAAAACAATTACCACTAGATGCATTAAAAAAGTTTATTATTCAATTTTCTTTTTTAAAAAATGGTGAAAGAAAATTTTGTACAAATAAAAGATTTTAATAAATATATAACTGATATCATTAAGATCCAGTTACTAGGCTTTATTTTTATATAAGATTATTTATTTTATACTTTAAGAAATAAAATAAAATTTCAATTCATTTTTTCTTGTGAAAAAAATACATAATTAAATCAAAGGGAAAAAAATTAAAGTTTCACATTTTTCATAACTATTTTTTATTTATTATTTTATATATTAACAATTGCATAGAAACATCTGTCAAATTATACTACAACAATGCACTCCAAAGAACAGCAGTTTATAGCCATAAATAAAGAGAGAAGAAACTCAATTGCCTAAATATTACCCCTGTTATTTACATGTCTGTGGTATTTCAAATTGATAGATTTATTAAAGGGGTTTATGAGATTTTCAACCATTTTCATTCCAAAGTTCTTTTCAATCTGCTTCAAAAAACAAAGGAAAATTGCCATCAAAAGATAGACTAAACTATTGGCAATCTGATTCGGTCAAGACACATACACTGGAAAAAAAATTGTGCCCTACTAGAGCAAAGCACCAATCTTCTTTTTTTCATTATCTAGTATTTCAAAACTGCATGCTGGTGTTATTTAGCTATAAGATTTGGCAACATCTATAGTAACTGATGGATCATGTGATTTCACTTTCACATAAACAAATGACTGCAATTTGGTTCGAGCCTTCTTTTCAATGCTTAAACACGAATCTTAACTGTGGTGTTAAATATTATCAAAACAATGAAAGAAGACAAATTCAGTGTGCAGATGAATCAATTAGATAAAGTTTTGAAAAGTAGGAAAGTTCAGGTAGGAGGAAAATAATTTGTTTCAATATGCTGAGTAAGTTAAAAATAGGATGCAATTTCCAAAACTGAATTTATTTTTGTCAATTATTCACCAAATGGGGTAATCATGAAAATTTTTTCCTTTACTTTTGGTGTGCATTTTAATGGTTGGCGCGATTAATGACAGCATGGTGCCAAGACCACACCATGTTCTTAACTCTTACTCTTTTCTTTGTTAGTTTCATTTGAATGTTGAATTTGTTTTCTAAATGATTACAAAATCAAGAAAAATATCTTTTTCAAGGTCTACAAATTTATTCTGTGCTGATATAAGTTAAAGCAACACAAGCAAATCTATTAAACTCAACCATATGTTTTTGCTAGAATGCACAGTGTCCTCATTATAGCAAGGGAAGCAAGCAGGGTTTGCATAGCAAACCTCAGATGATTGCTATGCAATCTTCCTGGAGGTTGGACAGCCTTAATGAGCAGGGGGCAGAGCCCCCAATAAATGAATACTAGAGTTAACTTTTGCTTTTATTTCTAAATATCATAAGTATTAAAATAGATGTTCTGTTTGGAAATTTACCATACAAATTCCGAATAACTGAAAACTGTATATGATTGAGAAATTGCCAAAGTACAATATTTCCCAAATAAAAAAATATGCAAAACATTTCATTGAACTTATAACATTTTAGAAACACAATTTTAATATTAATCTAAACTCGGAATATTAAATAAAAATTCATAGAACAAGCATATTATGACTATAATAACAAACAAAGCTAGATAAAATAAAAGAAAAACTATCGCAAGACATACCCTGAGAGTGCCATCTTTAGAGCATGACAGAAGCCTGCTGCTGTTTTGAAATTCAACACACATTACAACACCATACCTATGGCCAGTCAGTGTCAAAATATTAGAGTTATTCTCCCAAACCTAGAAAACAATTATAAGACAATATGAAAAAAAAAAGAATTAATCAGTTAATTGCATTGACAATATAAAAGTTAAATCAAAATTCTTTTTTGGAATGTTTCAAGTACATCATATAAATTAAAAAATTACTATTTATTATAAAAATTCTAAATTTCAGTAAGTAGAAATGTCAGTTAATGGAATGTTTACTTTATATTGCCAGTAAAACTACTATGTATTACTTATAAAGATGTTTTCTATTTGTTTATTTTCTTATTTATTTTTTTACAATTTTGAAACATTTAAATAATAATTTTTCCAACAATAAATTGTCACCTTTTTTTATAAAATTGTATGCTTTTATCATTTTGTTATATTTTTTACGTAAAATTTACAATACAAGAATTTGATGTACACTCATCAATGCTTCATTTTATTTATGAAACACATGAGAGATTTTCAAAACTAAATTCTACAGTTAACTGGTTAGCATATATTCACCAACATCCAAAAAAAAAGTTAAAAGATTATGAACTACATTTTACTCACCTTAATGGTTTTATCCATTGAGCATGTAAAAAAAGTAGAATTATTTTTAGAGTGAAGTATATAATTAACTTGAGCACGGTGTTTTGGTACAAGTTCTACAGTACTTTTGGAAGCAATATTAAACACCTAAAAGGAAAGATTAAAAAAAAATTAAATTGCTGATGTCAGTTTATTTGATACTGCTTTTAAAATCACACCAAAATAGTTCACTTCCATTTTAATAGATTTTTTTCAAAAGACTACAACATTGGACACTGGAAGACAAAAAAATTTAACTCAACTGAAGATTTTTGGACCCTTATAAAACATATTTCAGTTAAATCTCTCAATTATAATTCATCTCACAAATGACAAAAAATGAAAACAGTTCCTATGGAAAACAACAAAAGGAAAATTTAATGTAACTGAAGATTTCTGGATCCTTTATGAAATAAACAGAAAACACAATTTATTTACATCTCCTACTTATAGTTTTCTTACTCTATTAAAGCAGAGGTAGAAAATACACAATTGTAGTTTATTTAAACTAGCTTCTAACAGAAAAAAAAAAATGCTGTACAGAAGAATAAAGGCATATTCATGCTTTTTGATACTGATAAGTATATTAAAAAGCTCTCTCTTCTTCATTAGACAGCAATTGAGATTGTTTAAAGGAAAATATTATGCTAAATATTATAATCAAGGGAAAATATTTTTTTTTTTAATATTACACATATGAACATAATTTTTTAAATGATTACCTCTATAATGCCACTGTCATTTGAATTATAAAAATTATAGCTCAAACTATATTTTCTACCTTACTAAGCCGATTCACTTAACATTAATTGGTTAACATACAAAAATAATTTAAACTTGTCTTGCTTTGCTTTCTTTAAAACATGAAAAATCTTCAAATGCCAATAGGTAAAACAAAGGATGATTATGAAATAAAATTAGCCTAGAAAGTGCTACAAATGTAACAATCCGAAGTAACTTTAATTTGAAAAATGTTATTTACTTGGAGAAATTTTTCTCCAAATCATAGATTTTTCATCATCACTACATGTACACATACATAAGTACTTACATATTTATAAAAAAATCGCCATGTATATATTGCAAATGCATTATTCTCTTGATTTTATTACTATACAAACACTGCCGACATTACAAATAACAAATAACAGAAATTAATTTAAATTCACTTTCGAAAATTTTGTAGCATATCATCTGAGAGAGGAAAAAAAATCGTAGAATCAGAAATTTCTTTAAGAAAAGCAGATGAACAACATTACAAAAAAAATCCAGCAAAAATTTTAACACATTCACAGCATTACAAGGTATGGGTTACTTGTATAAAGAATATGTTTCAAGGCAATTTATAAAGATACATCATTCACATCTAAGGTTTAAAACTTATCAATGTGTAAAAAGCATTCAAAACTGTGACTCTTTGTGTAAGATGGCAGACAACACAATTGTCACCTGCCTGTTGTGCTTGCTTGAGACACAGGTGGCTTCAACTGCCCAATGTAATGTAGGATATTTTGTTATATCTACAGAACAAGAATATTTTAAGTCGCATGTGTCTCATGGTACCTGATCACAGATTTTGTGATGAATGATTGAAAAGTAAAATTACTGCTATTATTGCCTGGGGATAATAACAGTCACTTAAAAGTACCTCAGTGAACTTGTTAATTGCAGATTTCACTCTGTCTTGAATTAAAACTATTTTTTAACACAAAGCATGCAGATTTTCCAGTTTGGCTAGCCCAAGGCTGATGAACAAGTACAACTAATAATTTACTTTTGAAAAGAAGCATTAGATATTTAGTTTCTCATATTTTCATTATTTATAGTACAGTATGGGTTACTAAATGTCTTCTTAATTATACAAAATTTCCAAAAATTTAAATTCTCATTGATATTTTAAATTTAAAAAATACACTGAACAATACCTTCACATTGCCACTTTTAGTACCATAGACAACTTCAGAACAATTATTAGACAAGGAACAAAATGTTACATTCTCTTTTTCAGACTGTGATTTGGAAATTAAATGACCATCTAATCCTTCTCGAACCTAAAAATTAGAATTCAAAATGAACAGCACATACAATTATTATATGTATAAATAAAACTACAAGAGTAAATATTAAACACCACAATTCCTTACGTTTAAAACTTGACAATCAGAAAAAGGAGCTACATTTTTTAAAAAAAAGAACAAATAACAAGTTTTTAAAATGAATAAATACAATTCAATGTCTAAAACTGAATTTTTTTTCTGAAATATATTAGCATTAAATGAATATCATTTAACACCGAACAAATTTTTAAATCATGTCACTTAACAAGTTCATGACAGCGTGACCTCACACTTGATTGAATAAAGCCAATTTCAGAGCAGGTATGAACATGTTAATAAAAGTGCATAATAAACAAGAAAATGTTTACTAATATTGTGAAGACTTTTAATAAAGCAAAAAAATGAACTAATTAAATGTATGCTAAAGCACTACTCATGATACCAAGTTAAATTGTGAGTTTTTTCCCCCTCTAAAAATTGTGGAATATTTAGATTTTTTACAAAACTTAAATACAGATTATGCATACATAAATGAACAATGAAATTCTAAATGAAGCTAACAACATACCTCTACAGTATTGAAGAAAACTGAAGAAGCAACTGTGATTTCTTGCTGACTTTTCTGCATTTGTACACTTAAATTTCCTTCAAAGGCACATTGAGGTGTATCAGTCAGCTCTGATATGTCATGAATAATAAATTTTGTTGAAGAAACAGAAAGAAGTTTTTTGTTATCTTCTGAGAACATTACATTAATGACATTATCATCATGTCCTTGCAGATGTCTCACAAAATTCTGAGAATGTGCACCAATAATAATTACGGAAGGAGCACTTGTTCCACAGGCAATAAAATTTCCATCAAAAGATATGCAGCAACTGCATATTACATAAGATTTATCTGGGCATGTATCTATAATAGATTTTCCATTCTCACTGGCCACATTCCACTTGGAAATTATGCTATCATATGCCGAGAGAATATGACTGTCATTAGGTGTAAAAACAAATGTTTTAACAAGATAATTATTATGATCAAGAATTCTTTTTAGAATTCCAGTCTCAAAATCCCACAACTTAATTGAATCGTAAACTGCTGTCCCAAAAGTCTTGCCATCATTACTGAAGCAAGAGAAACATGTATCTGAGTGTCCATGATATTTCACATACTTAATTGTCCAAGGTTGCTCATCTATTTCAGTACCAACTTCCCAGACCTATTAAAAAATAAGTACTTTAATAATTAAATTCTAGTTTGTTCAAAAATGGCTACAATTTCTTTATTCTTTTTATTTTACTAAGACATAATAAGGCTTGTAAAAGGCTTTGGATTTTAATTTAAGTTAAAACCATGCTAAGAATACCATTTTATAATTTAGAATATAAATTTGGAAAAAAATACTAGAATGATAAAAATAATGAAGTTTTGCATACTTTAATCAACAATTATAGACAATTTTCAGGCAATGCTTCAATCAGAAAGAAAATGTATCATGAATCAGAATAGTAAAATAAATATGTGGAACTATGCTTATGACACTTTCTACACAAAAGAAATATATTAAATAACTTTATGCTGTAGTGTTGTAACATTCATCAAGTTTAAAAAAGTGTTAACAGTTTTCAATGGTAAGTGACCGTTTTTGTAAAAGATAATAAATATAATTTAAGCTGACAATTAAAAATGTTCACTATATAATGATCACAGTAGTTTATATTTATAGTTTTAATTATTTACCTCCTGTTTAACATGTTGCTTACATCTAATTTATTATTAAAAATGAATGTATAGTATATAAAACAAGTGCCATTCTTAATACCATTTTGAACAATATCTTTTTAAGCACAACAATGAGGTATATTTTTCTGCTAAATTTCACTTTATAAATGATACAAACAAATTGGCAATGGACTTTTCAGCTAAATTTCACTATGTGAATGATACAATCAAACTGCCAATGATTCTATGGAATGAGAGTTTCTAACTTTTCTTTATCTTGAGGAAAAACAGAAGAAAAAAAAATTACAATCATCTAGAATAATATTCATTATTCTAGTAAATATTTTCCTTTCAGTCCCTACAAAGCTGCATAGTCTTTGCCCTCTTTAATACTTCAAATTACTTAGATTTATGAATTAAAATCATGTTTCCACCAGTTAATCCCACAAGGGTACAAGATACAATACAATGAATAACATCAGCAATCATAGTAGGAATAGAGAAACTACTCCATATGATTTGAACAATTTAGAGATTTTAATTAAACCCTGAATCTATATTAAAAAAAAAAAACGCTAAGGTACATAGTGCAAAAAAAGAGGTTAATTTATCTTCTGCCGATGGCAATGATCGACTTGCTTTCAAAACAAAACCAGTAACCTCCTTATGTTAGACTTACAATAAATGGAAGAGAGAACAGTTAACTATAATTTAATAATTAATAATGCTGTATATCTTTTAGAATGTGTGTATATATATATTTAATTTCAAAGAATATCCAATAACATTTTTGTGCATGCAGACATTTTAAACATTTGGTTCTGAAATTCACCCATGGTGATATTTCTTTCGATTTTGAACACTGTTACCATTAATTCCCGCGTGCTGCTTCTTTCAACAAAAGAGCCCCCTAACAGAATTCAGAAAAAAAATTATTAAAAAGTTAGCCCTTGACCTAATTCAACCTTGCACAGATCACAGAAAGAAAGCTGTTGAAGATCATAAAGAAAGCCTCAGAAACTATTTTGGTGAGCCAAACCCAAAAAAACAAAAGATATCGTACAAACGTTGTTATCTGTGTGACCGAAATAAGAACAGAAAGACAAAATCTTTTTGTGGAAATTGTAAAAAATATATCTGTACGGAACATATTTTTCAAGCTATAATACTGTGTCCCAGCTGTGCTAAATAATATTATGGAAGTATTGTTTATTATTTTTCCCTCTAAAAATTTGTTCCTATATGACTAGAAATGTTTGTATTGATTATTTAGTACAGATATGGCATAAAAATGTTGGTAGTTTTGCTTAAATAGCGAAACAACGAATTGGGGTGTCGCAAAACCCCTTGCGTGTCCTTGTGTTACTCTTCGGAGCGTGCGTCCTCCCGGGTTAAATAACATAAATAGAAGATACCCATTCTGAAAACACTGAAATAATTTTATCTTACAACTTACATAAGTTTTTCCCACTACATCACTGGAAATAATAAAATGGTCATCAGGTGAATAAGAACAGCAAACAACTTCATCTCCATGCTCTGTGAAAACTATTCTTGAGTTATCTTCTTTATGACTGCCATTCAACTGAGTATTTTTATTCTGTTGGAAGTTAGGGATAGAGATTTTTTTCCTTGAATAATCTCCACCTATGTAAATAAATTTAAATAGATTAAATTAAATAAATATTTATTCATGGATATTTGTGTCAAAACAGTCATATCTATTTCAAAATTTTCATCTATAAAAGAAAAATTTATACGAATTAAATATTATTAAAAATTATTTTGTTCTTATCAATATTTTAAGATTATTAAATTTTTCTTCTTTAAGCTTTTCAGAAGTGGTAGTTTTCTTTCAAAAATAATTTTTTTATATAGTTGCTGCTTTTTGGTTGTCTATTTCATGAAAATATACTTTCTGATATTTAATAATTGTAGCAGGAGTTTTAACCTTCTCTCATGTATTTATAAACAAATAAACTTTGTTTTATCATAAAAATAAAAGAAAATGATTATTCTTCAATCTATTTCTCAAAACTGGGACTAGATAGATACCCGGTCAAAACTTATTCAATTTTCATCTACATATTTTTTTCTTTGCAAAATTCACAAAATCAAAAAATAAGAAGGAAATCTGAAACTTATTTCAAATTACTGAGGTGATTTCATTGATAAACCGCCATGCAATAAATTAGTATCTAATTTATGTTTTATACTGTTTCATATGATATTTTAGTCAGTTATATAATATCCTAAGAATATTCTGATTATAATAAATATTATGTATGTAATTATATAAAACAATTTGATTATGAAAAACTTCCATTTTTAAATTATTCTTAAACAATATAACAATTCATTATGTTCACTGCATGTGTTATTTTTCCGTAAAATTAACATTTAAAATATTAAGCTGTTTCATGTTTTATAAGGGTGGTGACTTTGACAATAAATTACCTCCTAGGGTTGAAGTTTTTTTTTTCAATATCTATAATATAAAGCAGAAAATACATGTATCTGTCGGTCTGTCACAAGAACTTCTCCTAAACTGTGAACGGTAGTGACATGAAATTTACACACAACATTCTAGAGCATATTTCTAGGTCAACGGTGCTATATTCAATTTTCAGAGTTAATTAGTTCTTAAGATATTTAATTAAATAACGAAAATTAGCCACTTTTAAGCCTAATGCTTAGACATTTTTTGCCAATAACTTCCGAAATATTTATTAGACAAAAATTCTTTTTATGCCATTTTAAAGCGCAGAAAATCATCTTTTTAATGATTTCAAATTAAATGTTATGCGTTCTTTTTCTTAATTTAATAAATATTTCAAATTTATTTCATACACAATTTGTAACAATGTTTTCTGTTATTGTAATTAAATTCAAACCATTGATCGTTTTATCAAATCCTTCCTTCCTTTATTTTTGCCATTGTGAAAGTTATGATAAAAATATTGTTTTCTTTGAATGTTAACAGAAAGGCAGAAATTTTATTTAGCTTTTATTTCATAGCATATACCTCTTTCAATATGTTTTCACCACAACACAATGTTAATTACTCTCTTTCTGCGATGCTTCATTTCATTTTACAAATTTTTAATGATTATAATGAGTCTTTAAAATCTTTCAGAATTATTGAGCCCACTTTCTACCGGAGGGAGAGGGCCTAAGGAGAAAAAAAAAAAAGAACACTATGTGGTTTTTTCCGGTCAGTAACAAAAACACTAAAGAGAAGAGAATTGTAGTACGGATAATGGCAAAAAAATAAAAGATATGAAAGAGTTTCTACTGTTGCCATAGCAATGATGGGGAGGGGAAAATGGAAATGAAACTGAGATTCTTACCAGGTGGTTCAAACTAAGGAGAGAAAAAGAAGAGTGTTTCAATGCTGATCCAAAGGGTCAGTTGATTAACAAAATTCAACGAAAGATGCTTCCGCGAAAAATACTTTTAGTAAATTGCAAGTGTTATAAGTACTTGGACAATATTTTTATCCCGAGCAACGTCAGGCATATCAGCTAGTATTTCATATTTATGAATCTCAGAGGTCACAATTTACAAATGATTTTGAAATAAAAATATATCATACGCCCCTCAAATGATTACGGGTGGACATTTTTAAAAATAACTAACTGCAAAATGCTTTCTTCCTTTTGACTCAGTTAATTGTGGCATAAAGGCAGTTTTACCAGGATCATAAATCTTCAAAGAAAACAACAACAAAAAATGGTGCTGATTTGAAAAAAAAAATGAGGGCATTCTAATCAGAATGTTATGAATGAACTATAAAAATTTATTATCCAATAAAAGGGTTGATTTTATGAGCAGATAGTAGAACTCTAAATAGACCATAAACGAATCTCAACTAAAATGTTGTCATTTTTTTAAAAAATTTTAAGTTTGTTTTAATAGAAAATCAAAATACATATATTCTCTTGAAATAACATAAAATATAAAACTTACTAGACGTGAGTGAGTCACCAATTCGGAAAATTCTAACAGTGTTATCGGCAGAAGCAGTAGCTAAATAATCTCCTTTAGAGTTGAAAGAACAGTAATTAATAACATCTGTATGACCATACAATGTTTGCGATACTTCCACAACTGATGTCATCCATACCTGTAAATTAAAGAAATGCCAGCGAAAATTGTTTCCAAGAGCATTATTTATACAATATTTCTTCTGCCCAAAAATATGGTAAACATTTTAAACAGCATTAAAGATTTTCAGATAAAATAAATAATTTAGTAATCAAGTAGCCTTGCCTGTATCTGCCAGCAATCATTAAATAACACATAGCAAAAAAAAAAAAACATTTGAATTTAATTAAGTCAGCAAATTGGGGATAACAGCCTTTGTTGCTAAATATCCCTAAGCTTATCATTGATCGACATTTTCATCATCAAATCAAAAAATATAAAAAAGAAAAGTATTTTCTTTTGTCCAAAATAAAATGGCACCCACTGCATTTAAAAAATGGGAGATTTTGATTAAAAAAAAAAAAAGTTGTAATGAAATGAAAGAATAACAAATTGCTGCAACTAATTGAAATTCCTATAAGCTTCCTCCTTTCGAGAAGACTAAACATCATCATCAGAGATCAGTTCCCAGCAAATTTAACATGTGGTCAGTTACCAGACTTAAAAAAACAGTGCGGTTTGTAAAACAGAATTTCTTTTGGGCAATTATTCATAACATGTGGTGAAACTTTTTTCTTTTCCTTTTTTGCAATCTTTTTAATGGTTGCCATGATTTGGCAAATTTGGCAACGAAAATGCACTACGCTCTTAAGTCTTACTGATTTGTTTTTGGGATTCTCTTTATATATCTTCAAACTCCTTATTTGCACCCCCCCCCTTTTTCGCATTTTCATAATTTTCTTTGCTAGCTTCATTTGAATGTTCAATTCGTCTTGTAAATGCTTATAAAATCAGAAAAGGATCTTCCTCAAGGCCAACAAATTTATTCTGTGCTAAGTTAAAGTGCCTACAAGAAGTAAATCTATTAAGCTCAAATGTTTTTTGCTAGGGTGTACAGTGTCCTCATTGTTAAGAGCAAAGCTAGCAGGGCTTACATAGCAAATTGGGAGGATTTCTATGCAATCCTTCTTGGAGTTGGCAAGCAAGGGCAGAGATTACTAATTTAATATAATAAGCACATACAGTAAATTCTCGACTATCCAGCATTCAAGTATCTGGAAAGCTCAACTAACCGGAAAAATTAGAAAATGAGTTTTTCTAAAAATTTTGCATCCACACACCCGCTCGTGCCGTTCCATTCACGCAGACTATTTATTTCTGGAATGCAACGTCCGCTACGCACAGAGGGGCATAGAAGGGGGGAAAAAAGCAATATACAGGACTGTGACGTACACAGATATGGGGGGGGATCAAAAGTAAAAGTGAGAACCAAATAAAAATAATAATAAAAGGTCCTCACCTTTTGCCGAAAAACAAGAAATAAAAATGAAATCAGCAACCAAAAAAAAAGGTAAAGGGACAGAATTGGTTTTAAAAAAAAAAAAGCTCATGGGGGGGTTACTCTAGATTGGTAAATCTCTTTCTTTTCCTTTATTTATTTACTCTCTGAATACCAACAGATGTTGATTCCGATTACGTAATATCACGTGCGGGAGAATTGGAAGCGAGCGTATTGCTCAATAACCCTTGCGATTTTTTAAAAGAAAATTAATTACTTTTGATATTCAATCTGGGACTTGTTTATGATCACTTAAAAGAGTTTTATTATGCTTGCTGAGTAGAATATTTTTCAGTTTCATTGGCTATTTTTATATGTTTACAATCTATATATTTACGGTAAAAATTCGGCTACAGATCTTAATTTTTTTTTCTTCAGCATCAATGTTAAATTAAAATCTTTGTAGTATGTTTTGTACATATAATGTTATGGAAGATACAGAAATATTCTTAAAAATTATATTTAATTCACATTTCAAAAACAAATTATTTGGCCGAAAAATTCTTAAAAGGCTACCCCCCTCCCCATTTTTCCGGTCACACTCAACTACCCAGATTTTTCAGGCATCCGGAAATCGGTGTTTCCTGAGCATTCCGGTTAGTTAAAACTTTTACTGTACAATCAAAATTTTTCCACAAACTTCACCGAGATGCTAAAATTGTTTTAATCAATTATGCACTTCATTTTTAAGGAAGAACAGCAATAATATATTGAGAATTTTTACATATAAACTAAATGGAAAATTTCTATAACTTATAAAAAAATAAAGAATCCAAGCTAATATAAATTTATAGGTGAGAAAACAGGTGTATAAGACACCGATTATAGTTTCCAATCTTCTATATGTTTAATAGCTATTGCTGGTTCAGTTTTATATTATATAACTATTGTCTAGTTCAATTCAAATAACCAATCAGAGTTAAAGTACATTAACAACAATTCCTTTTAATTTATAAACTAATCGCCTTTGGTGACCAGTTGTTCATCCATATTATTAATAGCCTATAGTTATACTTGCAACTTGGTGAAATAAATTGGCGGTTGAAGAGGTCGAAAGACTCTAGAATTTTTATTTTGCAATATATCTCAAAAATGGAAGGTGGTAGATGGCAGGCGACCATTGATGACATATCTAGATGTCATAAGTTTCAATAGGAAATAAAAATTGATGAAATCGGTCCAGTGTGGAGCTGGGGGACTTGTCCTCTGGTTTTACCAATTATCTCTACTAATAATAAATAAGAATGTGTGTCTGTCTATGTGTGTGTTGTGCCCTACAGGGCAGACCTCTGGGCCCAGAGCTACGAAGTTTGGTACAAACATACTTTTAAGGGTCGAAACGTGCACCTCGGAGGCCTTTTTTTGAAATTTTAATTGATTAAAAATTAAGCAAAATTTTGGTGTTTTTTCTTAATAACTTTCCAAAATATTATAGAACAAAAATTAATTTTACACCATCTGAAAGTGCAAAAAATTACCTTTCTAATGATATCTATTAAGTTATCATACAATTATTTCTCTAATTTTAATGAATTTAAAATATTTTTTGGCATAATTTACAACAATACTTTTCATTGTTCACACAGTTTTCATTGTTTAAACAAATATTTATTTGCATGTTTCTCTTCCATTGTTGAAAACTAGGGTAATATCTTAATGCTTAATGCTACCTTTTAATTGGTGTATTTTCATCCAGCTATCATGCTGCTGGAAGTAAAATGTGCCACGACAATGACAAGACAATGTTACATGACACAGACAGTTACTTGACTCCATTAGGGACAGTCAGACAACGGACAGAACAGGTGCAAGACTACTGAAAGAACATGGGTTAAATGTTTATAACAATTTGAAATTTAAAGATCACTTTGTTAAGAGAACCATGAATATCAAATTATACATTGAATTTATATTCCGACGTAGAAGCTGGTAGCTGAAGGCGGCTAGTTTTAAATATATAGATTGGTATATATGAAAAAATATTACATATACATTAGCTCTGAGAAAAACGAGGGGAATGGACCATCATGTTTTTTACTTACATATGCATCCTACTGACTGAAAGTGAAAACCAGCTTGGATTATTATCAGTTAGCATCATGATTTTGAACAACCTAACTTTCACTTTTTGCCAGTATTGTGTACATGTAAGCTAAAAAGGTACAATTTCACCTAATTTTACAGAACAATATCTCATAATTATAATTGTGGACAAGATAATTATTCTTACACATACTCAAATGTGAAACACAGAAATTAAGAAACAATAATTCAATGACCACAAAGACGCTTTGGAACTGGTTAAATTTAGACAGAAATCCATTTATTACGAAATACTAGGGGTTTTGAATAAGTTCATGCCATTTTTTCGTGAAAATTAATGCTTTATTTTAAAAAATCAGTAAAAAACACGTCACTTGAAAGTATTGTCCATCACTAGCCACTACTTTTCCCCATTTTTCTGGCAGCATTTGAATTCCTCGTCGGAAAAAAAACACTTGTGTTTTGAGGCTATCCAAGAGTCAACCCATTTCTTTGGCATCTTCACAAGAGTGGAAGTGCCACTCCGATAGGCCATGTGCAATCAATAGGAATAAGTGATAATCAGAAGAGGCAATGTCTGGTGAATATGGCGGGTGGAGTAGGACTTCCCATTTAAGCGTTTCCAAGTAGGTTCATCAATTTTGTCCATATCAATCTCCCATAGTTGATAGTGATGGTTTTGTTTGGTTTGAGCAGCAAATAATAAACTACACCCAGCTGATCCCACCCAAGGCAGAGCAGAAGCTTGGAAGGAAAATATCGTTCAATGTTTATTTAAAATAAGAGCCTAATTTAGTGGAAAGGTCGCCAAAATTATTCTTTATCACTCTTTTTATTGACATCCAAGATTTGTTTGGCAGTTAAATTTGTAACCAAACAATTTGGATAATCACTGGAGGTTAAATTCTAAACCAAAAAATTTAGCTAATTACAATAGTTCCATTTCGAATTTTAATGCTTTAAGAGCTTTTTTTAACCGATTTAAAAAAGAAGGATTACATAAACCCAAAGAACACGGAATTCAACATTTTGTTTACTAAAGAAAGAACTGATTCGAACTTGGCACTTGATATAATTGCCAAATAGATTTGGCGATTGCTAGAGATTCAAACAGTGTATTAAATTGGGAATTTTTCAAAATTGTTCACATTACAGAGTAACTGATAAGCGAGGTTTATCCTGTCCTACAAGCTAATAAGAGGAATAGAGATTAGTTGTTGAATGGGTAATTTTGGCACTGACTAATGAAAGTTTAGATCAGATAAATGGAAAAAAAATCCTTCACCAGCGGAGGGATGTATTACAGAATATCTATCTGTAGATACGGTAATGGGCAATAACAAGTAAAATCATATCCTGTACAGTTCTTCAACCCCATAGAATTTTCAGGGATACCTTCCAACAAGCTGAGATTAAAATTCGGTGTGCCAGAACGATTCATATGTAAACTCGATGTACTGAGACTGTGCATTGGCACACAGTTTCAATTTACAACTTAGGACCAAAAGTCTTGCTATGCCAGTCATAGACGTGCTGGTTACTGATATGACTGGCATAGCAAGAGGAGAGAGTGATAAATTCCATGCATTCCGATAATACCGAAGGATTTACCATCCTAGTTCAAAAGGTAACAATTCTCTTTAAAATTAGCATTTGTAAGGCTCAGGGACAGACACTAGAAGGGGTAGATGTACATTTGGAAAAACCATATTTTTTCCATTGGTAACTATATGTGGCATGTTCATGTGTGTCCAGCCCATTAAACCTCTACATCGGTCCAAAAAATGTGAAACAAAAAACACAGTAAACAAAGTGTGTATATATAAAAACAATTTACCTAATTATAACAGCAGACAAATGTACAGTACACTCCTGTTAATCGTCCAATTATGTATTATCAACCGTCAGAACTTTTAATTTCCCCTTTCTACATATAACAAAACATTTACATTCGTGAATTTTAAAAAAAAATAATTCAAATTATTCGTGCACGAAGTCGCAGGTAACAGTTAGTTTTTAATATTATATTTACATCAAAATTTTGTTAAAAATATTTAGAAGTTGATTACAAACATCTTCAAAACAATTAAAAGGTATCTCCTTGCTCAAATGTTTAAAATTCTTAAAATGTTTAATCAATTCAGTATACAAATCATAGTAAAATACACTTATTATTATTATAAAGAAGTGATTATCCAGATTTTAAAATAGAAACTGACAGTGATTCTAGTGATATTGTTGAACCATATTAAAAAAGAGAGAGAGAAACCAATAATAAGTGAGAACAAGGTGAATAATAACAGATTCACGAATATTCATTCAGTAAAGCGTAGAGTACTAACTGATGATGATAGTGAGAATAACATTGCAGCTTCATATATGCATGAAAAAATAGCTCCAGTCAGTGGGGAAAATAAACCTACCTGTGAAGAATGGATTTGGAAGGATGAAAAAAATAAGGAAGTATGGTCAAATACAAAAATTTCTGAAATAAGAGAATCGATCTTAGAATGTCACACTTTTACAGATGTGGATTGAAATATTACAGGAAAACTTTGGGGAAATGATACCAATGGAAACTAACCATTATGCAAACCAGATCATCGGTGAAGGAAGTCATGAATTAAAAAAAAATATGAAAAGAAATGGAGAGATAATAATATTGACGAAATGAAAGTAAATTTTGCTGTATCTATTTTAAAGTCAAAAGCAAAAAAAAAAAAAAGTGTACAAGCCTGCTGATTGAAAAGAAGCATTAATGAGACACCAATGTTTATATCACAAAATGGCAAAATTTTCTACACAACTAACTCACTTTTTACATTTCACGAATAATGAAGTGGCTGATAAAACTAATTGTTTATATAAAGTTAGAAGTACAATTGATAATTTAAATTATAAATTTGAAAGAGAGGGAATTTATCTTTGGACGAGTCTTTAATGAATTATCGCGATTGCCTTTCTTACAAACAATTTAATCTGTCAAAGAGGACATGATTTGGATTTAAATATTATAAGTTGTATGAGTGAAAGACAGGATATTGTATCAAATTTAAAATATATACAGGACAAGATATGAACAGAATTCTGATAATAGTGCATCAGAAAATGTCATAATGGATTTACGTAGATATATAGTTGGCTCCGGACAAACATTTTTAGACAACTGGTATTCGCCACCAAAATTATATCAACAATTACATTTGTAAAAAATTAATATTGTCAGATGTAATAAAAAAATATTTGAAAGATCTTGCAACAAAAAAATTTTAAAAATCAGAAGTTCTTTCAAGATCTTGCAATGGTTTGTTGGCAGTAAAATTGAAAGACAAAAAAGATATATATTTGCTTTCCATAAAACACTCCAAAGTAGATAATGTTTACAACAAAAAAGAAGAAAAAATGGAGAAATTATAACAATCAAGAAAAAAATGCTACAAAACTTAATATAGCTTTAGGTTATAATGATGGTATGGGAAGAGTGGACCAGCAAAATTTCTACATATCTTCTCTTTTGATGAGAAAATTTTCAAAAAGTTACAGAAAAGTATTTTATCTTATACTTATGGCATATATTTTATACAGTAAAAAGCAAAACATTTTACATGGTAAGAAAAAATCATTTCCTAATTTTTGGATGGATATTGAACAATATTTTGACTTTAATATTTTTCCTTTGCATTTTTATAGCTGGAAACTCTAAATAATATTTCATTAATCTCAAACTATTAATTACTGTTACCATTATCTTTATATTACATGTTTTGTAATTGATTGTCTATTTATATTGTCTATGTTTTAAGAGTTTGTTTTTCAGGAATGGCAACGTTGTTTTAGTGGAATAGAAAAATGTCTTTAGAATTTGAGTTTAAATCTTTAACTTTGTATTCTTCATATAATAAAAACGGCATTAACAGTCGGTAAACTGGAGATTCTTTATTTAGAGTATGAAAGAAGAATTTATTTTAGTTTTTAGAGTAATAATTTAGAGAGAGTTTTAAACAGATATTGCAGAACGAATTTTAGAAAGTGCAATTATGCCCAACAATAAAATGTGAGGAATAATGTCTATAGATGATGATCCCGTACAGAAAGCAAAACATTGGGGACATTTTCCTAGATACATCCCACCTACTAACTCTCAACAAAGGCCTCAAAAAAGGTGCAAAGTGTGCAGTTTCACTTTACAAAGGTGAAAAAAAAATTGTAAAGTGATACTGCCTGGAAATGTAAAAAATGCTGAGTTGCATTACACATTCCAGATTGGCTTGAAATTTACCACTCTGTAAAATACTATTAATAAAATTGTTAATCAATTAAAAAGTTTTATACAATATTAATTTTATATACATCTATACATTTTACTTGCAACAAATTAACATATTTTACCTTAAAATTCATGTAAAAAAGATTTCAAATGCTTAGCTAACTGCAAATAGCATTAGATGGGTACGTCACAAATACATGCCAATTTATTGCCAGGCCAAAAAATTTAAAAAGTCATTCATCAGTGTTTTAAAAATTTCAAAAAAAGTTATTCAGCAATCATTTGAGGAAACTGAACAAATATTTATGAAATGACTACTAAATGAAACACAATGGCAATTAAATTTTTTCCAAAACCACATTAAGTTTAAGACTTATAAGTAATACATAGGTAAATTATAAACAGAAACCAATAAACATTTCAATGGATATAGTAATAAAACATATACATAAATAACAATTGAAGATTACATTACCTCTGCAAATTTTTCTCCTACAGAGGCAACTAATGAAGCATCATGATTGAATACTGCATGTTTCATGTCTGTAGAAGCAAGTTTTGCCTTGCAATTAAACAAGTTGTAGTTGGTTTCACTTTTATTTCTGTAAAAGTAACTTTAATTAGTAAATCTAAGAATAAAAATATATATAATTAGAATATTATAAAAATATCAAACTAAATATTTAATCAAAAACAAATATAATTCACACACCATTAGAAACTGTGATTTTATAATTTTGGAATAAAATTCATTTGTCAGAGACATCCAGTTTGGGATTGAAAACTGAAGAAACAGAACAAATTCAAACACTTTTTTTAATAAAGAGAATTAATATAATTATAAGAAGAAAAAAACAATATCATTAAATAGTTTCTAACTAAAATTGAATTTTTAGTAGCACTCATTAAACTTACAAATTACTTTCAGAGAAAAATACTAACATCAGTTTTATAAATAAAAGGCAGAAACCCAAGTGCAAGAAAAAATAAAACATTTTTGCTTCATAAAATATTTCAATACCAAATTTTGTTTATAATTTTTCTTTACCAAATGTATGATATTCCTTTTTTAACCATTTACCCACAAGAATCCATACTATTTTAAATATTAAATTACCATACAATTTTGTTATTATGAATTATTTTCTTTGCATGAAAAACTCATGTAATTTATCTCAAACCTAAATTTCATAGAAAATAAAAAAAGAAAAAAGTATTACAATATTTAAATTTTAAATGCATCATGATAGCAGTTTTTTTTATATAAATTCATTTGCATTTATTGTTTTTGACTGTATTTATTTACAAAGAAGTACAGATCCAATATAAAGTTCAAGCAAGATATTAAGGCATACATGTAGCCTAACAATTACAAACAAATTGTAGCCAATTCAGCTTTTTTATGGTCATATTCATGTTCAGTGCATTGAATTCAATATGAATTATTTTTTTATCGGTGGCCTCAACTTTATCAATTTTTATTGCACAGTGTAATGTCAAAAGAATACAAATAATTATACTACTTGATATTTTCAGAAGAGTGAGTAAATTTTTAGCAAGGATCCTAAATGATTTAACAACTTTAAAAGAAATAATTTACAATATATATATATTTCTCAAGCAAAGAATAATATTCTTTTGTTTTTTCTTACGATCATTTCATTAAAAAACAAGATTTAACAAATTCTAAAATTCTGGTTATATATTTAGAGACGATTACAACTATTGAAAAATTAACAAACTATATACTACTCTGAAAAAATGTATGGAGAATATTGATTTTTAAGTATAGTTATGTACTAAATATCCAAGAAAAAAAATTAAAAAGAATTTATTGAACAAAAACAAAATTCAAGAAAAAAATATATCACTAAAAATATTAAATTATATAATAAAGAATAATAATGTATTACATACCTCCAATCAAAATATTTTCCTTTACTCATTGTTTGAGCATAATCTTTGGCTTTCTTATAAACTAAAGAATCGGTAGGCTCGAAAAGGGCCAACTGAATAATATCATTATTCGTATCAGATAATGCAACAGCATTTCTTCTGAGAAATGTTTCAAATGTTTCTTTCTCTCCCTATAAAATTAATAATTAGATATAATATCAGACAAAATTAATATGAATTTAAGCACTATAATATATCAAAATGTTCGAGCATTAAAAGTACTAAAAATGGAGCATTCTTTTGCACATAATTTTAAAACAGTGAAAAAACAATACTTTTCAAAATATCTACTAAACACTCCAAAACTTTACCAAGCCACGGAGTCCCCCTTCCCTCCCTCTTGTATAAATTCAAAACAGGAGAATAATCAAACTAAATTAAATGTTTTCTCTTTTAATGCCTTGTAAATAAACATGTAAAACTACATAAATCACATCTCTTCCCATTTTAATACACCTTTATCGTTAAAAAAATTCATTAATTAAAGAAAATAAGCTTGAACCCATAGAATTCAGCAAGTAAAATTTCATATACATACAAATTTCAGATATACTGAAGCCCAATTATCTTAATCGATTTTTTGGGAGGAAAACTGAAAACTGAGGGAAAAATAGAAGAAATGCAGTCAGTGACTCTGGTCAGTGACTTCCCCAAACAAAGAAGTTTATTTTAGCAACTACAATAGGGTACTTGCATATTGCATTGTCTACAGTGGTGTAGTCACAAAATAAGCAGTGCCAGAATGCTCTAACCTGGGTGATAACAATCACGCTGTTTTGAGGACATTTTCATAATTTTTCTTATTTATTTCTCTCTTTAAAAAAGCAGTGCCGGAACGGCATTCCAGTTCCACTACACCCCTGATTGTTCATATGCAATTTTAATATATATGCATGTAATATACCTTCATACATAATTTAATTTGTGGTTTATTTCATGTAAATCTTACAGTATTAACAGTCTCCTACAGCTTATGTTTGTTAAAATTAAATTAATTGATTAAAGTTAAGTTTTTTCTATGTCTGACATCTTTTTTACTTAATTTTTGAGCTCCAGTCATCTAAATTTCTGCATATCCAAATTGACCTGATCCCCGTTATTGGAATTCTACTGTATGAGTAATAAAAAGCTCAAGAGAAATAAGTTAAATGCATATATGAAATGTTCTGTAGAAGAAAGTTAGTAATACTTATTGCTCAGCGGTAATTTAATTCTAAATGGGTGAAGGATCAATGAAAATTTCTTATAAAAAGATAAAATAACTAAAGATAAATAATCATTAAAATATAACTTTTAAAATTATCATTTAATAAAAAAAGAATCATACATCTTCAAAGCAGTTTTCATAACGATAATATTCTGATGTCACATGCCATACTTCAGTCAATTTTAATATTTGTTCCAGAAACTTCAGGTCGGTATACAAAGTTTTCAATAAACCATATTCACCAGCTTTATATAAATGATAACCAATAGTAAAAGGAATGTAGCTCTTGGGCAATTTGGTCCAATCGTAGTTTCCATCTGACAAGGAACATAATTTTAAAATCTTGTCAATCAATTTCTTATGCCGATTCTGAATCTGTAAAACAAAAGACAAGCATAGCATGAATAAAAAAAATGTAATTAAAATACTCAAAACCATGCAACTAGATTCAGTTCTACCTATATATGCCTGTCACACAAAAAGGATAAACTTCTACTCATAAAAGACTGATAATAGTACAGTATTACCCCTGGTTTACACTTTTTATGATACCAGAGGAATAGTTGTGTAAATCACTTATATAGGCAAAAAATGCTTATGAAAAAAAAGGTTAAGTGATTCACAAATGCACACTACGAATATTATGGGGTATTTTGTTCTTATTCCTAGTACTTACCTCAAATAAATATCCAATGTAAAATAATTCCCAATAATACTTATGCCTTTGTAATTCTGCCTATCCATTAGCCAGAAGAAGGGTAGTTAAAATACTGTGTAATGTATCCTTTTAATTTAATCTTTCATACAACAGGTATGGAATTGCCCAAGATGCAAAAAAATGTTCTTTATCTACATGAAACATTTAAATTTTAATAACTAGTATTGTATTTACAATATTAACAAACATTTATTCCAGATGAAAAACACATGTAGGGGAAGGTGGTGTACCTAGGTCTCATTTTTACTTTTTAATTTTTAATTGGATAATTACTAAAAGAAAGGTAACAAAACAATTTTTCTTTCATATTTTAGGCCTTTATGCACAACATATAATTTTTGTAGATTTTTAAAAAAAGTATTTCAGTGCATTATTTACAATTTAAAAAAAAAAGTGCAAATAGGACCAAGGTACACCATGGGTAGTGTACCTTGGTCCTGGATATGGTGTACCTTGGACCAGCTATTTCTAGATTTAAAAAATCTAACCTAATAAACATTACCCTAATAAACATAATAAGAAGTCCATTTCATTTGTCACCACCCTTTAAGAGAAAGGGATATGAAGAAAAGTGCATAATTCAAAAACAACACTGGAAATTAAATCAAAATTAATCATCTCTTCCCCAGTGAAAAGTGAGCTTTGCTCCTACCGGAGTGGGGAATTCCAGCAGTTGTGGTTTCCACACACAGAGTAAAAAGTAATTTGCCACAAGTAAAGTATTACCAAAGGCGGCTAGTTAAAAATAAAAGATTATTATTTTTTTTTTTACACAATAATGACAACATTCACATTTCAATACTGATTTCCTTACTTCAGCTGCTCCAACTTGTTCAGTAAGTTCATCTAGATATAGATCATGACTAGTATAAGAAATTAGTATACTATGTTCATCCTCTTTTTCACTTCTCTCGAACATTTCCATATCAACAAAGCATCTCTTATTTAGCTGACTCATAATTTCCAACACTTCATAATCATTTTTGTCCCACAGAGTTTCAAGAATCTGAAAAAAAAATGTTTAAATCAACTAAAAATCTATTATTAATTAAATTTAAGAAAAAGATTAACATTGCTGACATAGAGCTATTCATATTTATATATATAATTTACTTGGTTGATTATAAAAATAGATATCAATTCAAAATATACCTTTAATAGTTAAACTTTTCCTTATAGCTGGTCAAGATGCTGTTTCTGAACTTCTGTAAAACCTATACATAGGCTGGTACAGATGCCACATTAATGAAAGCATTACAAAATTTTACTGTTTTTGAATTGGTATCTTCAGATATTTATACAGACAGTTGATATATATCTTCTGTATTTCTTGAATATAATCAATTTCCAATAATGGAGGTTTGAAGGTTCCGATGTTTGCTGATATCATATACATGCATTGTTTTAGCAATTTATGGTCAGCATCCAAATAAAAAAAATAACTATTTTTAAATTTAATCTAATTCACGCTTAGTACAGTAAGTGAAAATATAATATCACAAAAGTCTGATGATTTCTAAGATTTCCTTTTTTTGTTTCCAGTATTCAGTCTTTAGTGGTGTCAAAAAAATCATGTTTACTACAAAGTTCTAAAATAGTTGAAAGCTGATTTTGAGATAAACTGGATCAGGTAAATTCATTAATTCACTTAGATAATTAATTCGGATCATGCATTTCAATCAGGATTATCAATAGGCAGTTATTTAGTTTAATTTTTTCAAAATATTTCAAACCTTGACTGTATGACTTCATTGATTTGCACATGTCACACGAGTATCAACTATAATATTTTTAAACTCACAGTAAAATTAAGTACAGTAAACCACCATTTATGCGTCTTTCAAGGGACCAACATAAAACAATGTATAAATGAAAAGACATATAATCAAAATTTTAATAAACTAATTTGATTACTACTAATTTAATGCTACTAATGCAAATTCATTTAAAAGTATTAATTTTAAAGTTTTTTAAGATAGTACTAGTATAATACTACATAGTTTGAAAATCAATAATTAAATTTTAAAACTAAACATTTATCACAAAAGAAAAATCATACCTTAATTCTATATCTTAATTGCTAATTATTCCTATCATATACAATTTATGTGCATGCAGGTATGCGTTTAATTAAAAAAAATTCTTTAACATCGTCTAATGTGCCGATTGTCTGTGAGTATCAAATACAGTATTATGAATTGAATTAAGTTCATTAAATGTTTTTCACTATTCTTTTAACAAAAGAAATAAGTTCAAAGTTTTTCAACGGAGTCCTTTAGCACTAGACAATATGTCTTCTATTAATGCATCAATTGTAAATAATTTCGAAGCCACGATATCTTTATAACAGTTTGCATACAAGAAAGGAGGAAATTTTCACATTTTAGAATGGGGGAAAATAACATATAACCAAAGCTTTGCATTGTATAAAAGAAGAAATTGATCATTACAATGAATAGGGACTGTGATGTATAAATGAGAAATGTATAAACGGGGCATTACTGTAATTCACAAATGATATAACTAGATATAAAAATTATTTGAATTCATATACATCTCAAGTCTAAGTTGAATCTAAACAGCATATTTCCCCAAAAGAAGTTGTCATTCAATTAAATAGTAAAGAAAACTGAACAGTTAAGAAGTTACTCTTATGTCCCAATTCTTCTCAAATCCTTTTGGTAAATGGCTCATTAGATGTATCATGGTTTCTTCAACCTCCAGTGGAGATACATTTCAGTCTTTAAAGATTAATGGGAAGGCATGAATAACTTTTGTCTTTTAATACTTATTTTATATATTTCATGAAAAAAAATGTACACAAAAGACAATATAAGAGTACATTGATTTTCCTTTTCAGACTCCCATGACACTGAGCCATATCAGTCATCCAATCTAATTTCTTGACAGTACACCCAAGAGCAGAATTATATCCAGTGTTCTGCAACATGACCTCAAACAGTTGGAAATGTTAAGCAGGCAGTTTGAACAAATTTGGCGGACCACAATAAAATGAAAAATAGATATAAAAATACTAATTAACCAGTAGAATATTTATTATTCATTAATGACAAAACATTATATTAAAATTAATTATTTAAAACCAAGGCATACATTCAGAATTTGCAATTCTGTCAATGACTTTTGAAGTCAGATACTGCGACATTAATGGGGAAGTACTGTTCACAAAATATTTATGAAAATTTGGCCCATACATTGTGACAATGGCCGCTTTTAACAACTTTCTGTCAGTTTTATGGCCAGGTGGTACACCATTGGAATAAACATTCTTTTGTCAATTGTTCCAGCTGCTGCGTCATCCCCATCAATTGCAGTGGGTCTTTTTTGAACAATTTTGTCGATTGTGGATCCCCACGATTCACAAATTGCTTCCGACAGGGGAATAGAAATATTAAATACTATAAATTTCATTAACCTGGTGATCTCTGATTCAAGCTCATTAATGGTCTTTTTTCCCCTTAAGGATGAAATGTTCTGCAAAGACCGTGTTTGTTCTGCGACATAAGTCACACTTTCTGCTTCCGGGACAGAACATAATGTTAGATGATGAATGGAATAAATTCAAGATTTTAATATTTCACAAAAACAAACTTGATTTTTAAATTAGAGGTAAAACAAATTAACAGTACAGTACCTGATTAGATACAGGAACGTCCTTGGAAAAGATTAAAAAATCTAAGTAATAATCCTTCAGATGCTGAATTGGCTCAAGGCAAAGATTTATAATTTTACCAAAATCTTGTTCCTCCCCAGACTTCCATCGCTTTCTAAGAGTACCTGTTCCTCGTTCTTGAAGTTTAACATACAAATGTTCCCACTTTTTCTGGTTATTACCAATATCAGCCATATAGCTGCCAATCAAACTTGAAACTAAAGGTGAACCTAAAACCCAAATGATCTGAATGAAACACACAATTTTAACAACAAAATCCACAATTCACATAGTACTCTATAATAGATGTTATGCAACTGGGAAATATGTAACTGCAATTAACCATATCGACAACAGAGATATCTAGAAAAAGAGATATGACCAATGTCAGAAGACAATACAAAAAAAAATTCTAATGCTGTTTTCCAAGATTAATACTGCATTATATAAACAATCTGTATGCAATAGATAGGAATTGGTTCATTTTCACATAATGATGAACCCAAAATCCACAGAATTGTAGTTAACACTTATTTGTATAAATACATTCAAAGGTAAAAATCATTAGTTAAATCTAAACAGCGAGAACTGATAAAAAAATAATAGAATGAATAAAAAAAATCAAACAGACAATCTATACATATAAAAGAGCATTTTTTTTTTTTTTTTTCTGGTCCTCCCTCCCTCCGGGGCGGGGGGGGGTTCCCTTTTCTGCTGTATGCATGCCCAGAACATTTGACTTACCATAACCAAATCTAGCACAGTAATGGATTAGCACAAGAGAGAGCTAACGTCATAAAATTAATTATTTTAAAAGTTGGAATTCCATATTCTTTACTTTCTCAAATTTATTACAAAAATTCTCTGGTTTGGAAATGCAGACATTTTTTTTTTTTTGTACAAAACTATTTTTAGAGATGAAGGTGACCTGAAGAACAATATAGAACATCTTTGCACACTGATTGCTTTGTGCAATACACATGAGAAATTTATTAGGCTAAAAAAATATATTTCTTGGGATTCTTAGGTAGTTCTATGGTTTGAATAAAAATGTGAGAAGTTCGGAAAAAGAACATTTATTTTAAACAATATACTATATAATAACAAATACAACTTTCATCCAAACATTGCCAAAAATACACATTACAAAATAAAACATCAAAAGACAAAAAAGAAAAATTACAAGAGTTAATAAATTAAAATTCATAGCATAACATTTCGTCTTGTGTATATGTGAATAATAATGGAGGGGAAAAAAATCATTTGCAGAAGAAAGGTATTTCCAAAAATTTTAACTCGGAAAAGTTACACAGAAGCTTCGAACTACTCTTATTAGAATGGGGGTATTCTGGTTTTTAACGTGATATAAAAATTATGGTTCTCCAATGAAAACGTACACAGAAAATTTGCAAAAATAGGCAAAAAAATGCTTGAATTTACCACCTAACATTAAATAAATAAAAATCTAATTTAAATTTTAAAATAATTTTTACAGCATTATCTCCCACTCATGCTAATCCATCACTTTGCCAAATTTGGACCCAGTACATTAGGTGTATATACAGAAGAAAAAAAATGAACACACATGCATACACACACAAACCCCCCACCCCACCCCTTATTTATATATATAGATATCATGAAAATCAATACATAACTTTTTGAGTTACCACTGTTTTTATGATTTTTTCCTTAATTAATGGAAATCAGTGGCGAGTTCTTGGACACCATTAACATTTAATCAAATGGACTACACATCTCAAAAATATGAAAAGACAAATTAAGCAAGATAATATGATGTCACAATGGGGAACTTCAGCATTTTTTAAAAACATGTGAAAGCCATCTGTATTTGTAGAAAAAAATCATTCCAATTTCAAATATGCAAGTGAAATTTTACAAAAAAATTCATTTATTTAAATATTGAGAGCGAAAGATGCACTGAAATAGCAGGAATCATGACGCAATCCGAAACGCACTCTCATTGGCCGAGTAGATTTTGACGTCACAGTTGACTTCCTTCGCATACTTCTCTTTCGCTACTTTTGTGCCCTGCTTTGAATCAATGCATTTGTACCAGCTAACGTTTTAAAAGTGAAGTTTTTTGCTTTTCTACTATTCAACGTTCAATTTCACAATGGATATTGGTTTGTACAAGGTAAATCGGATAATTTGCCAAGGATTAATTCTTCAATGATGGCAATGTATTTCAAGAAAAATTCCGATTTTATGATGGCCGAGAGACGAAGAATAAAAGCACAACGGTAAGATTTCTCATTTTTTTGCCTTATAATCCTCCTCAATGAAACATAAAACAAAAAATAAAATGCTGAACTTAGCTAAAAAAAACCCTGTCATAACTCAGAATCCAAACAGTATCCCATGGTGTGTATACTAATTTGTAGACAGACAGAGTGCTTAAAAAATAAAAAAAGCATGAAAAACAGCACCGATGACACAAAATTAATTCTAGCTTAACTTCTTAACGTTAACTGAATTCAGCCTAAAAAAAAGAAAGGAAATCTTTAAACTCCCATAAAAAAATCCATTGAAAATGAAGAAATAAATTAATTCTGGTAATGCTATTAAATCATTATTATCCCCGTGTGGATGAATCAGCATAAATCTTTAAAAAGCAGGAAACCGCTAAAGACCAGCTACGTTTTCATGTATGTGTCCGAGCTTAACTTTTCATGTGAAAAAATAAAAATAAACTTTTAAAAAATTAAACAAAACCATGGTTTGAGAAGTATAAAATAATTTTCTTTTTAAAATCGATGCCAAAATAGAAACAATATTAAATCTATTTATATACCTTAATCAACAATAGAACTTTAAAACTACATGTGGCTACCAAGTAATCTTTCAATATGAGCTCATACAGGTACTTACGCGTTTAACCTCATCTTATACTTATATCAAAAACAGAACCAATATGAAATTCAAGGCTCTTCTTTACAGTGCTTCCTGATATTGTTATGGATATCAATGGTTTCTTAAAATATAAATTCCATGTAATCAAAAAAGGGGGATTATAGAGGGAAAAAACAACTTAAATTTAACTATTTGCTTTAAAATATCTATTTTTTTCCCCCTGCTCACCTCATCTTATACTTCTTTAACTTTTTGAAGACTAATTTTGATTTTAATACATTCATTGAATATAAAGGATTTATTTTACATCAAAAATTAATTCTGCGAATTATTTTGTTGAACTACAAATGAAAACGAATTTCATTATCAAAAAAACTAATTTCTAAGATATTCTTATTAATTTTCAATAGCACTGTAATTTTTTAAAAAATATAAGAAACATTCGAATACCCATTGAAAAAATTTATGCAATAAAATACCAAGATCAAGTTTTTTTTTTAAAAAAAAGAATTTTAAAGAAGGGGGATCTTCTCTATTTTTATCCTTTGAGGTGCCGGCCCCTCAAAGGGTAAAAAAATAAATTTCATGTACTCAAACGGGAAAAAACAAATTAAATTTAACTATTTGCTTTAAAATATCTTTTTTCTGCCTGCTAATCTCACCTTATACTCCTTTTAAAAACAAAAAAGATATCAAATTCTGAATTTACTGTGTTTCATGACATAAAATTTTAATAGATATAATATAGATTAATAGCTCACATCAAAATGATTTCCACAGACATGACAAATGCTGCTTGCTGATAATTCCAGATTAAGCTTCGGATCTCCCTTCATCGCTTTACACCACTTTTTGCGAATAACAATTTCTTGGCACATCGATAAATAATTTATCTGGTGCCGTTACAGTTGTATTACTACATTTAGGAATAATACAATACTTGTATCTTGCCGACATTATTTTATCTGATACGATAGTTGGAAAATATAGAAAAAAAAGAGAATCTCTATTGAGAGCGAACGGGAAGGAAGAGTGTGTCTCCCCTGTCAGGCAACTTTGATGTCAGAACCGTTTCGCACCAAAATGGATCGTTTTTCCTATGTTTTCTGAGAGGCGAACTTTGATTGCATTTTTTTTTTTTTTAAACCTGTCTAGATTTTTCTTTTAATGTTAATGTTCGTTTCGAAGCATTTTAAATCGATTTAAAAAATAAAAAAAAATGCTGAAGTTCCCCATTGCATGTACATATTACCTTAGTATAAATTGGTATAATTTGAAATGAGCAGCTCTGCGTCTAGACAAAAAAGGTTCAAATAAGCTTTTTCCTTTTTAGTAGAAGGATTTATTTAATACTAATAAGTAAAAATAATATTGATCACTTAGACTGGTTACAAAGGCAAGATAAATATAAACACATAAATTAATTACCATTGCATTTCATGCAGATGTCATTGACAACTTGTGGAAGTTGGTTAATTTCACAGTTTACATGCTTCGAAAGTATATATAAAATCTCTTCATTTCTAAGATCATTTCCACATTCAATCTTTGTATAAAAATCAGAATATTTGTCTAAGACACTTAAATTTTTTGTAGTAACCAAAATTGGGCATCCAATATCAAATGCTTTTATGACATTTGAAGTAAAAACATCATCCAATATTAAAAGTATCTTGTCTATACCAACTTTTTTCTTAAGCAAAAGTTTTAAGTCCTCTATTCTGTCATCTTGGTGAATTTCATACTTCATTTCCATTAGATTAAATAATTTTTTAAACTTATTTTTAATTGCTTCTTCATCTTTTATACTGCCTATGGATAACCAATAAACACTGGAAAAGTAATCTTCTATTAGCTCATTATTTCTAACAGCTTCAGCAGCCAGAACAGATTTCCCTGACCCAATAGGGCCATACAAAACAACCCAATGGCGTCGTTTATGAGAAGCATGAACTAATGAATCACGGATTTCCTTCAGTTTCTTATCTCTTGGAAGAAGATGGTTTATTGAAAATTGCACGTTTCCATTTATTAGAATTTTATATACATTATCATTTATATCAGAAGCAGTTTCCAATTTTTTGGCCAACCATGGATACGGCCTGCAGCCATCTTCATCTTTTTCGAGGGCTTTTATAAATTTTTTCAATTCCCAGAATGGTTTATGACTCAGTTTTGAGAACAAAACTTCAACTTGATCAGATGGTTTTTCCTATAAGAAAAGAGAACAAGGTTGAAAAAGAGTACACATTCATTATAATTTTCCAAGAAACCATGATAGAATATTCAACCTTTAACAATAAACTTCTAATTTTCATAAACCATATTTTTTTACATGTAATCCAATCTCTGTAATAAGAAAAAAACTTTTCTCCAGGGATTTCTGTGGAAACACATTTACATATTTTGAAAAGTACTTTTCTTTTACATACATTTTATAATGATTTTTTGTGTGCGTGTGTGTGATTACCTTTCCATTTGTATATAATATGTTTGTTCTAAATTAATGCTATTTTATGTTATGTTCTCAATTATATATATATATATATCATTGTGAATCCTCCCTCCTGGATTACAAACTTGTATACTCTTTTGGGTAAATGGAACCAGCAAGGGTTAAATAAATATAGAAATGAATAAATGAATATGTGTTAGCCATTCTGAAAATAGACATGAAAATCAGAATTTTCTAGCTTAGCATCAAGGAAGATTCTTTCATATAATTTAAACAAAAGAATCAAAGCTTAACAATTTTCATTTAAACTTAAAATCTTATATCTGCATGTAGATTTAAATACCAAGATTTATGTAGTTTTAATGAATTCAGAGAAAATAAATTTCTTCCCAAACTTCTAATAAACAAAAATAAATTAATAAAACACCCTGTCATATAAAACTTAGAAGCAAAAACTAAATGACACCTACTCTCCTTCTTTCATCCTTGGAGTACTTAGCTCAAAATATTACTTAAGTGCTTAAAATGGGGCCATTTCGAATCTAGAGGTATTTTTAATATTTAGGACAGAAAACTGATCACAAGATAAATGTTGATTGCTAGTATTATGTCAGTATTTTATACAAAGAGCAAGATGTAATATCCACAATATTATGAGCAATTAAATAAGAACTAAAACTCAAGTAAATAAAAATTTAAAAAACACTTTATGAGAATAATGGTAGTAATAATGTGAAGTATTATTACCTCCAAGTCTCTTACTCATTGATCTAACAATCAAAACACAAAATAACACTGGAAGTAAGAACTTTTACAAATAAACTCCCTGCATTTCTTGCACTTTCTGCAAATACTTGGCATCATTTTCTTTATCTAGAACACAGTGTACACCTACCCCATTTTGGTGCAAGTATTTCTGCCTCAAGAGTCAATATGACACTTTACTTTTCTTACTTTCTTTCCACTAAGTTTTATAGCCTGAATTGTGAATTCATTGCAGCCACTTGGTTTACTTTCAATATCTGAAGTACAATGTTCCAAATGAGATTCCACCAACTGTTTGCTTCACAAGTTCTTCTAGAAACTGTTTGTCAACATGTTTCATAGACTTCGAGTAGATATCTTTCTGTGCATTTCGGCCCCAAATGACAAAAACATTATAAGCAGCAATATCTATAAAGTTGAGAAATAAAGTCACTGACCTCCTCCTGGTACTCCTACTGCAAGTATATACCCAAATAAGCTCATCTAGAATGTCAACACCACTCTTTATACTATTGCAATCCATGACAATGTTTGGCTTGAATTGTTTCTTTTATCAGCAATGCTGTATTCATTGTGTATGCTTTAGAGGAGAACAACACTTCTATTTTCTGTTGATATGTATAAAACAAATGTCATGTTCTTGGTGAACATAAATGAAGTGAATAAACCGCTAAAGTTGAGTATACACTTGAATTTACCACACTTCGGAAAATCTTTGCAATTTTCCCAATTTGTCCCACCAGTCACTTTACATACTAAAAGGTCTTTGTTCAGAGTTATATCTATTAAGAAGTTATCTGTAATTACATTGTAACCAGAATTATTCCAGCAACTTACAAGTTTTTTCATAACACAGGGTCCTTGATTCACTTCTGCCTGACCGCCTTTCTGGCCTAAATAAACTTGCTGGTTACAGTAGCAAAATGCTCTAGCATCAAAAAGCATCCAAACTTTGATCCCTATTTCCCAGGTTTGTTAGGCATGTATACTTAACCCATTCGAGACGGATTGCACACCGTGTGTGCAGTGCATTTTCAAGCCAAAAAAGACGGGTAGCACACTGTGTGTGCAATGATATTAAATTGCAATTCAATATCAGTATGGAAAAAGCAGCCATTGGGAGAAGACTAGCTTAAAATAAAAATTATCTTAGAAATATGTTAACATAAAATTGATATTGGTTTCAATTTAGTCCCTAAAGTTAAGGTGACCGGCCATCCTCCTTTTCTAAGTTCTGTCCTTCCTCAAAAAGTGCACAACAAATTAAGGTAAATGCTCCAGTAGTGGGCCACTTAAGGATATTTCCTCAATTATCACCTAAACTTTTGAGAAGCTTCTCTAATCTATATTTTTTTATGGTTGTTCAAACTTTTATCTAAAATAATAATCACCTGAAATATCAAAATAATTGTAATATAATTTTTAAAAAATTAAAGACTTAGATCACTCCTATGCACCAGAAGTGGGCATAGCAAAATTTTGATGTACCAGTAGTGAGCATACCAAAAGTGGGCAACCCAGATTTGTCAATTGTGCCAAAGAAAAAAGAATAAAATCATTATATATAGTAATGATAACAATACATTAACATTAAACACTATAAAAAATACAATAAAAATGGCTTGATATAGGTGAAATCTTTTATTTATAGGTTCTAGTCACATGAGATTTACATTTTTTCTCTAACAACCAATTTTTTATTAAAGGTATATGCTAATTATCGATCTTTCATCTTAAGTTCTGTTTGGGCTATTATGTATATTAAATCTTGATATTTTATGTTGAATAAAACTTTTTTTTTTCTTTTATCATCTTCCCTCTGCAGCCAGAAAAGAGCTCTTTTACATGGTGATGGAATATTTTTCGATGGTCCAGCAATGCGATAGTTATTATTGTCTGCCTCGTTACAGAGCCTAACTAATTCTTGAATATCAGTCTTTTCCTCAACAGTACTATAAAATATTTATTATTTAAGTAATTGGTCAGAATGTTTCATTAGTGTACCAGTAATGGGCCATTAGTGTATCCGAAGTGGGCCAAGTGGCCCACTACTGGTTCTGATAAAAATAAAGCAAATCTAATTAAATAAAAAGACTTTACAAGATATAACCTTCTTATTGAACATCACAAAAACAGTCTATTTGAGAGAAAGCATGTGCTCCAGTACTGCCCCCCCCCCCCCCAGGCCCACTACTGCAGCATTTAGTAAAACATTGATCCAAAAGTGGGCCACCCTTCACTATCCATAAATTATCAACATTATTTAATTTAAAGATAGTTTATAATACATTCATTATTTAATCAAATAATATCGAAAACAATTCATTTTAAAAACAAATAGAATGTATGCTAAAAAATAGTTGAATGAAGAGTTACCTTTTAAGGAAATCACTAAGAATAAGCTAAAAATTCTTCTCTCAGAGACTAACTTCAGCAGCAAACTTTCTAGCTCCTAACTAAACAGGAAATAAAGGCTGTGCCTTTGGTATTTCGTTGATAAGGGTTTCAGCCTACTAGAGGCGGATCTCTTATTTTATTGGAATGTTGGAATTTGTTTTTCAACTTAAAAATTCAAATGGCCCACTACTGGAGCACTTATCTTATGCTACAAATGTATTTTTTTATGCATTTATGATATCATAGTGTATTCTGTATTATTGTTGCAATGAATTAAATGTTTCTTTTATTTATGATATTTCTTAGCTTCAATTTATTTATGTCCTTTTGTTGAGGAAGACATGAATATGAATACAGAACTGTTAGATGATACACTTGATGTGATTTTTGAGGAAACTGATTTGGAAGATTATAATGAAAATGAAATGGAAGAGCTTGAAAACGAAGTTAGTGAAGATACTAAGGGACAGACAAATGACGGTGATTTTAAAAAAAATTCATTTTGGGGGGAACCCGGGGGCTGGGTATTTTGAAGTTATTTTGTCACACAAGAAAGTTCAACCAACAAGCGGAAAGACGTTTTCATCTCAAACTATTCTGAGGAGTGACCTGTACACATGGTGTTCAATCATCTTATTTGTACGACTGGCTGACTTCTATTGCAAACATGTTTTTTTTTATTAAAAATGGTCAATATAAAGCAAAAACACATTTCAGCTTCTGGGGATGTTCTCCAAAACAGTGAGCTGTCTCGAATGGGTTAAACGGCATCTGCCTTGAAATTTTACCAATTCCTCATCAACTGTACAGAAAGGTGATGCTTTTTACATATTTTTACAGTTCTCTGTAAATATATCTGTCATTTCGAACAGGAACAATTTTATCCCATGTTTTTCATTTAGTTCTGGAATTCATATTATATCACATCGAACGATGGAAAGAAAAGCAATGCATCATTCATGGCTCATAGTTTAGTCTGACCATGGATTCCGAGACTACCACTTTTGGACGATTTTACACATGAAAGGGGTGTCAGGTAATGAGTCATATGAGCGTATTTCCGGAGTTCTTTGTTAGATCACGCTCAATAAAATGTAAACATCACCCTTCCATTCTTCACTTTCCCCCTATTTTGATGAAAATAACTCTGCGTAGCACATGCACAAAAGGTTTCTGAATCCATTGCTATACAATAGCTGCATATATAGGCCATGATGTATTTATATCAGTTCTCCATAAATCATGAACTTTTTCTCATAGCTCTCGATATCATCCCTTCAGAATCAACAATCCAAGGAAAGCACGATTTTCCATTACATCAGTATATTTCTATACAACATGTATTATCAGGAACTGTTTCATTCCATTCTTAAACTTTCTTTCGACCCTTTGGTTAAAAAATGTGGCAATATTGATAATTTCATCATTGATGAATGAGGAAAACACATCAATATTTGTATTGATATCCTTAACCAATACTGTTGGACTGCTAGCATGTCTCGCAATATTATAAGTCTTTGAAACACCTTGAATGTATTTCCACGACTTTCCAGTTACATGAGGGTTACAATCATCTTCGCTTTCATTGCTTATATTACTACACTTGAATCTGATCTACGATTTCGGGCCCCGCATCACTATATAAAATATCAGATTTACCACTTAAAATCATTGATTTGACAGAATTTTCATCAAATAAAAGATAGCATGTGCCTCCTTGATAGTCAAAAGGCAACAATTCAATTCATTTTCATGAAACACACAACTGAATAGAATTGGACGCAATAACAAAATAAGAGAATGAAGATGTCTACACTCGCTTGTACAGAAATGCCATACCCACAGTAAAATCCAGTAAAGTGAATGTTGGCAGGAAGCCAAGAATCTGTCTTTCAGATAATCTGTCAGTTCATGATAATCGATATAAAAAAATTCATTTCCCCTAGTTGCTTAAAAAAGGGGTCAAAGCGACCTCAATTGAAATTTCAAAAACAGAAGTGTGAGAAGTTTACTAAGTTGACACAATTATCAAAGAGAAGATTATACAAAAATTCCTAGAAATAATTTTACTACTTATATTTTTAACACACAAAAAAAAACCCTGCAAAATACCTGGATATGAACAAATTGACCACACCTTAAATCTAAGATATTACTTTATGCAGTGGCGAATCCAGGATTTGGGTATGGGGAGGGCCGAGGTCATAAAAATTTTGTATCGTCGTGAAGAATGTCAAACCTCATGGCTTATTTAAACCAAAATGCTTTAACTTTACTGCCTTTACGCACCTGACAATAAGAATCATAAAGAACAATACAATACTTTCGATAAATCAATTAAAAAATACAGTGAAATAAGTAGCCAAAATATGCCTTTCACCACGTCAGTGCTACAAGAGAATGATGAGAAAAGTAGTAAAATTTTCGAGCCTGTCAAGCCAGAAAGCATTGTTATCACTTTTTTATTGTAAATAATAGAAAAGGGAAATTAAGAACAAACAGTTGTAGTGATTTTAAATAAAATCAAGAATTCTGGCTTAGCTCGGTAGCTGCAGCCCCATAGCCACCCCTGGATTCGCCACTGACTTTATGTGATATAAATATGGTTTAATTTCATGCTTTGTTTTATTTCCAATTTTTATTAAAATTATAGAAATCAAACAAACATTCTAAAATTTTTTAAAAACTGATATTGTTACTAATTTGCACTTAATTGGTTAAGTTTTTAATCAAGGAAATAATAAGTCTTAAGGTAGTAATGTGAAAGTAGATAACTAAAGACCAAAGACTAATTATCAATGTTGAAATGGCAAGAATGATTTTATTTAAACCTGACATATAGTTTAATTTCTTGTTCCTGTACAAGACACTAACTAAAAATCACAGTACACAACTATAAAATTATAAATCATTTAAGTTAAAAAAAATTTTTTTAAAGCATATTTTTACTTACTGCTGCTAATATTTCTATATTCTCCGCTGGAGTTATTGTATTATTCTTCAGTAATGTAGGTAATATATATTTTGGTCTTAAATCATCCTTAAAAGCTTGTACTTCCGAATACAATTTATGTAATAAATCCATCATTGATAATGAAAATTGAATCCTGAAATGAAAAAAGTGAGTTAATTTATGCATAAACATATTTTATTAGGAAAAAAAACACTGAAAGTTAAAACACAAATATATCTGTTAACCCTCAGCATTCTTATGCCAAATTCCTTTAAAGGGAAAGTTCTATGCCTATATCATATTATATAATGTATTTTGGGGGCTTTACGATCTTTTGAATATACTGGCATACAAATACACAGATTAATTTATTAGATAAAAAGCAATCCCATAAATAATTTGTGTAAAATTAACTAAACACATTATAAATTGAAAAAATCAAAACAATATAGATTAAACTTATTCTAATAATAATAGTAACAGACACAACCGATTCTTATGCAAATAGAAAGTAATATTAAATTAAACATGAAACATTTCTATCTTCTAAAAAGATAACAAGATTTAGATCCTTGTGAAGAAATAAAAAAGTACATAGCTGTTTTACATTTAAACTTTTTTCCTCTTTAAAAAATAACACAAAGATACATAATTATAATATATTAAATTAACTTTTTTGGTTTATCACAAATAACAACTTATATTATTTTCACATGCACACTTACCCCTGGGGTAAAAAAAAATATTTATCACATGAAAATGAGATAAAGAAAAACTCTCATCAGAAATAGGCCTTATATGTGAAAAATTTACGAAATCTTGCTCTAAAACAAAATATTCTACAATATTTTATGTAACATTTGAATTTTATTGGTTATATCTGAAATATATAATACCCTCCAATAATCATTTTAATAAAACTCTTTCTTAATATGAACTTATCTTGAACTCAACAAAAAATAATTTAATTCATAAGTAAGTGAGGCCACACACTCGGCATCAGGGTTGTCGATTTTTTTTTTTTTTTTCAAAAAAATCGATTTATTTGATTTAAATCGGATTTTTTTTATTTAAATCAAGATTTTTTTTATTTTAATGATTTTTTTAAAACTATATATATATATTTTTATTATTTAACATTTGTATATTAGACAATGAGCATTACAGTCATATAATTATATATATATAACAACATACCAGTCATTAAGCTGTACTTTATTTTAAAAAAACAAATTAAAATTTAATTCAAAAATGTAACAACTATTTAAAAAATATTTTTGAACTAAAATATAACAATAATATACTTTTGAAATATAAGACAATTTTATTAAGGAAAAAAGGAACAATATAATAAAAATTGTCATTTCTTGACTATAGATATATTATTGTATGTTAAAATATTATGGAATTTTACACTCAGCTGTTAATTTGTTTCATTACAAACACAAGTTTTGAAGCTTTCTCTACTCCTAATCTGTTTGACCCAAAACATTAAATAAAAAAATTTCTAGATAAAATTTTTAAATTCAGGCTTCTATGTGCATTGAGTCACCATCAGGACTACCTGTGTGTCAAATTTCATGACTGTAAGTGTGATAGATTCATCTGGACATTGCGCACAAGCTCACAAACATTGCCTTTTATAAGTATAGACCATAGTTTAAAATGCACTATGTAGATGTTTGTATATCTTTTGGAGCATTTATATGCATTACTTAATTATCTTACATTTGAACATTATTGCAATATAAAAACTTTATTGTCCCCAACACTATTGAGTTTTCTCCAATATTAAAATGAAACTCACTGCATTTTAATATGTTCTTTCATTGTGAACATGATCCTAATATAAATACATGAAAATAATAGGTTTAGGATAGGGCTAATAGTTCTTCTTTTAGAATGTATATAGCAGTCTTATGAAATTTTGATTCAGAATAGGAATTATTAGAGATAAAGTTCGCGAAAATTCCTTGACTCGGAGATAAGAAGTTTTTTAGATCTGGATGGTTAACAATTTTAGCAAAGTAACTCGAAAATTTTGCTCCAATATTCTTGAAGTTTTAATTTATAATTTTCTGTAAGATTCAACAATAATTTTCGAGTGTATCAAGGTGGCTGTATCTAAGAGGGTTCTCATGAGCCCCTCCCGGAATGAAGCAAGTTTTTTAAAATACTTTTTTTTTGTAGATTCTATGTCTAGACAATAAACTAAACCCATTCATGATGTTTTCTCATCATATTTCAAAAAAATTATTGCCTTGCGCCACAAAAGGTTAAAATCTAATTTGCTTGCGTTGTCAAAAATGAAGATATAAAAAGTACTCTAGTTACATCAATTCAATGAAATATTTTTTTTTTATGTTCTATATATTCTTTCTTTAAATATATATTTAAAAATATTTTAAAATCACTATTTAAAAATACATGAACAATTTTTTTTCATTAAAGCAGATTAACTTGATATTTAAAATAAAGTGATTTAAATCAGCGATTTTTTTTTTAAAAATCAGTTGATTTAAATCGCGATTTAAATCAGTGATTTTAATCAACTGATTTAAATCACTGCAACCCTGCTCGGCATTTTTAAAAGAATACAGACTTTCAAAAATTTAGAAAGTGAATCAATCTTATCTGAATTATAGATACAATTATGAAATTTTAGAAATAGTTGTAAATAAATATTTGCCCTTAAAGTTTAAAATCAAAATATAGTTTAATTATTATCTCATTTAACTAAGAGTAAATTATTTTTAATTCTATTGATAACCACACATCATGGACATCTGAAGACAGTATTTATTGATTTATTAAAAACTGTAAAATTATGAGGTAAAGTTAATAATCAATTTGGAGACAAATGAGAAGTCTTGAAGTTTCAGAAACTGACATACAAAATCAAATGAATGATTCATTTTAATTGACCATGATCCTTTTGTTTCTTCCTTTTCTTTCATTTCAAAATAGCAAACAAAACAAATTGCATTTTTGGTGCACAAGTGATGTTCACCACTTTAAAAAACATTTTTATATGAAATTTTCATTTAAAAGTGGTCGTCTGAAATTGAAAGAAATGTTTAGAATTCCTTGTTCCATCTGCAATGAGCTCTCTGATTAATGGAGCCTTTAAAAAAAGAAGAAAAATATTTCTAGCTATTTCATCCAAGATTTTAAATTTTTAAACCAGCTTAAGACAATAAAACAGACTGTAAATAAATAACATATAAATCAGTATTATAATATACTTTTGAAATTAACAAATTGTTTCTAAAATAACTCGTGAAAATCACATTCCCAATACTTAATGTGTTTGCTTAAAATAAAATTTTTGTATGACATCATACATATGCAACAGATAAAAAATCTGGGTACCTGTGGTGCAGGGGGGAAACCAGCATCAATTATACAATCCCGGACAAAATCAGGCAAGACAACTTTTCAAAACACCAACGAAAGTAACATGTTGCCAAACATCAAAGCAATACCACAGAATACAGTCTCTTTATTTTCCTCTACATTTTTAATACAGAGAAACTACCTAAAAATACTTTATAAAGCCACCATCAACATAAACCTATTTAATTATCTAATAATCAGATACAGGTTTTATAAGGCTCGATTCTGCTCACATTGTTAATTGCAACTTTACATGCGCGAAGTCAGTGTTGGATGAGAAGCACAATGGAGTCAATTCACATGACAAGGAAAATAATGGCTGCGCCAAACGAAATTTAGAGCCTTCTGCGAATCTTTTGAGGGTCTCTCCGTAACGTTGGTTTGTTGTTTGTTTACTTCTCTACGATCGCGTAATAGATTTAAAGAAAACTAGATTGATTGAGATGTGGTGAGATGGAATTTTTAGCAACAAAGGCCATTTAAAGAAAACTATTTATATAGTTATATATTCTGCTTCATATTTTCTAATTAGGGCAATGAAGTTTGTGCGGTTTTTATTTTTTATGAACTTTAAAATATATCTAATTCTGCTTTATTTTATATCATTTTTTGATGAATTAAAGATTGCTTTCGCAATAATATCAAACAATCAATTTTCTGTTCGTTTGTACAATTAGGGGTCCATTCTGGTACCCCCGGTTGGGTTGGGAGTTGGGTTACCAGAGTAGACCCTATAGTACTCGAGTACCTATATACTCGAGTTTGTCTAATGAACAATACACTAACTTTATATGAGGTGAGGATAAATTTAATTAGTAGATTTACACAAAAATAGGCCCAAATTGGAATTCTCAAGAATTTAAAAATTTTGCATGCTTTCTGCAGCTAACATTTAGAGAACAGATAAAAATGTAAAAATAATGCCCTAAGAAGTTGTGTCTCCACAAGACGAGTGTTTCAATGCCCTACTTGTAGGCAGGGATGACGAATATTTGACGAACTGTTATTTTCTACGCAATATCAAAAAATCACAAATACCAGTGATGAATACTACTGTCAAAAAGGTGTGATTTACGGGTCTATTCTGGTACCCCCGGTTGGGTTGGGAGACATCACGCTAACAACGGGAAAAATACTGGAAAAGTGATGTCTCCCAAACCAAACTCAAAGTACCAGAAGTACCAATCAAATGTTGTACATTAAAAAAGCTAAGCGTTTTGATCTTTTTAACAAATTTTTCAAAGTTTAGTTTATAGTTCTATATGCTGCATACTGAGGCGCCATGAAAAGCTCAGATATCCTAGGAACGGAACCACAAATCAACTATTCCTTCCTCGTATTGTTTCACTCGTGATCACACCTTTCTCCCGCAATCATCTCTCTTTTCCCCTGATAACAGTTTCTACTCATCGAGGGGAAATCGATATCTTTCGGTGAATCACACCTCTTAGGTGTGATATGCTTTGAATGATTGCACCACTGTAAATGCACGGACCAAGACACACATCGGATCGGAGGTGACGCTGAAGATTATCTATACATCGGATGATGGCAGATTTCGGTTGAATCTTGTTGTTACTGTGTTTTGATCATTTGAAATTAGTAAATGAATATGCTGATTTGAGATTCTTCTTTCTTTATCTTTGCTTCAATCGAGTCAATTCACGTTTATCACGTCGAATCAATTATTGGCCTGAATCCGCATACCATTCTGTTGCATCCACCACTTGGATTCGAAAGACACCTTCCATACGAAGCAAGTATTATTAGTTTGTTTTACCTTTCATCTTTATTCTTTCCATTTGAATGAAAATGCGTGATACTGTTGTTATGGTAATGCTCAAGCGGTTGAACTGATTGCCGAGATAAAACGTTTTTTATGCGTTTCCTCTCAAGAATTCCCAATTGTTACAACTTTGGTTGAAGAATATTGGAAGGTCAGTTTATGCCTTCTCTTGTGGTTCCTTAATTTGTTCAGACCACTTGGAAGAAAATTCTCTACTTTGTCAATTTATTGAAACGCAGGCTGAAACAAGAAGCTGTTCCTATTATTTTTCCAAAACTCCAAAGCAGACACCAAAGTCGGCTTTGGCTCCATCAGCAACAGATGGAAACAATATGTAGCCAGACGGAACGAAACAGTAAGTGCATTTCTCCTTATTACTTGACGAAAGTTTAAAAGTTCCGAAATCAAAATCTGTATTTTATTGATGGAAGTAACAAACAACCGTAGCAAGAAAATTTGTTACTCCTATAAAATTAGTGACAAATGTCTTAATAATTTATTCATCTAGTGAATACTTTTGGAAATATGCCATATCCAGGTATTATAGTTGAACTAATTTATCAAAAGTGTCACAAAGCTGAAAATTAATATGGTAGGTAGGGTAGATGCTCCAGTTTTAACTCGTTTTTAAAGCATATTAAATCATACTTATACTATTCTTTAGCAAATTTTATTGTCTTTCTGCTAGTTATAAAATTTTTCTGAAGAATATTTTAGATTTAGATTTATGAATTTTTCAATGAAATAACCCAATTTGCTCCCAGTTTTGGCCTAGCACCAGTTTTGACTACACTAATATTATATTTTAATAGATATTTTAATTAAAATAAATAATTTTTATCCAATATATATTTTAGTACATTATTTTCTATTATTTTAAATGTGATTTTTTTTGATGAATATATAAAGATATGTAATAAAATTTACCTGCTGATTTTAGCTGCAGATTTCCCGTTTTTTTTTTTTTAAAGAAACAGGAATGCAGAAAACAATAATTTAATTTGGTTGATGAAATACAAACCATATATACTGCATATTTTTTTTGGATAAAATATGAAACAAAAATGGGGAGACGCATTGCACAAGCATAGTTTTTTTAAAAATCTTACAAATCAAGAATTTGCAGATTATACTCATTAACAGTATCCACAAATATGTATTTTTATAATTTTTTAATTGCAACATTAATCCAATTCATGAGAATTATTTTAAAATTGAGCAATCCCTGTATAAAATAATATTCCTGATCACTGAGTCAGGTTCCTCAAATTGAAATTTTCTAACAACATAATGAGGTAAACATTCAAAAATAGAGATGTTTTGACATTCCATTTTGAATGGTCTCTTAACTGCATTAGCAACTTTAGATGGTGAGTTGTATTTTTTTTTTTTTATGAAATACTACCTGCCTTCTCTTATTTTAATTGAGTCATTACTTATGAACAAAACTAAATCGGTTACTTTTATTTTAGAAACAAAGCTATATCAGTTACTTTTCATTTTAGGAACAAAACTAAATCAGTTGCTTTTATTTTAGAAATAAAATTAAGTTAGTTGCTTTCATTTTAGAAACAAAACTAAATTAGTTTATTTTATTTCATCCAGATATTCTTAAATTTATGTAATGGCTAAAAACAGAATAATGAAGTTATGTGGCCAAAACTAGAACATGTAGTGTTCCACTTTTGAAATAGTAAAATTGAAAATAGTAAAATAAGGATTGTTTAAAGTATTGCAATGCTTCTTATTAGTTAATTTGAAATTACTAGTTAATTATTGGAAAAACAGATCCAATGTGGCCAAAATTGGAGCATCTACCCTATATAATAAATACATATGCAGAAATTTAATATGTAAATATAAAAGAATGAATTATTGAAAGAACTTACATAAATTCTGATTACAGTGGAATGCACTCTGTTTCATCACAGACTGAGACTTTTACCGATGTTTCGGACAGGATGACTAAGCTAAAAGATGAGCTTAAAGAATTACAAGATTCCCTTGGGAAAAAGGCCTTCATCCCAGAGAATATATCGAATGACACTCAGATGAAGGCACTAACAAGTTTCACAAAAGAAAGGTTTTCTTGCGTTTATTCTTTTTTGAATGTTGAAGAGGACCTTCAAACGGGAAATTTCTGTAAGCGACCTGTTGATATTTTTTTTCCTGTTTCTTGTAAAATTAAGAACTGGAATTTCAAATGAATTTTTATCTGTTTTGTTTGAAATTTCTGATTCGACAGTTTCAAGATATTTTACTTTCGTAATGACAGTTCTTTACGAAAAGCTTAAACTGTTACATATATTTCCCTCGAAATCAAAAGTTGTCGGGTCAATGCCAAGGCAGTTCTATTCTGAAAACAGAGACTGTAGAGTCATTGTTGACTGTACTGAGTTTCCAATACAGAAACCTAACAGTCCAGCAAATGACCTTCAGTTTCTACAAAAACACAAATACTTTAAAAGGTATGATAGGCATTATGCCGTCAGGGACCATCAGCTTCATTTCACCATTATATTGTGGTAGTATATCGGATAAGGAGCTCTTTATTAAAAGATATCAAATGTACGAGTAACAGTAGAAAGGGCTATATCCCAAATCAAAATATACAAATATTTTGAGAGACCTATCCCCTACACAATATAAAATCTAATTTTTTTATTACTTGCATGTTGTGTAACTTCCATAACCCTTTAATTAATGTTAAATAGTTGTTTCTAAAAATGAATACTTTTATAGATCCCAATGAAAATTTCTAACAATGATTTTTTTTTTCTTCTGGATGTTGTCATTTGTACTTATTTTTTTGTTGGATAGTTTCTATTAATTGTTATTGTAATTATGTTAAAAAGGTGCATTTAATTCTTAGATATTGCTATTTGATGATCAGTAAATTTGATTAGTTTTTATTCTGTTTTCTTATCCTTTATATGTATGGGGGATATAATTTTTTGATGTAGTGTGTTTTTGTAAAGTGTCCTCAGTTTAATTTTGCCTTATTTAGTTTTATATGTGTTTGGTATTTAGTTAATTGATCTGAGTATTTTATTCGTATTGCTTTATTCTTATTTACTTATTCGTATTATGCTTTATTATTCAAAATTCATATTTTACTTTTTTTTTATTTAATTCTCTGTTTGGAGTCCTGGTTCCTCATAGCTAGTATTTTTGTGCGAGCAAACTTTAATTTTCTTTTTCTAAAGATTGTTCTCCAGTATGGTTGAATATAATAATTTGACACCTAATTTGGGTTAATGTGGAGTTTATTGTACCCACTTACTTCGTTGGGTACCGTAAACTCCACATTTACCCTAATTTGTATATTACAATTAGTAATTTCACAGTATATTAATTTTATATGTAGTATTTTTTAGCAAAGTGTCCTTGGCTTTTTTCCCCCTTATTCCGATTTGTATTCTATTTATATTATTGTTTCATTTACTATTTATTATTAACATGATGTATCATCTCTTTTGTATTCTTGGTATCTACTGTTTTTAACTTGTAGTTTACCTACTATTTGTAACTTGTAAAAACTCTTAGTTTATATATATAAAGTATTTTTACAATATGAAAATATTTAACTGTTTATTTTATATAAAATTTATTTCTGATAATGGATTTTCTGAAATCGAGATAATAATAGTATTTGGAAATTACTGATTTTTTTAAGTATGAAAACCAATAAAAATTTAGTTAGTAGTTACATGTTTTATAGTTACATATGTTTTTAGCATGCATTAATAATTTGTTATTAATGCATGTTATGTATTATAATGTTATAATATTGCATGTTATTATAATGCATGCAATTTATTATTAATGCATGTTATTTTTAGCATGCATTAATAATTTATATTCACTGTAAAGTTACATATAAATTTTTAGTATGATGAAGCAAATCTGTTTTCTGTGAATGAAGATAACTGCATTTTCCAAATGCCTTATATTCAATATAAAAATGGATGTGTATCCATTTCATATTTCTGAACCTGCTTTCGACACTTGAAGGTACACCGTGGAGACAGAAGACAGCCCTTTGGCTTAAATCTGGCCAACAAGATGATCTTTTTCATCTGTGACTGCATGTATTTGCTTGCACCACAGTTGTAATTGATTTTCTTGAAGTGGCTTGATATATAATTCAAGATATACATGCATCTTTAACTTTTTTTCATATTATGTTTAGATTATTTTATAGTACTTTTTATATAACTTATTTATTTTATAATTATTGACCTTTCCTAAATGTGCTTAGTTTATTAAATTATATTGGATTTGTCTACCTAAGAAAACTTAAAGAGATTATTTGGTTTAAAAAAAAATCATGAAATTTGAAGTCTCTGTGCTACATTATTGGCTTCATCTGACAATTTAACAACTCTATTTTTGGGTTGGTATTCTTCTTTATTTTAAACATAAAATCTTATACATGTGCATTCAAAATATTTTTATTTCATCGTATCAGTTTATGAGTTTGCTACAGTACAAAAGTAGAAGCAACTTTGAAATTCGTAGATGACTATAAATTTCTTCTAATATTAAATATTAGGAAAAAAATCTAAAAATATTTTCTGCTAATTTTCAGTTTGTAATCTTTTCCCATTGTAGTTTGAGAAAGTATATGAAGCGTTAAAAATATTATTATTACTTTAGTTACAAATATTATTTTGAGGAACCATAATCTTTCGTTAGTTAAACAATCCATTTTTATGTGTTATAATTTTAAATTATATCATTTACAATTTTTTTTGCATACTGAACATTGTTTTTGTGTCTGAAATTGAATACAATAAACATTCATACAACCATGGAAAGTAATTTGAAAAGTGGGCTCTGTTGTGTAATAAAACAATATTTTGCATTAACCTGTTTTTATTGTTTTTATTTGAAACATTACACATATTCACTATATAACAGTGTTACCCAACGTGGGCAAAATAATATAGAAAAATTTTCATTAAAATCATTTCGTACTTGAATTTCAATTCGCCATCATATTTTTGAAAATTCACTTACTGTGTTTCTCAACAATATCCTAGTAATTTCTTTCTAAAACCGATCATTTAAGTTTCTTCAGTGAACAATTCAATTTTTGCATTTTTAGTAATGGTTTGATAATTTGCCTTTTAAAAAATCTACAATTAAAAAATTGAATTGATGCAAATGCAAATCCTATTCTAATCACATTTTCATTTAACTTGATAATTTATCTATTTATTCAGAAGAGTGTAGTTGTCTTAGAAATCTTTTTATAGCATTTATTAATAGCTATTAAGCTAAAAAAAAGTGAGAAAATATTATATAAATAAATATCAATGTAAATCTTTTTTTTTATTTTCACATTAAAGGTATATAGTTTATTTATTTGAGAAAATTAACTAGCAAGAAGGAGATTTAAGTGGGGTTTACACGCGAACAGTAAAACCGACAGTAGGATGTCGCTGTCAAGTTTGGACAGAGGCTTGCCGTGGCCCGGTTAAAACTTTTATGATTCTGCGCATGTGTCATCTCTTACTGTCGGTTTTACTGTTCGCGTGTAAACCCCGCATTACTTTGTTAGTATTTATATTTTATTTTATAATCAGTAAGAAAATACATTGAATAACTAGATTTTAATGTATTGTACAGTCATGCAATAAAAACAAAAAAAAGTTGATCTATAATTAGATTTCAGTGATTCAGAAATCAAGATAATTTTAAAACGTTCCAACAATTATTTTTAGTGTTAATAAATACAATCGAAAAGTTATACATAATTTAGAATATACTAAATTTCAATAAGATTAGTAGCTGAAGAATTATTCTAATTAATCTTTTTTTAGAATTAACATGTAAAACATTTATACTTTGAGGGACATGTGCCAGTGGATGTGACGCGTTCATGCAATTAGCATACAATAGGTATTTTCCATCCTCACCATCTTTGATGAACCATATATGCAAAACATTCAATTACAGCAAAAAGAAGGTTTTGAAAGCTAGCAGACTGTTTCATTATATTTTTTAAAGGGATAGAAAAGTAAAAGTTACTTAATTTTTCATGAATGCTTGCCATTTCTCATCATCATACCCAATTTCTTTGATGTATGGTTCCTTTTCAACAGCAAATAAAAAAACAAACATTCTTTTTTTTTTGTTACTTTAAGTCATCTGGTGACACAGTATGTAATATAATTTAAACATTTGTGCATTCGTGTATTTTTATCAATATAATGCTGTATAATACAACTGGGAATAATAATAACCTTAAAAGCTATTGCTATATGTGTTCCAAGTTAGCAAAGCAATTTTGAGATGTGTATTAAGTATACTTAGTTATATCCTACACAAAGCTTTCTAAGTTAAAAATGGTTTGCTGTGTGAAATGCAATAAAATGAAAGTGCTGATAAAAAATATTTAGTCTGGTTAATGTTACACTATTTTATTATTACAATATTATATATAATTTCTCATTACACATATTACAATGCTAAACTAATTTATTTGCTACTAAAAGAATGTATAATATACATATTATAAATAAAAAAGTATCTGTGTATATAACATCTTATTTCTGTAAATTTAAATTGCATTTTAAGAAGTTATTTCTCATTTTTATTAATAACTTAGAGTTTTCCAGATAAAAATTAAACTTTTCATACTCTTTTGTATAAATAAAATAAAGGAAATTTATCTGATAATATTGATCTTTAAATGAGGTAATATTTTATAAAGAATATCAACATGAGAATAATAAAAGTAAGCACAGTAAAAAACATGCTTAGATGAAGAAGGAATTGTACCACCAGGACATTTGCATTTAGCACCAAGAATCTGAAATAAAATGCAAAATCAAACTGAGTATGTAATTCAATTAACCATTTATTAACTGGCATCCAACATATAATTGATATGCACATCACAAGGATAAACACAACATCAGCTGTTTAAGATTGAGAGCTGGGTGTTGCCGGATGGTCATGTGTCGATGGATGTGACGTCACATGCATAAAGTCCATTAACGTTAAAGAGAGACCCTCAATAGATCCGCAGAAGGCTCTAATCGCCGCCATTTTTGATTTGGCACGTGACCGTGAATTGACCCCATAGCTTCACAGAAGTTGAAATTCGCAGGGGGGAGGGGGAGAGAGACTACGGTCTTTAACCTTTTATACTGTCTCACGGCATTTTAAAATTAGATTTATTTTTAAATATTAAACTATCAATATATTTAGTTACAAAAATAATAAATTTTAATAATGAAATTTTAAACCTTTCCAACAACGTTGTTTATAGTTTTGTAAGCCACACACGCAACGTTTAACTGTGCCTCACATATACACAAACGAGGTTAATTTGACACAAAGTTCGTATAATACATAGCTTAAGCGTTTTACAAGAAAAATAAGAACAAAAACAGCTGCCTTCTTTTCTTAATATTTAAAAATAAGCTTGCAATTTGAAGATATTGTTTTTTAAACTATATTTTTTGTAATTAATCAAATTACTTGATAATTTTTAATGTGCTCTAAGTGCGTTTCTTTTCACGAACTATTTGAAAAAAATAAAATAAATTTATTTCAATAAAAATACAACGCTAACTAAGGTTTCAGGGGCGTGCACACATACTTGCATAAACATGAATAGTCTGCCGATATTCGAAAAAGATTTTTTACGGCTCTTTTTGGGACTCATTCGAGAAATATACTGACCATTACTTAAGGTTGAAATTATTTGCTGATTAACATAGATAGAGGATTAAGCACAAAATTTATGAACAAGATATAAAAATAAATTTGATAAACTTAATTTTAATTTTTTAAAAAGTTTGTGTCAGTAATTGAAAAATTATAAATCGGTTGAAAAACACTTGCATGTGAAGAACAAATAATGATGATCGTATCAAATTTAAAACGCCTGATTTATTAAAAATTTCGAATGTTATGAAAATACCAAATCCGTGCCAATTCATGTAATATTGACTTAACATAAATTAATTTAAAAAAATTGAATTTCACTCGTAAACTAGTTTTATGTGCTGTCAGTTTGAGTTTGGTTTTGTGGCGCAAGAGCCATAAATTTGACCATGCTGCGCCAAACTATGTAGAGATCCGTCAAGATAAAGGTATGAAATTAATGTATAAAAAAATTAATGGGAAGAAAAAATAAAAAGGAGCACTGCTTAAATATTTATGTACTGTCAGAATCATACAGGAATATCTAATAGGCTCAAATAGAATTTTTCGCTATGTATGTATAAATTAAATATTTGATCTAGAGGTAGTAATATTTTTTCTGCAGAATATCGTCAGGATTGAATTTTGTATGTAAATTTCAAAATTTGCAAAAAAAAAAAATGAATGAAGAACTAACGATTTCATTTCTCATTTATGCACGTCTAGCACAGTTTGTAGTAAAAAAAACAGAAGATAAAATTTTAATTTAGACTGTTGAAAGATTTCTCACATTCATCTGTCCAACTAAAGTTTGATTTAGCTTCAGTTAATTTATGTAGAGGTCTCGCTATTCTGGAGAAATTTTTCACAAAACGACGATAATAGGTGCACAATCCAAGGAAACTTCGGAGGTCATATACTGTGTCTGGACGAGGCCAATCAACTACTGCCTTAATTTTTTCTGGATCGGTTTTAACTCCTTGTGCTGAAATAACGTGTCCGAGGTGAGCAACCTCCTTTTGAAAGAACCTGCATTTCTTAGGACTTAACTTAAGATTGGCTTTTTGTAGTCTCTGGAATACTTTACGAAGGTTATTTAGATGCTCTTCAAATGTTCGGCGGACTATTATAATGTCATCTAGATACACTAAGCAGGACGATAGTCCACCTAGTATTGTCTCCATTAATCTTTCAAATGTAGCTGGGGCGTTACAAAGTTTGAAAGGCATTACTTTAAATTGCCAAAGTCCTTGTCCGGTGGTGAAAGCTGTCTTTTCTCTATCTTCAGGTCGGATTTCTATTTGCCAGTATCCACTTTTCAAATCCAGTGTCGTAAACCATTGACTTCCATTCAAAGCATCCAGGGTGTCGTCTATTCGTGGTAGGGGATAGCTATCTTTCTTTGTAATTTCGTTCAGTTTTCTGTAGTCAACACAGAATCGTGTTGATCCATCTTTCTTTTTAACAAGCACAATAGGCGAAGCCCAAGGACTTGATGATTCATCAATTATCCCGTTGTCAACCATTGCTTTAACTAGATGATCTGCTTCTTCTTTCCTTGCCAGAGGCAAACGTCTTGGGTATTGTTTGATTGGTGGATGGTCGCCTGTATTAATTCTATGTTGTGTCACATTACAACGGCCGACATCAGCGTCACAGTTAGAAAACAAGTTCTGAAATTCATTAAGTAACTTCCCTACTGCTGTTCGTTGTTCTTCATTAAGTACTTCAAGATTCTCCAAGGTTGACCTGAGATGGTGTGTTCCAGAAAATTCTTGAGGACGAGCGATGATATTCACCACTGGTTCACAGGTCGCAATAACAGCTCATTTGTCCAGAATCTTTGGTTTAATGTTAAAACTCAGAACTCGAACGGGAATGGTTTCTCTTTTTAAAACAACGAGTGTGGCCGCCACAAGGACGCCTTTCTGGGAGACTTGGCTAGGAAAGTTCTTTACGGCATATCTGAACTGTCCATGAACTCCCTGGTTAAGACATTCTGATCTTGCTGGTATTATATTTTTCATTTTGGCCAATACGGAGCACGACTTTGAATGTTGTACACTGGATGAAAAAAGAGGAATTTCCTCTCCTCCTGTCCGTATCTCGTTCTTCTCCAGGTCTACTGTAAAGTTAAATTTTTGAAGGAAATCCAGGCCGAGAATACAAAGATCGGTGATGTCAGCTACGTAGATTTTGAGATGAAATTTTCTTGAGCCACATTCAAGGGAAGCATCCAGTTTGCCTCGTATTTCTGTTTTTCACCAGTAGCGGTCTTTAAAGAAATGTTAGGAGCCGTGTAAATAAGCTGTTCCTTCAATTTTTGTGCCAAATCTGTTCTTAAAAGAGTGACGTTTGCACCTGTATCCACCAATATCAAACACTGGACACCACAAATAGATCCTTCTAAGTAGAGTCCATTTTTCTTTCCGCTAAGTGAGAAAACTTTCAGTCCTTCTTCAGGGGCTTTATTCTGAAAAGGCCGCCTTCGCCCCTCAAGACAGCCGTATGTTAGTTTCCCTGGTTGGAAGTAATCGTCTGGTACTCCCAATGCAAATGCCCCTTCTTGTTGCACTTCCAGCAAGTCACGTTCGAGTTTCGTCGAGGAGTGTTCTTCTTTCCAGCAACACTACTGTTTAAAAATTTTTCCAGCCTGTTAAGGAAGAATTCAAATTTATCATCTCTTTCTCTACTCATATGATCCTCCGTCTCAATTGATCTGACGTGACTGGATGTCTTGGAAACAGTTCTTGCAGCCTCATATTTCATACTATAAGCCAGAAATTATTTCAGATCTTTTGAGTCCATCAATCTGGTTGAATGTTGCGTGTCTCCGTCTCTGACGGCGTCGACAAAAAACTGGGCTGCTAAACTTTCCCGAACATCCAGAGGGCACTCGGCGTAAGCCAGGTTCATGAATCGTTCCACATCGGCAGCCAATACTTGAAGGCTTTCTCCTCGCTTCTGTCTTCCCGTTTTCAGTTCAGTTCTATAAAATTGTGTCAGGTGACTGTCTCCAAATCTAGATTGCAAAGCTTTCTCGATGGTCGTCAAGTCTGTCAACTTATCAGCTGGAATTCCTTGAAGAACCTCCACCGCTGATCCTCGGAGCGATGCCACAAGTTGACTGACTTTCACAAAATCCGTCCATCCATTTGTAAAGCTCATAACGACAAACTGAGTCTTAAAGACTGTCCATGATGTTTGTCCGTCGAATGTCAGGGGTTTGACTGTCTGTCGAGAAGACATGAATTCTGGACTAGCTGGGAAATAGTTTGGCCTTTCCTCAAGTTCATTTATTCTCCTCTCGAGGTTGCCGATCTTCTCTTGAACTTTTTCCTCTACTCCCTCGATCTTCCTTTGAACTTCGCTCTCAACTTCCTCGATTTTTAATTTCACACGTTGGACTTCGTCTTATATTTTTCCAATGCATCCGTCAACATGAATCTTAATTTCTTCAACTTGACTCTCGGTGTGTGCTTGGATCTGGCTTTTAATTTCCTCTTGTCCAGATCGCATCTCTTGTTCTAGTCTCTCTTGTCCGGATCGCATTTCTTCTATTTTCTCTTGTCCAGACTCCATTTTGTCTTCCAATCCGGCTTTCATCCCTGCCATCATGTCAAATAGCTTCTCAAACCTTTCATCCATTGTTCTGGTCAAAGGTCCAGTCTCTGGCATTCATAGGAAAATCGAAAGACCCCACTTCTGACACCAAATGTAACAAAATTGTGTTGTGGGTGTACGTGAATGCAATTCAATAAGCAGGATTAAAAAAATAAAGCTCTTTATTTTACAAATATTTTAGGAAAAGAAACGTAACACAAGTATTAAAACAGCACTTGTAAAAATTCACAATAGAGATTATTCCAATAAATCTCAACAAAGCGCTCAAAAGTCTCTTATCAGCTCACCAGAAAGCTTGCTTTTATACTTTTCCAACAGGAAGCGACTTCCTTATGTAGGAAGTGACGTAATCTCCAGAAAGTTCATGAAGCCAGTAGAAATAGGTTGACAGTTCGAGGTCTTTCTAGTAAATTCCTTTTTTCGCCAAGATTAGCATCTCAGGGAAACAACTTTAGCTTTGTAGCAATATTATATTAGCGATAAAAAATGTTGTTCTTGTGCATGTTTTTTTTAAATTAATAAATACATTATTGAATCTCAAATACAGATTAACTTTCTCTTTCATGCAGGTTTATTTTTCCCATTTACTTAACTTTTACTAATAAGCTTTATTTTAAACATTTTTGTCATAAAAATTAGAAATAAATCTCAGTTTTTCAATTTAAAAGTTATTAATAGATGTTATTCGTTGCCTGAGGCAACTGCACTAAACAAATATAAGTTGTTAATATCAAGTTGTATAAAAATAACTGAAATAGAATTAAACTTTACAAGAGTGCCAGTTTTTTAATGGTAAATTTCTTAAGGAAATTATCATTTTTATTACTAAGGATATTTAGCTTTATCCACGATCAATTTAAAATCAATTATTTTGTATAAATCCTATAATAAATAATATGCCCAAATACATATCAAAACATTTGTTGGAAAATAATTATTATAGATAAATTATCTCCTCCCCGAAGAATAGAAAAACAGACGAGTCTTTAATTAAATACTTAATCATTTTTAAATACAGAAGTAAATAATTTCAATAAATATAACCATATATCATAATCTTAATTGCTCTGGCAAACTATTTAGTTAACTACTTTTAGAAGCAAACTACTTAGAGGTAATTTCAAATCATAATCAAAACATGACACGATGAACAACAGATGTACAGATGGTAGTATTAAATATTATTATTATATTTAATAAAATAATATAAGCAGATATTTGTTTATTGAACATTTTCTCAGTTTAAAAGTTAATAATAAATGTTATTCAAAAAGTTGGTCTGAGGCAACTGCACTAAACAAATATAAAGTTAAATCAAAATAACTGAAATAGAATTATACTTTTACATGAATGCAATTTTTAATTGTAGATTTACATTTTCATTAGCAAGGATATTTAGGTTTATTGATTCATGGTCAATTATTTTTTATAAATGCTATATGGATATTCACTGTGAAAACTGTTATGTCAATTTAAAAACTGAAATTTTTTTAAAATGCTGGTTGGCTTGAAATACCTTACCTTATATTTTAACAAATAGACTTGAAAATCTATAAATACAATGTCTTAAAAAATACTCCTTATAAATTATCAACATATATTATTTGCCAATGCATAGAAATTTAACTGCTCATCATTTTTAAAAGCACATAATACAATCCGTAAAAGGAACACATGTTCACATTCTAAACTCAAGTTAAGATGAAGTAAACAGATGAACAAATACTTAATATGTTACATTAAAATATCAAGCTGATTAGCAGTTTACCATGGGTTTCATGAAAAAGATATTTGGAGAAATGATTCTCAAGCAATATTGATGCTTTGTAAATGAAGAATTTTGTAGCATGTACTCACCTTTATTGCATGTATGTTCACTTGTTATCCTCGAAATACATATCGAAATATAATCGAATTATATATTATCGATATATAATTATCGAAAGAAATATCCTCGAATGTACATGAATTGCATGTATGTACAAGTATATGCATAAATAGGTATACTGTTGCAAATAAACTCATTAAAAACACAGTTAAATGGAAAAGAGCATATTTTATTACTTAGCAAAGCATACAAATGAAATTTCTAGTTGTAAAAGTGCTGTACTATGAAATAAAGATTCAAATTATTTCTAAATTAAGCTTATAATACTATTATAAAGCATTATAAATATATTAACTATAAATTAAATTTAACCTTTTATAATAATATATATATTGTTGCACAAAAGTCTTACTGTGGGTGTATGGTGTAAACAGTGCAACACGCAGGATAATGGAGAATGAAGGTTTATTTACAAATATGCAGGAAAACACGTAGCACAGGTACAGGAAACAATAGTCCTTGCACAGATTACCAATGTAAATAGACAACAATTCACAGGTAATGACAGTTCAGCACTTTGATATCTAACAACACAAACAGTCAGCAAATAACTAGTAGCGACAATAACAGCTCAGCTCACCAGCTGATTAGCTCACACAGCGGATAGAACTACGAAGACGTTCACGCTTCAAAGCGAAGTAACCAGTCGATCAAAGACGCTCTTCTCAACTAGGTGCCGTCCTTAAATATTCTCTCCGACAGGCCGTGACGTCACATGGTGTTTTCTCGCGTATTCCCTTTCCTAGTAGAAATATCGAGAAAAGGGTTGCATTTTCGGGAATCATCTATTTGTCGCCAAGGTCATGCGTGCCATAAGAGTCGCTGAGGTCACTCCATGCTTAACCTTATAAAACTCTCTTCCCAACCATAAGACTTGCATTGCTGGGAAGCGACTTTCCATGATTGTAACAATATTTATATTTGGAAATGTACATAAAAATAAATAAATGATGCAATCTTATGCTTAATATAGTGGCGCCATCTACATAAGAAGTGATTTACTAAAATCTTTGTTAATTCCATTATATATGATCACATCAAAAATAAATCTAAGTCTTTAAATTTAATGGTGTTAAATATTTCTTATTAACATGATCATACATGAAATTTATAGGATACCCATATCTCATAGTATTTTCAAGAAATGTATCAATATGAGATTGCTGTTTTAATCTGTCGGTGACTAAAATAGTGCTTCTATGAATATAATTTAAGACGATATTTCTATAAATTTGACGATTAATGTTGCTACTCCAAATAGGTAACTTGTTGATATTGAACTGAAAAGTGTTTCTTTTGTCATAAATCTCGGTGTTTAATTTATTATCAACTATTTTTATTTCAAGATCTAGAAAATCTGCAAATATATATATAAAGTTAGCTAATTTTGTAACTATTTTCTAAATTTTGTTTTCTACTCCCATATTCCGGGGTACTTTTAGGTGTCTATAAATTTTTTGCTCCTCCCCCACTCTTGCTACTCAATTGCCGCCACTGGTAACATGTTCTTCGATTGGCCATTATAAGAATGGATTACAAAGTTCACCAAACAGGAAATACTTCTCCCAATTTAAGTACAATCTTAAGATTTTTATGAATTCTGCATTTTTGAGTGTAGAAATGCCAAAGTAATATCTTTTGTGGAAGGCACTCATTTGGACAGTTTTAGTTGATAATAATAATTTTTTTTTTTTTACCTTTTTGGTTTTGCAAGGCAAACTGGTGTTAGGAACACCAGAGTCCATATCAGAAATTATATAAATTATGGTGCTATATTTATTATGGTGTATAATTATATTATGGTGCTTTTCTTGGACTCAGTTAATAAATAGCTAATACCGGACTTTTACAATCTTTGCTGCATCAGGATAGTTTAGTTTTTAATTCTGATGAAAAGACCCTATTAGCACAAAATATTGCAGGGCATTTCCACGACGTTGTTTGATATTCTGAACGCCATACAATATCGTGCAGATATCGTAATAATTTTCTAATTTTAACAACGGACAACCTGAAATCCGTCCTTTCGTAGGGCATTTAAAGCATTATACTATTAGAGTTATATTACCAGAACTGTCTGTTATGTTATAAAAGAGACATACATACAATAGAATGATGCTGCCACACCCCATCTTCCTTTGTTACAAAGCACCATCAAAACTTTGCTACATCACAGGATCAGTAATAGAGGAAGAATTGCTACCGCCAAAAGAATCCAGAATGCATAATGGACAGAAATTTTTCTTAGCTGACTTACTGCCGGCTCATGCTGCCCTCTGGGTGTGAAGATGCAAAGTAATATGATATAGAAAATTACATAAGCGGTACGAGATTCTTCTAAATAAATATACAAAATAAATAGGATTCCGAACACATGTAATAAAAAGTTTTTTTATTCACTTTTTATGGCAAAAGTGAGTAACTGTATAAAAGTAACAAACATTCACACAAAGTTGAAGATAGCATATTATTTACATATTTCAATACAATATAATTCCCAGTGATTTGGAATGTATATGTGATTCCAAATAAAACATACAGTATTGACAGAAGTAACTCTTTTTAAACCTATGTTGAGCAATTACTTAGAACACTCACTTTTCAAGTTAGATACATGGTCAGACTTTCCACACTTCATTCTGGTGTAAGGCCAGTTTTTTACAATTAGAAGACCAACAAGAGCACAAAAATGGGGCGCTAGTCAAATCAGATGAACGCCACCAAAAGAAGCCAAGCATTCCTGATTTGCTTATTTACTAGCCAACTTTCATGTTTTCCTTTACTTCTTTCTTTTTTCTTATAATCTTTGTCTCAAAGGACTGTGCTGAATGTGTATGCTGTTCATTGTGCTGCTGCTATTCTCTTTCGGCAATTTAATTAACCTAGAAACAAGATGTCGTAATACCTACTCTCTTTCCCACGATCTTCTATATCAGTCAGTCGCAGCAGCGAATCCAGGGTTTTGGTTGGGGGGGGGGGGCTGAAGTCATGAAAATTTTGTATAAGCCATGACATCATGGCTTATGTAAGTGAAAACGCTTTAACTTTACTCACCTGAAAATAAGGATCACAAAGGTAACTACAAAACTTTCGATGATTTAATAAAAACACAATGAACTAAGTAGCAAAACAAAACAAAAAAATGTTTTCGATCACATTAAAGCTACGAGTGGAATGACAACAAAAGCGGGGAAATTTTCGGTCCTGTGAAACCAGAAAGCAATGTTGCCACGCTTTATTTTTTTTTTAAAGAGATTATGAACAAACAGGTGTAGTGTTTTGAAAAAAACTAAGAATTTTGGTTTAGCTCCCGGCCCCCCCCCCCCCGGCAGCTCCATACCCTCCCCCTGGATTCGCCACTGGTCAGTCTCCATCACATTTTAAGTGTATTATGAAATTTAAATAATCTTTAATTATGTGGTAAAAAATACTTTTCCAATAAATATGGCAAATAATCTATTTTAGAATCAATGATATGAATAGTGGCATGAACTGCATATATAAAAATAGGGGGAAAAATCTCAATGAGGATTTGAAATGACAGTGAATTTCAAAAGCTTTTGGTTGAAGCAGCAAAATTTGCTGAGTTTTTTTGTGAACAGCATAATTTTGAAGGACAAGAACAAGTTTAAATAAGAAAAAAAAAGAAATTTATGTAGGAGCGAGAAAATTAAAGTATTAGGGTTTTTAAATAAAAATTTACAATTGATTTTTATTTTTCCATTGACTGACACTGCTATTACAGATGTAATAATTAATTTTAAAAATATGTCAGTATTAAGTGAAAATTTTGGCACTTAAATTATATACGAACTGCAAAAAAATACATTCTGGAGAGTTGTTTCAAAAACGCTTATTTTTAGTAAGATATTTTAAGCACAACTATTTCCGAGATATCGATGGAACAATTTATATAATAAATTGGGGATACAAGGCATCTTTGCAATGGTCCTGCTTTGGTACAAGGCAAAAGTAGAAGTGCCATTACTTGGGTAATTAAGAAAGTGCAACCCTTCTAACTTACATAAAGAGTTTAAACTATTAGAAATGATATTTTTTAGCTCCCGGAAGAACTAAAATTAAATCACACAATAAACAATTATGTGGACACGGGATACTTAGCCTTGAGGGACTTGAAAAGAGTCTGCTTTTGGTTTCATCAAAATTCCAAATTTAAACATATTTGTCTAAGTTTGCATAAATAAAATTTAGAGAAGTTTATAAATATTATTAACAATCATATGTAATTATTAATTAAAGGTGAAATATTTAAAAAACTATGCTGTTCATGTGAGAATGAGCTTTTAAACTTGGTCTAGAGAAGATTGAGAAAAATTAGTCCTATTTGCTTCATTGCCATGCCACCTTAAAGAACAGTGGGCTATCAGATGGGTTTCACAGCTAAGAAAAAAAAAACATTTATTAAAAGATAAACGAGATAAGAGCTCACATGCCACTATGTAAATTTTAACAAATTTAGAACATCTCCACTGATTCAATATTAGTTTGTTATATTTGGTGGAAAAGAAAACATTCAAACTTAAAATAGATGAAGATACTCTAATGTAAATTTCTACATTAGACATACATGTTCTACAGTTGGTTTTTTCAATGATAGAACCATTAAGGAATGTTACGAAGGAAAGTTTCTTATGTTAATGGGAAAAATAAGAAGCAAATAAATAGAAATTCCTATTAGCACAAGGCGCTCTACAATATTCATAGATATCTTTACGATGTTGTGCCGCATTCAGAATATCATAGCAACATCGTAGAGATATCGCAAATGTGCTAATAGGGCTGAGAGGCACTCCAGGGTGACAAATATCAAATGTAAAAAAACTGGCACTGTCATCATATTTCACACAAAATGGTTACATGCATATTATATACATATGATTGGCAATGTAATATGAAAAGAAACCGAATTATTTTGTCTAAAAACTTAATATAATTCCTTTGATTATACTCAATGCTGAGAACATAGAATACATTAAAAAAAAAACTAGCAAGAGTATTATTTAAAACAAAATGATTCTGTAATAGTTATTTTAGAACATTCTTCACATTAAGCCGACAAAAATTAGTATCTTCAGATTTATCAATACTCCTGTCTATGACAGCTATTTAGAATGCATATGTAAAAATAAGAGTTAAAAACAACCACTTTCTTATTCTATGATTTTAAAATACAGTCACATAAAAAAAATATGAACATTTAAAAGATAAGTTGAACTGTAAAATATAAGATAGTATTTTTGGAGATTTTTACAAAAATCTATTATCATTTCTAAACCTCTCAAATTACTAAATTTTTTTCAAATTAACTCCCTATCTTATTTTGTTTTCAAATAGAAAATTAATGAAAATTTCTAAAAATTCAAAAAGTTTCAAAACTAATTACTTTTTAAAACTATTTTTATTGTAAAAAATGAAATTTAACACTATAATTCATTTTCCATACATATAAACTTTTTCTTTTAAAGATAAAAAGTAAAAGTTAGCAATTTTTTTCTGAGAATTATTTAGAAAAATCTACAGAATTTTACTACACAGTGTCAATAGTAAAAAATAAAATAAATTAAACGTTCAGAGTTTCTTCCTCTTCTTTTTGGTTCATAAGTTAAAAGCTTATGTTTTTACAAAATGATAAAAGTGTGGGGGAGAAAAAGATTATTCAAATTAAATACACCAAAAAGTATTATGGATAAACATGTCCAATACTAAGTTTAAAAAGAGAATAGCATAAAAACTGTAATCTTCCTTCGAAAATAGATTAACAATAATATTTATATCAGCCTTTAAAGATGAACTATAATAGTTCTTACTTGTACAATTTGCATTTTTCAACAGTGGATAGTTGTTTTACTAACCATATTTTCTGTATCGCAGACAGAAAAATACATTACATTATTTATGGCATTGAAATAACATCTGGTTCATATAACGTTTTCTGTGGTATTGCATCATTTGGAATTAACACATAAGAAAAAGTGAAAGGCCTAGGGGAAGTATGGCACTAAAAATTAAAATGTTTCAAAATGCATCACAAGTTAGAAAAACAGTTAAATCACAAGACAAAATATGTATGCCATTTTGTAAAGTTGGAGTTCCACTGCAGTCGGAAACATTGAAATATATAACCATATAAAAATACATATATGAGATCTATGTTAATCACAGGGAATTTGAAAGATTAAAATTAAAAAAAAAGAAGACATAACAAATTATAAGTTATTTTCAACATACTTTAAATTAAAGGAGGTATAGCAACCTGTCACATCACTTAAAAATATATCAATATAGCAAAACAATCACCACTTTAAATACTATTTTGGCCACTGATTATTATAAAAATAAAGAGAATGAAAGGGAAAACAATGTTCTGGAATAAGCGAGGGGGGAAAATTAGCAATCAAAATGTAAAACAAGTTTTCTATAATTCTCCAGATAATATCTGAAGCAAACTATTTTTAAAAAAGGTTATTTTAGTCATTTCAATATGGGGGGAAAACAATGAATTGAGCAAGAAGGTTTAAAATAAAAATAGACATTTTAAGGAACGTTAATAGTAAATTTATACATTAATTGTACAATAAATATGAAAGTATTATAATTGAACTTTAAATAGTTAACAAATCATAATTAAAAATAAAATTGTAAAACATAAAGGAAGCAAAATTAAAAAATTCAAACAATGACAAATTTAATGCAATTATAATAATTGTACCCACTACTAAATAAATTTAAACACAAAGATTAAAATCAATAATTATTTAAATTAAAATCAAATTACATCTACGGCACTTTTTAAAAAGATTTAACAGATAATAAAATTTAAATTTCATATTTTTAAAATATAGTTTATTTATGAGATAATATGCAAAAATAATTGATAATAAATTCATACAGAAATCTGATCTGAAGTCAGAAATTGCACATGATTCTATAAATGGCTTTTCATAAACTATATGAACAAATGCATGCAAATTTAACAAAATGAATTTCAAAAACGTTAATTAAAAATAGAAACAATTCTTTCACAGCATTGCTCTGTCAATAACATAAGATCATTATCAATTTATCTCTTGAGATTTATAAATTCTCCTTAATTTGTATAAAATGGAATTCAATGTTACAACAAAAATATCAAAGTTATCAGAAGCCCAGATTTGAGGACATTCATCTGCCATAGTTGAATTGGGAAACAAGATTGTTTGTTGAAGGTGACCAAATCTATTCCACAATTTGATGCTTTTAGAAGCTGACAAAAAATATAGTTCATCAGATCTGTCATCCTCATTTATCTTCCTAATACTACTAACTGCTGATTCACGTTTTGACTCAGGAAGATACCATATTTCACCGTCATAAAGATGGCACATCTATTGTAAGAAAACAGGAAATATGCTATATAAGAATTTAATTAATATTTATAGCAAGGTAAAATATCCTTAATGAAAAAAACATTTGTATGTGTTAAAAATAATTGTTTAAAAAATAAAAAAAAAAATGCATATAGAAAATATATTTGATTTAAGGTTCACACCAAGTACTTTTGAAAATTATAAGATGATAAAACAAATCATAAAGACAAAAATGAATTCTGAAAAAAAAAGTAAAAATAAAAAAGCAAGCAGATTGTAACATGATAAATAAAATACACAGGTTCAGAAATATTGATTTTGTATATATTCATGCAAATTATTAATTTCTTGAACTTAAAAGCATTAGTTTCATTTTTCTAAACTTTTAAGATGATTTTTGTTGATCAAATTTCAAGCATTATAGATTTCGTAATTTAAAATGTGCTTTACTTGAAATGACTAATAAAATGCATACAACTTTAAAAATGGTTATTTTATTAAAACTGCAAACAAAGAAATAAACTAATAATTAAAATTTAAGATAAAAATAAAAAAACCCAGGGTTTTATTAAAAAATGAGATAAAACTCTAACAATGAAAAAACTGTGAAATTAACCATCACAGAATTTCCTCAATAATATTTTGAACTAGCAAGCCTTCGATAATCAGCTTGTTTTCCAGGAATATAATTCCAACTAAATCTCTTATGCATAATTTGATACCAAAGAAACACTAATCTTCAATTGCAATAGACATTTAACCCGCATTCTTTTCGTAGCCTTGCACCTGTTCTGTTCCTTTTCTACATGAACGTTCACTAATGGAGTGAAGTAAGTGTCCGTATCATGTAACATCTAATTGCACGAGTCGACGCCAACTTTACTTTCTTATTCCTCATGTACAATATGCATTTGATTTTAATATTAAAATGGAGAGGAAAATTTCATGTCAAGCAGCATGTTAATTCATTCAAAACATGCTGGTCAAAAGAATTAAAATATAGCAACCACTATCGTTCGACTTACTGGATTATTTCCTAATATACTTAGTATCTTGAAGACTTCCTTTACAGATTTCACAGAAAAATTGATGAAATAAAAAAAAGAAAGTAAAATCCAGTTGCATATTATATTAGCTTTCAACAATGGAACATGTAATTCAATATTAATTGTGTAAACACTAATAATGGTTTGAATTAGATTCCAACAAAGAAAAGTATTATTGTAAATTATGCCTAAAAATATTTTTACAAATTTATTAAAATAAGAGAAAAAAACTGTATGGCAGCCTAATTGATATCATTAGAAAAGATAAGTTTGTGAATTTTCAGATGGTGTAAAAATCATCAAGGAAAAAGTTATCAAGGAAAAATACCAAAATTTCGCTTAATTTTTAATTAAACAAAATTCTAGTTTAAATTAAATAGAAGCTCTGAGGTGCACATTCTCACCCTATAAGGTAATTTGTGTCAAATTTTGTAGCTCAAGGTCCAGCGGGCCATGCACATGCACACACACTCTCCTTTATTAGAATTAGAGACTAGCAGTGGACCCACCAACTCGTGCTTCTCAACCACTACTCTTCAGTTTTAAATACTGCAAATTATAGATCAGTGGAAAAGGCTATAGAACGAAGAAACTTCATTTGAGTTCAAATATTTTGCACAACTTTGTAATTAGTTTCTGCATAAAAGTTTTCAGAACCAAAAATGTAACATGATATTGCTCTAAATGAAGTTTCCATCACCTACAAGAGGTATTTTACATTTTCTTGAGGCGCCGTATAAATTGAAGCTCGTACCGATCAAAAATACTATTTTAAACTTGCACAATAAACTTAGAGCATTCTGATTTGTTAGCTATGATTGCAGAGTGGCGAGATCGGTCCAGTTGTTGTGAGTGACGATTCGGTTAAGGTTTTCCCCCAGAGAACATACAGTGAAGTAGTGTTTTTGCGATTTTTCTCGAAAATGAAGGATGGAGATGGGAAGGCTATCATTGATGATGTATTTAGGGTTTGTGAGCTTTCATATAAAATAAAAATTGTCGAAATTGGTTGGGGGCTGGAGGACTGTCAAAGGTTTTCTCCAAAGAAATACCTAATTAAATATTTGTTTAAACAATGAAAACGGTTTGAATTTCTTGCAACAATGAAAACTATAGTTGCAAATTATGCCAAAAAATATTTTTAAAAATTTATAAAAAACAGAGAAAGAATTGTTTGGCAACTTAATATTTTTAAAATTTTCAGATGGAGTAAAAGTCATTTTTGTGCTGTAGTTTTTACTTTCTCGTATACGAAGTATACAAAGAGTAAGTATTGTAATCGTCGAAAAATACGAACTCGAGATTTTGACGAATCTCCACGTTTTAGACCTCCCCGAGTCGGAAAAACACAATTTTGGAATTATGTCTGTCTGTGAACACGATAACTCGAAAACTATTAGAGATACAGGGAGGAAATTTGGTATGTGATCTTTACATATAATTTGTAGGTTTCTATCAAATTTTGGACAAAATCTGTCCACGTTCATGTGAACACTATAACTCAAAAACTGGAATAGCTAGATGGATAAAATTTGGTACACAGTTTTATAATCATAAATGTAGGTCCATATCAAATTTTGAACCAAATCCGTCGAAGGGTTGACTGTCTGTCGGACTGTATAATGAGATACATGCAAAAATTATATCTCCTAAACCCTTTGGCTTAGATAAATAAAAATTGGTATGACGGTTGCTAACATTAATTATAGATCTGTGCCCAAATTTCGTTTCAATGGATTAAAAAAAAAGGCGTTCAAATTGCATAATTAATTTTTCTAATCCGATTCTCCATACGCATGCATATTTGTAGCAATCTCTGTGCATGCCGAAGGGTTACGTCACTTTGTCCTTGAACCGGCAAGAGTGGAAGTGTGTGCTAGATGGGTTGTAATTGGTACGCATCTCGTTGAATTTGATTCTTTACCTAAATATTTTACAATCACTATAATCTACAATGAAAACCTTTTGAGAGTCATTGGATTCTGGGTTACAATAGGTTCGAATTTTTTTTTCCACATGGGAGAGGGGAAACAGCACCTTTTTGGGAAAGTATACGAGAAAGTTTAGGGGAGATCACTCCCACTGGTTTCAGAAGTTATCAAGTAAAAACGCCAAAATTTAGCTTAATTTTTAACGAATTAAAATTTAAAAAATGGGCTCCAAGGAGCACATTCCCGCCATCCAAAGTACGCTGGTGCCACATTTCATAGCTTTAGGTCTAGAGGTCTGCCCTGTAGCGCACCAACACAGATACAAACACATTCTCCTTTATTATTAGTAGAGATAACTGGTAAAGTAAATTCAATCAAAAGTAATAATTTATTAAACTTATTTATTAAAGCTAAAAAACTAGCATATTACAAACAGTATAGCAGCTTCACAGACTATTAAGTTAAATAAATAGTTTTACTTCATTAATCTTCAAGCTGCTTCTTATATTTAGATTAATGGCTTACAATTCATTTTTTTAATGGTGAAACTTTTGTAAAATTACAAAATCTAAATAGTTTTCAAGTGTAGCAGACAAGAACATATAAACATCACATAACAGACAAAGATCTGAATGTTGCCGGAATTATAACCGACAACATTCAAAAATTCTAATATGAATTATCAAATTAAAATACAAATCATAAAGTGCTTAATGCTATAAGAGCTTTGCAGCTATTTTCATATCAAATTCAAACAATGGAAGATCTAGAGTTTATTTGAAATAAATTTTCCATTGACACATTAGGAACCTGACCCTGTCCACATGATAGCAAATTTTAGTTTATATGATAATTATTTTTAAAGTACAAAACTGCTGCTGTTTTTAAAGTAAAAAAGTGTTTTTTAATGTACAAAACCGCTAAAATAAAGTTCTCACACAAAGGAATATTATTTGATGCACATATTCTAAAAAGCATTCTCCTCCTTTAAATACAACCCAATAGGAATGTAATTTTGTTTTATTTTCACATAAGTTATTACTATTCTGAATAGTAATTTAAAATTTCAGCATTTACCATCTATAATTATCTACAACCAAGAAAAATGATATTCATATGAAATGTATGCAGTAAAGCACTGTTTATACGTTTTTCAAGGGAATAATGTAAAATGACGTATAAGTGAAAAAAAAAAAACCCATATAATCGAAATTTTACTGAACAACCTCGATTTTTACAAATTTAATGCAATTAAAAGTATTCATTTAATTCATTAAAATGCATTAATTCATTTAAAAGTATTAATTTTAAGCTTTTTAAGATGGTACTAGTACTATCACAAAGCATAGAAATTAATAATTAAATATTTATTATAAAAGTGAGCAAAATTTTACCTTTATTGCATACTAGCTGCCTTTGTCGACCAGCTTGATCACCGGAAATAAAATTTCAACCGAATCTCTTACGCATAATTTTATATTCATGGTTCTCTTAACAAAGTAGTTTTAAACTTCAAATTGCTATAGACGTTTAACCCGCATTCATTTCATAGTCTGGCAGTTGTTCTGTTCCTTGTTTACATTAACATAAAATACGGATTTGCTTTCAACGTTAAATTGGTGTTGCACATTTTACATCCAGTAGCATGCTCAATGACTTAAAACACACTGATAAAAAGAATTAAAATATAGCAACGATAATCTTTCAGTTTACTGGATTATTTCATTTTATACTTACTATCTTAATGACTTCCTTTATAGATTTCACAGAAAAATTGATCAAATAAAAGAAGAAAGTAAAATCCAGTTAGATATTTTCTTAGCTTTCGACAATGAAAGAGAAACACACAATTAAATCTATCTAATTAAAATTCGAAGGTAAACAAACGTATGTATGTATGTCCTTCTATCTTCTCACGAACCGCCAAACGGAGAAGCGCGCGGAAAGTACCAAAAGATGGGAAATAATTCAAGGAATCCATTTCGGCCATTTAAATATCGAAATTTTAATTAGTGAAAAAGATATTAATTAAAAACTAATTTATAACAATACTTTTCATTGTTTCGGATACTTTATAACAATACTTTTTATTGTTACAGCGCAATTCAAAATTTATTTTATTGTTGAAGTCGTTTACTTTAAAGAACATTGTTACAACAACAATAAAAAAGTGACGCTGACAGAAATAAAAAAAATGTATTGTTGAAAGTGTATAAATTCTTTTTTCAATCCCGTAATATAACGTCCAACAAAATCATTTCAACGAAATTAAAAGGGGTGTATTATTTCTGTAAAGTTATGTGCCGAAAGATATAGATTAGTTATGTTAGTGATTTTAATCATTATTCATTGATTTGATAAAGTTTAAATATTTGTGGAAGCTTCTATTTTAAGCTGATATTTGGAAGTTACTATTTTTGCTTTGTTCAATTCTCACTTTCCGATGATACTAAAGAAAAGAGAATTAGGGGATGCCGCTATGATAGCGGGAGGCAAATTATTAAACTGTGAAGGAGGACGTTGTTGAAACAATGAAGAAGAAAAGAGTACGCCGATTGTCAACTTGCACAACTGTATGCAAGTAGCGACAGAAACAGTAGAAGAACCAAGAATGTAGCCGATTGTCAGACATGTGCACAACGGGAGAAGAAGACCGATAGACAGGAAGGAACAAAGAAATAGACGATTGGCAGTTGTACTGGGAAATGTCACTAGCAGAAGAGACCAGAGAAAAGAAGAACTCTAAAGAAAAGAGAATCGTTTTGGGGCGTGAAGTTCCGCATGGCTGGCATTTAAAAAAAAAATAAATCGACGTATGGTATAGAAAAGATGACAGTAATAAAATGACTTAGATTTGAAAGAATATTTTGCATTCCCTACGGAAAGATGAGGAGACAATATTTGTTGAAAAAAAAAAAACGGAGCCGGGCATATGAAAAAATATGGATCCGAAGGCCTCACGTGATCTCACTTCTCTCCGCCCGGGAATATCCCATTATTCAAGATTGCCCGTGCAATGCCGGGTCATGCAGCTAGTATATGTTTAAATAACGAAAAAGGTTTGAAATGCGTTGCAGCAATGAAAAGTATTGCTTTAAATTATGCCAAAAAATATATTTAAAAATTCATTAAAATTAGAGAAAACATCGTATGGCAACTTAATTGATATCATTTAAAATATAATTTTTTAAATTTTCAGATGTAAAAATAATTTTTGTGCTATTATATTTTCGGAAGTTATTAAGGAAAAACGCCAAATTTTAGCTTAACTTTTAATTAATTAAAATTTCAGAAAAAGGGCTCCGAGGTGCAAATTTCCACCTTCGAAAGTATATTTTTGCCAAATTTCATTGCTCTGTCTAGCAGTCTGTCCTGTAGAGCGCCAACACACACAATCTCCTTTATTATTAGTAGAGATCTTGATATCTAATTATACAATTTATGTGTATGCAGGTAGGCACTTAATTAAAAAAAATCTTTAACCAACATCTGACGTGCTGATAGTCTGTGAATATTAAGTACATCAAGAATCAAATTAAGTTCATTAAGTGTTTTTTCATTATTCTTTGGACAAAAGAAATAAGTTCGAAGTTTCTCAATGGAGTCCATTGTGTCTTTAAAGAAAGGTGGAATAAATTCTACATTATCGTTAAATTACTCCCAGATTTGTCTTCTATTAATTCATCAATTGTGAATAATTTTGAAGATTTAGAAAAATTCATGATATCCAGGGCCGGCCCAAGGGCAGTGCGAATGGTGCGACAGCACAAGGGCCCGCGCCTCTGATGGATTTTGCAAACTGAAATCTTTCCTTTAAAAGGCGGAAGAAGGGATAGCTATACTTCCTGGTGCTATGATAATTGTAACATTTAGGCAACGAATGACAAAGGGGCCAATTTCATTACTTTCCTTTTTTCCAAGATTATTACTTTCAGGGTAAACGTATTGGGTGAGGATTCACATCTGTTCCTCTAATGGGCATCAGATATTCTTTCCCAGGGTAGCTTAAAGAGACACCTCCGGAGGAATGCTTTATCTTCTACTTATCTAGCTGTAAACTGAGCACATCTGTTCCTCTTTTGTCCAGCAGAACTGTTAGGCGATGATGAAGCACATATGTCATAAGGGTTTCTCTTTTAAAAGTGTGGTTTTCCAGCATCTATGAATTCATCGTAGGTACTTGTTAAAAGTTAGTCTGTTAAATCTATGCATCCCTCTGTCAATACAAGACAGAGACTCACTTCTTCTCACCCCTCCTCTTCTTCTGCTCATCTAGCTCTATATCAAGCAAGTGTATTTCTCTTGTGTCCAGCAAGACTGCTAAGTAGTGCTGAAACATATATCACAGGGGTTTCTCGCTTTTCTTGTTAAAAGTGTAGTTTCCCACCATCTATAAATTCATTATAGGCACTTTTTAAAAGGTAGTCCGTTACATCTATCCCTCAGAGTTTAAACAATATCAGTGAGTCTGAAATATTAGATTGTGTGAAACACTACGGGCAACCCAAGGAGTCTTCTCAGAAGCTTAATTTTCAGTTGAACAGTTCGTTCGCAATCGAATAGGCTAATTCGCATTTATTATATTTCATAATTATTCATTAAACCACTTTTCCTTTTATACTTCCAAATAAAATTTTTTTATCATTATAGTAGGTTATCAATTAAAAAAAAAACAATTTAGTTTCCCCCTTTGTTTTTGTATTTCAATATTTTTGCTATTTGTTATTATTGTATACATTTGAAATAAAAGAGTTTTTTTTTTTAAAATTAACAAACAACAATGTGTTTTCTACTCTTTTACATTGGCTATTTTTCATTATAAAATGTTACTTATTTGGAACCTTTTTATTATTTTGGGAAACTGCATATCAAAATTATTTGGATAAGATTCAAAATATACGAAGCATTTTAAAGATTGATTTTATTTAAATATCCTAAAACAGAAACTATCAGTAGGTTGTGTATAATTGTAAATAAGTTTGTGATCAGTCGATTATCCTTTTTTTTAGTTTTATGTTTTTGATCTACTTGATTTTTAAATATGAAGAAATAATGAGTTCGACTTTTAAGAATTCACTTCATAATCCAAAGTGCTGGTGGACAAATGCTAAGGTACTTTTTAAGATTTTGAAAAATTTGGACTTAATAGGAATACAATGGTTCGCAACCAGATGCGGAGAATCATGGGAGATACAATTGTAGGAACTCACATTTTACAGTGAAGATTCATTCACTAGGAGCTTTCAGGGGACTGCCCACAAATTGATGACGAAAATTATTTTGGTCCGCCCCCCCTTTCACAGAAAACTGATAATGAGTTGAAACTTTCATAAATGGTTTTGTTTGATGTGCATAATGTTTACAAGCATTTTCGTAAAAAGAGCAAAAATATTCGTGAAGATATAAAGGTTTATTTAAAAAAATCCCCAATTTTTCCGCATGTTTTTTTCTCATAACATGCAGAGTTTACAACCAAATTGTACAAAACTTGCAGAATATTTGACAATATGCAAAAGAAGCTTTGTATTATAATTTGAATATTACAGGAAATAAAGAGTATTTGTAGTAAATTATTTTTTATTGTGCATGTGCAAACGTAGAAAATGTTTTCTTTCATAACTTCAAAGCCAGATATTTAGAGCAACTTATATAAAAATTCCAGTTCAATATTGTTAATATTCAGAAAGATATCAGCATTGCAGCGAGATGAATTTCGACATACTCTAAGAGAAGCTAAATGATGAAGGTTCTTGCACAAATTGATATTTTTTAAGCTTGAATCTTCGAACACTAATATTGAGTTTTATGAAAGATGAATATCCTGAATACTCATGTATATTAATAAATTAAATTCACAATTTAAATTGCATTTCGATGATAACAATTCGAAGATTCAAGTTTAATAAATTTCAGTTTGTACATGGACCCTTATTTAGCTTCTTTTCGAGCATACTGAAATTCACCTCTTTGCGATGCCGATATCTTTCTGAATATTAACAGTATTGAACTGGAATTTTTATATAAGTTGTCCAATATGTCTGGCTTTGAAGTTGTGAGAGAAAAATTTTGCTACGTTTCGCATATGCGCAGTAAAAAATCTACTACAAATACTCTTATTTCCTGTAATATTCAAATTATTTGATTCAAAATTTAATACAAAGCTTCTTTTACAGATTCTCAAATATTCTGTAAGTTTCGTACAATTTGGTTGAAAATTCTGCATGTTATAAGAAAAAAATATGCAAAAAAATTTGGGATTTTTTTAAAGAAACCTTTATATTTTCACGAATATTTTTGTTATTTTTACGAAAATGCAAGAAAACATTATACACATCAAACAAAACCATTGATGAAAGTTTCAAATCATTATCGGCTTTCTGTGAAACGGGATGGGCCAAAATAATTTTTATCTTCATCAATTTGTGGAGGGTCCCCTAAATATCCTAGTGACCGAATCCTCACTGTAAAATATGAATTCCGACGATTGTATGTCTCACGATTCTCCGCAACTGGTTGCGGATCATTGTATTCCTATTAAGTCTAAATTTTTCGCATCTTAAAAATGGTCTTTAGCATTTGTCCACCAGTGTAAAAGAAAATCCCATTCATACGGGATGAAATTTTATTTCAATACTGAATGCATGTGCTGTCATCGTAAATAGACCAAAAAATTGAAAAGGGGGGAGGGAGGGATTTTCTCTTTCAATTGACAGCATAGTTAAAAGGTATTTTAAGTTTCTTCAGCTTTCATGTTTCGAAACTCTAAATGAATTTCAAATTTTCACATTTATAACAATTCTTCATAAATACAGCACGCATTTATACAACCCGAGTTCGCAAAAAATAATCAAAGGAATTTCATCTTTTATTTAAAAAGGAATGCTTGAATTCTATTATCATATTCAAATTTGATCATTTGATATTCATGTTTCAAAATATGAATATCAACTGATTTAAAATGCATTTGCATCAAATATTCGAATCCTCTGCAGTACCAATGACTGAGCCACCTCTGTATAATTTAAAGTTACTTAGATGCTTATCTGAGTTTATACTCTATCTCTAAAGAATATTTCAGTAATACGTATTTAGTATTGAATATTTGGTAAGTTCAGCATTCTACAATAATGGAAGCACACAACAAATTGTGTGTTTTCATACTTGAAACAAAAAAAGGAAAAATATTTCACATTTCTTTTCTTCAAAAACTGCTATAGAGGTTTTTACTTTTATACTGTTGTACGATTGGGATGCTTTCCCAAATCTGAGAAATGCACTTCAAATACTTTTCATAATTTCAGTGTCTATTGCTGGATGTAAATGCTTGTTCAGTCAACTGGTATTAATATTGCCATTTTTACGAGAAACCACGGGAGATAGTCTGAGTGATCTTGCATTGAAAAGCATCAAATGATAAACTTCTGAAAGAATTAATTCGTTGGAGCGATTGAGGAATTTTCCTCCATAAAGGCTAAAAAAATACATGTTTAATGGAAATAAAATATAATTTGAACTATTATATGTCTGGAATAACACTACATAACTCAATGTTGCATATTTGCATTACTTAAAACCTTCCAGCATTCACGCATATGTAGGATATACGTATGTTGTGTATCATATTAAATGCTCATATCGTTCTTTTATAAATTTAAGTGAAATTTTTATTTATATAATCTTTCTTTATTATGGAGCTAATACAGATTACATAAATAAAAGTTGTATTTATTTTTATAAAACAATACGATGTTAACCTATAATACAATTCAAGGTAAGTACCTCGTACATACGCGTCCGACTGCTGAAGGGTTAAATTTTTGCCTTTAAAAAATTATTTTTGATTATTTAATAACTATTTATTAAATTGACTTCATTATTGATTTCAAGTAGGATAATGGTTTTAAAAATTTTATCAATTAAAGTTTTGTAAAGTTAAACATTATTTTAAATATCAAAAATTATTTTTAAAATTATATTTCTTATATTCCTTATGCATAAATTATATTCATGTATTCCTTAATTCCTATTCCAACCTGAGCAATGTAGTAAATACCAAAACGCAATAAATAATTTTTTTTTGTTGTTATACGAAATTTGTTCCAAGGCTCCGCAAATCAAATTTGCACCAGGCTCCGCTTTTGTTTGGGCTGGCCCTGATGATATCTTTATCACAGTTCACATACTAGAAAGGAGGAAATTTTCAAATTGTAGAATGTGGGAAAACAAAGTATAACCAAAGCTTTGCGTCATAAAGGTAGTATGTAGGTCAGTCAAAAAATTAGTTGCACTACTTTGTAAAAATTTTCGGTGAAAAGCTATTCTGATGAAACTTTGTGGCAACTCTTCAGACATTTATCTGTATCGTGAGACGTAGCGGCTTTCATGCACCAATTTTAGTTAGTGCGATAATCAGTCGTAAACATGTCTCGGCAGTTGCAAGTGGCGAACAAATTGGAAGTGCATGCAGCGATTTGTTTTTTGTGGGCAAAAAGGTGTAACTGCCCTGAAATTTATTGGCAGTTGCATGAAGTGTATGGTGAAAATGCAATGTCACGTCAAGCTATAGTGAAGTGGTGCAACATGTTTGAGAACGGTCGTACAGATATTGACGACGCTGAGCGCAAGTGAAGACCACCAACTGCGACAAATTCTGAGATTGCTGCTCACATGAATGAAAGATTATTGCAAAGAGATGCGTGACAGTAGACGAAATCGCAAATAAACTGGATATTTCACATGGAAGTGTGTATAAGATGAAGCTGTCAAGCATCTTTAATTCAGTAAAGTTTGTGCTTAACCCAACAGCTGGAACCCAACATATTGGTTATTGGACGGAAATTCTTCGCAGGGGACACAGAAAAACTGATGCCACATCTTGACAAGTGTTTAAATAAAGCAAGTGCTTACATCAAAAAGTAGCTTTTGTGCAGTACTTTAGTGTGCATATAACATTATTGTAAAATTTCTTCCCTGTTTTGTTTTCTCGAGCAGTACAACTAACTTTTTGACTGACTTCAGATTTTATCATTAAAATGAATACACACGAATTGGGACTGTTGTGAAACAATGTATAAATGAGAAACATATAAACGGTGCTCTACTGCATATATATATATATATAAATAATATAGAGCAATACATATAACATGTAATTTAATTTTTACATTTATGTACTGAAGCTTATCTAATTTTTATTCATTTTTATTATTATTGTTTACTCTCCCACTTCCTGTATTCAGCGAGAGTGGTGCTGCTCTTGTTTGTTAAAATTATTATTCTCTGTTCATTAAAAATTTAGTACAGACTATGACGCTTGTGTGTGATGTGTCTTTTTTTTTCTGAGCTATGTTTTTGTGGTGTGTGAAAACAATTTTCATTGAACTTATAGAAGTAATAACAATAATAAATATTTACCACAATGTTTCCATTATCTAATCCAGCAATTAACATTTCTGTTCTATTAGAAAATTGACAACATCTCACATTGTGGTTCAAAGGGAATTCCTTGTATAAATTTCCATTTTTAGCTGTCCAAACCTATAAATGTCAAATAAAAATTAATTTAATTGCATGAGAATAAAATTTTGTAAATGATAAAAGCAAAATTAATCAGCAAGATTCTAAGATTAAAAATGAAAATTAACAAAATATAATGCAATTCTGTACATTCCTTTCTTAGAGTGGAAAAAACACTGCACTGCACACAACTCTATAAAAAAAGGTAGACAACAGCAACTTAATGTCAATATAGTTGCCTGATAACTTCTGATTATCATTGTTTGAGGTGCATATTTAAAAAATATTCTATTCTCAGAACATTTCCCAAAAATGATTTGTGATGAAAATGATACTGAAAACTATATATGTATGAAAATCTTTGCTCACCTCAATTTATAGCAAGAAATTCTTTCTCTTATTTACAATATGTACTCTAATTTTTACTACTAATTTCCCATTTTTGCGTCTTACTTTAAACAAGACTACGGCCTCAAGTCTAGTGGTGAGCACAAGATTACAATTTTAATTCAATGTAATCTTATCCTTAAATCATGTCAAGAATAACTAGTGGCAACGGCCTCAACAGCAGCAGCGATGTCGCTTCTGTGAAGTCACCAATGTAACTCATGTAACAGGTTTTTATTTTATGATTTAATTGTAATTTTTTTTCTTCTCTTGGATCAATAAAGATTCTACGCACACTCATCCAAACTGCAAACCGGAGATTTTCGTCTCTGGGTCAGGGTAGTGGAATGATGGTCAGTCAACTATGAGATGAATAAGACGGATGAAAACTTGTATGTTTTGTTACTTCCATTGACTGTTTCGATCACCTATTCGGTTGAATTATTAGAGGAAACTAAAGTATCTGTATTATACAAGAGTATGGCGATACATAGAAAGTCTCTCAATGGCCATTTATTGTTCGGCACAGAATTTTTTGGACCATAGACATAATGTTAAAATAACCTCTATTAACTGCCGCTCAAACCCTGCTGAATGGTCGAATTGGTCGCCCTTTCAACTTCGATACCTTTTATTAAGAGAAAATGGAGGAAAGAAAGAACAAAAAGTTCATACATCCGAAATTAATTATTCCTTTCCCAATGCGAAGAGGAAAGTGAATTTCGTCCTATACCGGGGTTGGGCATATAAGAGTTTATTTGTGCTCTTCTAGCACTGAATCGAACTCTGTCAGAGAAACTGCTGATACGGGTTGATCAATCCAGGTCCAGATCCATCCAACCACTGATACGGGTTGGATGGATATGGACTCGGACTGATATCGATACGACCATCAGCAAATGAAACTTTCAGCTCAACGACTTTAGGAAAAATAGATGATAAATTATTATTGCCTATTCCTCGATATTTACCGACAAAAGGATTAGGGATAAATTTTTCCAATTAAAAAAAATTGAAAAAGTAACCTCTGAAAGATCCAAGCAGACACCAATTTTATCTTTTTAATATATATATCATAACTTAGAATTATTATATCTTTAAAAACAGCTGCTAAACTTTTTAATTTATAAATATTAATTTAAATTTTTTAATTTAAAAAGATCGAGTTAGATTGCTTGTGCTAAATCAGGGGTGTCAAACTGAAATTCTAGCCAAGGCCAAAGAAAAGAGGTACAAGTTTACGTGGGCTACACACACACACACAAAAAAAAATCCGCAGGTTTATCTTGAAAACAGGGTATAAAAAATAACGAGAATGGTAAAGTTAATGTTATTTTCCTGACACTTTGTATTTCTTCTCTGCTAAAATCTTTCCTACTTCAGAGGATATCTTGGAAGCAGTAGTTACTCTCAAAACTGATCCAAAAAGAATGTCAGTAATTTTGGATCTTACAGGAGACAAATTACCTTTCAAAAGTGAAAATAATTGCTTGCAACAATGTCTGCTTTCAAATGCCATTTTTCGAAAATTTTCAAACCTGTATAGTAAATATTTGTAAAATTCAGGTTTCCCAACTTCACTTAATTTTGCCTTGAAATTTGAGCAGCATTGGATTTCAATTAGTTCTGCTTGCGTATGGTTAGATACTGATTCTATACCTGGGGAGAAAACAAAGAAATTTTTTCTTCCAAATGCGGCGATAGGTATTATTTTACTATCGGCTCCTAAAATATTCGTTGCTAATGGCAAGGGAATCGGTGCGTCGATATAACAGAACTAGTAATTAGTCATTGGTGAATGTTATGGTTCGTTATTAATAAAGATCCATAATTAAGAGTTTTAAAAACTAAGCAATGAAAATTTTTATTAAAAATTTTGTTACATACTCTTATGTTTGGTGGGCCGCGCGTTTGATACCCCTGCGCTAAATAATATAATTTTAAACAAATATTCAAAGCAATGCAATTAATTACTTTACATAAAGTAAGTTACAGTAGAAAATAAGCTTCTCAAAGTCATAAGTTTAGTCTTCAAAATCATGAACCAAAGATATGCAAACTTTCCATGCTAAGGTGAATACAACTGAACTGACCAGAGTCTAGTAAAGAACTACTCGAGGGTACGAAAAATAGTTCTTGTTCCCATGAAAAAACTCATTAGCTTCAGAGTAGAGCTACCATGTGTAGTTCTACGACGAGGGTCCCCCTCACAGGTCATTAGCCAACGGATAACAATATAATCTATTTTGTATCTATGGCTCCTCTGGAACCTTCAAACGTTCTTTTTACCTATCTCACCAGTGGTTCATTAAGGGGTTGTCGGAGGAGGTTCGTAGTCGTCTTAATGCGGGGGGGGGGGGTAGACAGATAACACTGATAGCAATTTCAACGGTTTTCTTCATTTTCCGGTATTTAAAGACATCAGCTTCAAATTTTCGTGAATTACAGAGGATTAATTGAAAATAGAGCATCAATTATCACTTATTTAACTTTCCCGGTGTGCTTTGAAGGTTTAACTTTTTTCTGTTGCTTTTTTATAAGGCTACTTGTGCACACACCGATTTTTGCCAGTTGGCTTGAAAACGGTCTACTTTTGCAGGCGATGAGTTCCTTGCACATACACCGATTCGTGTCAACCGATTGTGAAAATGGTCAGCTTTTAGCAGGTGATGCGTTCAAATAGTTTTCGAGTTATTGTGTTCATACACAGACAGACATAAGTGTAAAATGTGGAGAAGTGTCAAAATCTCGAGTTCGAATTTTTTGACGATTACAATACTTTTCTTTGTATTGTTCGTATACGAGAAAGTAAAAAGAAAGAAAGTAAAAATCCATAAAGATATTATCTTAATTTTCAACAATGGAAGTGAAACACGCAATTAAATATTATTTGTGTAAATACTGACAATGGTTTGAATTAGTTTGCTTTAATGAAAAATATTATTGTAAATTATGCTTAAAATATTTTTACAAATTTCTTAAAATTAGAGAAAAAACTATATGGCAACTTAATTGATATAATTAAAAAGATAAGTTTGCGAATTTTCAGATGGTGTAAAAATCATCTTTGTGCTATAAAAGTTTTGGAAGTTATCAAGGAAAAATGTCAAAATTTCGCTTAAATTTTAATTAAACAAAATTCTAGTTTAAATAAAGAGAAGCTCCAAGGTTCACATTCCCTCCTTCTAAGGTATGTTTGTGTCAAATTTTGCAGCTCAAGGTCCAGCGGTCTGCCCTGTAGAGCACCAACACACATATTCTCCTTTATAAGAATTAGAGACTAGCAAAACCCTCCATGCTGTGCACTGACCTCGCGCTACGCAACCACTACTATTTCCAGTTTTAAATACTGCTTATTATAGTGTAACTGGCTATAAAACGAAAAAACTCCATTTGAGGTTAAATATTTTGCACAACTTTGTAATTAATTTCTGCATAAAAGTTTCCAGAACCAAAAATGTAGTATGATATCACTTTAAATAAAGTTTCCATCCCCTACAAGAGGTGTTTTATACTTTCTTGAGGTGCTGGTTCAGTTTCTGTTTCTGGCAAGACAAAACCCATAGTATAAAAAGTAAAAATAGAATAACTTCGGAATTTGCACAGTTTAAAAGGAAATGGACTTCTGTTATCTCTCATGAAATTTCAAATTCCATTGGATATTTTTGGATTTGTGACAATTTTTGAAATTCTTCTCCATAGCTGAAAAAACATGAAAAAACTCTAGAAAACTTGAACCAAATGAAGGAAATAGTCTAAAAATAAGGATTATTAAATTTTAGTAAAGGCTGATAAGTATTTTTTTATTTCAAAAATTTCAAATTTTTGACTATTAATATATACTTTTGGGGATAAATATCAATGCCTCTCACGATTGATGAAAAGTGAAAGAAATCCATGGGTATAATATTAATGTTATATGAATAACATTAAACCTTGAATTACATAAAACAATATGAAAGCCACTTCTCATTATTTATTAAAAATTGTCCTTTTTGTTGCGATAATTTCTCAACCATCTTTGTTTTAGACTTATCCAAAATGAATTAATTTTTCGCTTAATTTCGTTATCCATCTCCTCTGAACATTGTGATGCACTGTATTTCATCATAACATGCTGTATGAGTTCTTCCTCCGAATATTTTTCTGAAGAATCACTTATTTTTATATTTTTAAAACAACGTCTTTTGAGCAGAACTCGCCGAGAGACAGAAAAGAAAGTAAAATTCCAAATTAAGCCGCACACAAATGCAGCTAAAATCTATTTTGAATTTGTCTCAAAGGCCAATAAATTATTATCCAGCAGAAATTTCATTGTATAAAAAAAATTCAGCCTAAAAATATTAAATATTTAAAGAAAAAACTGTCCATTTTTTAAAGCCTAATATTGCTCTACCTTTCACAGGAAATAATGCATCAAATAAAGCTGAAATGATTTGATATATCAAAAACATACTTTTTCTTCCATACTCACAGAAAAAAACATGTTTGAGATAAAAATAAATCCCTTAAAATGAATTTGCTTTAACGAGAGCTCGCGTACAATCACTCCGAGAACAAAAGAGCAATTGGGAAACTCTTCAATTTGATGACGTAATAGGGGGAAATGCCGAATAATTGGTGCCTAATTTGCGATGATTTAGCATCTCTGGAATATAAATATTTAATTGAAGTGTGATTGAAGGTGATCTTATGACGTCAGATTTTTGGGGTGCTAGATGAGCAATCTGAACCGCTGTGCACCGTATAGAATGAAGCTTGTACTGATTAAAAATACTATATTAAACTTGCACAATAAACATGGAGCATTCTGATTGGTTAGCTATGTTTGCAAAGCAGCAAGACAGGTTCTCCAGCTGCTGAGACTGACGATTCAGTCAAGGTTTCCCCCCAGAGAATGTACAGTGAAGTAGTGTTTTTGCAATTTCTCTCGAAAATGAAAGACGGAGATGATGAGATGACAATAGATCATGTATCTAGGGTTCGTGGGCTTTCATACAAAATAAAAATTGTCGCAATCGGTCTCGTGGTTGGGGCTGGGATAACTGTCAAAGGTTTTCTCCATAGAGAATGTACAGTGAAATATCGTTTTTTCAATTTCTCTCTAAAATGGAGGGTGATGGGGGAATAGACGATCCTACAGGTTGAAATATCTAAGGGTCATAAGTTTCCATATGAAATAAAAATTGTTGAAATCGGTCCAGTGATTGGAGCTGGGGGACTGTCTCAAGGTTTTCCCCTTTAGCTTAGTTCAGTTATATTACTCATTTTGAAGCAACACGAAGGCTATATTAAAATGGGCCTCGTAATTTTGAACCATAGTCAGATGATGAGGGTGACACCTAAGCCATCACTCCCTCTCCAAACTCCCGAACCACACCAACAGGAGGATGTTTGGCCACTACAAATGATTTAACATGTAATGGGCCCCATACACGGCAGATCTTCAGTGGAATTGGGTTCCGAACCTGAAACCTTTTGGCCCCGAAGCTGAGATTTTACTACTAGGACACCACAGCCTCCGTTTACCCAAAGGGAATGTACAGTGGAGATGTATATTTTCGGTTTCTCTCGAAAAAGGAATGCGGTGGTGGTGGTGGGGGTAGGCAACCATTGATAATATATATAGACTTCATAAACTTCCATATGAAATAAAAATTTTTCGAAATCTGTCCAGTAGTTGGTGATGGAGGATTGGTCCTCTGCTTTTGCTGATTATTTTATATAGGTTTAAAAATAAGTTAATAATTATTTTCACTTGTTTCGGTTATTATTTTATTTTGATACAAGATTTAGATAATAATCTGCAATTTTTTTTTTCGAATATTCAGTGTGCTACACTTTATATGTCATGAGATTTATGTTCTTAATTTTTCACTTTCTATTATTGCTTGTTGTTCTGTCAGACAATTCTTACTGCAGTGACGTTATGCAAATAGCTAATTATTCTAAATCATTAATTATTATAATTGAATTCACTAAGTAATCCTTAATACCTTTAATTTATTATAAAATTAATTATTATGTGTTATTTTGAAGTGACCTAAATTAGAGACATTTTGCTTCCCCCCCTCCATCAGAGATGTCTTGCCTCCCATTGGAAAATTTCTGCCGCCACCTCTGAATGTTCAGTAAATAGTGTCACCAGTGCATAGTTGGGTAGCTTATGGTATTTATAATGCAGTATATGAAAGTAATATTCAGTAAGTAAGAATGATGAGATCAATGGCCACGCCCTTCTTTGCTATCACATTCACAAGCATATGTGCAAAGATAGAGAAATACAATAATTACATTAAAATAGTTGACAATCATTTCTTCAGTTATGGTGAATTCTTAAAAGCCTCTGACTTTTTTTCTGCACAAAGCTTTTCAGAATTTTTATGAGATTAAAAATGACAAAGCAAAAAAATTGCTGCAGTGATTTTGAAATAAAATATTAATGTTTAGATACCATAATATTTCTACTAGTTAAGGCTGCTGCTACGTATTTATCATCACAGGAAACATCACAGCATGTAATATTTTCACCACGGGGGACTTCTAGAGTACGAATGCATTCTCCTGAATCAGTATTCCATACCTATAATAAATAAATATGTATAATTATAAACAGGGAAAAATTTACTTGCTTACAATGTCTTAACTTAAAAATTAAAGACACTGAG
>BGPR01001138.1:23732-114841 GCA_013235015.1 Araneus ventricosus | reverse complement strand
GTAAATTGGTACAGTCTATCAAAACAAGTATCCAATTTCTGCATGTTATTCAGGAGATAATTATCACATATTGAAACCAAAACTCTCTGTTATCCCAGAAAAATGGTCTCTAAAACTTTATATAATTTTCGTTTATGCAAGGGGTCATCTTCATATTAAAATCTGTACTAATTCAACTTTTTCGAACTTAATTTGCAATGCAAATTCAAATTCTCCAGACTAAATTGGCTGGAAAATATATAAATCTTTGCCATTTCAAGGAAGTGGACAATGAATTGTAGGTTTTGAAATTTAGAGCTTCTAATATTAAATGCAGGTTGCTCTTTTTTTGACATATTTCAAGGTACAAAAAAATTGTTTACAATAATTCTTGCTTTGCATAAAACTGCTACATAACATAAAAAACCCAGCAGAACGGTCTCCCCACAACACAATATTTCAAAGGAGAACACTAACACTAATCTACTGTGATGAGTGAAATGACAAATTTTCAATTGCTGTTTCGAAGTATCAGCAGAAAGTCTGTATATGTAAAGTTGATAAAGGGGGTGGGGTGGAAAGAATGAAAGGTGGGGGGGGAAGAAACCTTGAACATTTTTCTTACATACCTTAAGTGAGCCATCTTCACACCATGACAGCAGTTTATTACTTAATTTAAATTCAACACACATAACAACAGGTAGTTTGTGTCCAGGCAGTGTTACATGATGTTCCTTTTTGTGCCAAACCTAAAGTACAAGAGTGCAACTTAAGGAATTGATTAACCATTTAAGAAATTTTAGCAAGTTCAAAATTTCTACTTACATTAATAGTTGCATCCACTGAGCATGTAAAGAAGGAATGATTATTTTTAGAGTGAAGTATGTAAGTAATTTTGCCAGAATGCTTAGGTAATAATTCTACACTATGTTTTTCAATAATATTAAAAACCTAAAAGAGAAGAAAGAATTCTATGAAAAAAATGTTTCCAGTATAATAAAACCATGGTTAGAACCTTTAAGTAATTTGACACATCCAACAAATATTTATTTTCAATGAAAAAAATATAAATTGTAAATAAAAGATTTAAGATGCATGTAACATGGAAATAAAAATGACTGTAATATAGCATGAAACAAGTTTCATTTTAGTTTATTTGGTAAATAAATTCTTCAAGGCCATAATGTCCTCACTTAGAAAAATATATGAAAATCTTAAAATTTCAAGTCCAAGAGTGAATAATTTTATCGTCCAGTCAATAAAGACTCCAAAACAACAAATTTTGGAAGTAATTAGGGTAAAATTGACCTCATTGATAGACCACTACCAAAGGAGCATTTTTAGAAAATGATGTAAAGTAGAAAAGTGTGGTTGATGGATGGTGGTATTCTATAGAAGACCATATCGAGGTTTCAAATAAATATCCAAATCTAATCAACCACAAAAAAAGAATTGTGAGCTGTAACTTTGGCTTCAAAAAAAGTTACATATGTTGAGAAGATAACAAGCTAGCTCGCCTCCGGAAAATACAAAATACGTATTCTTAAGTATACGTATAAAAAAATGTATACAAAATACATATTATTAAGCATACATATACTTAAATATGTATACTTAACTGTTTACAAACCAAATTCAGGTCCAGGTTAATTTTTAATTACTTTTTTGCATATTTTTCCTCCTAAACTTAATTTGCATATATTTCCTCCCAAAAATTATATTTATGAAACAAATTTCATTGTCCTGTGTGTATCTTTTTCTGTATAAGAATATCTTTTGATTATATGGATTGGAAGATAAAAATATTAATTAGAAGAAAAATCCCCTAAGAATTATCAATTTGGATATGCATAAATAATTCTGCAACATGCTTATAATCTCCCCACCCCCCAGATTACAGATAAAAATGAATTTTTTCGCCAAAATTAAAGCATTAACCTTTTAACAACCGAAAGGGATTTCCTTTCCTGAATGATATGAGAATTGTCTTTTTCATTTTACTTTCAGTGGAAACTCACGATAGAAAAATTCCTTCTTTCACAGAATAGTGATGACTGGCCAATGTTCCCAATTGGAACGTGGAACTTTAATGAATTATAGCAAATGTATTTCTTATTTATATCATTATATTTATATGCTATTAGTAACATTGACAATTTTATGTATACCAAGTTTTAGAAATTTTGGATAGTTTTTTAATTTTTTACACTATGCACAAATCAAAATATTAAAAAAGCCCATTTTTAAGAATTTCTGTACATTGCCCATTTTACATCTGAAACATAAATTTCTATGTAAAAATATCAAGCTTACTTTCAACTATAATTAACTATCTTTTCAAAACATTATGAACTATATATTTTTAATTGAATTGTCAATTTCATGTTCCCAATTGGGAGCATTGGTCTGTAAACGGTTAAGCATATGTCCATGCCCAATGAAAAGCTTTCTGCATATATTATGATGTCAGACCCAGTGAATACAAAAGGGAAACAAATTGCATGAATGCAAAACATATTTGGGGACAGATAAGTCCCCAAAAATTCCCCTGGAGTTTTAACCCCAGTTACCCACAAAGGTTAAGAAGCCAATATTTACGAAACAGCTATTATCTCTGTAACTTATGATAGGATCAAGTTCAGCTTTTTTGCTTTGTTTGTTATGAAACAGGTTACACTAATAGTTTATCTCATATTTACATAAAACATAATAGTTTTTTTAAAAAGAATTAAGAAAATACGAGGAAAAAGTAAGTTTTTTGTCCCCTTTTTCTTTGAGACTTTTGATTTTTACACTATATTATTTATTTATGTGTTTTATTATGTGAAAACCATTCCTATAAAAGTTATAGCATACATTTTTTTGAATTTATTGATATACAATTTTATTTATTTATGTGTGATGCTAATTTTGGGAAGGAGGAAGAAAGCAGGCAGTTTCAGTGTGCAACGTGTCTGCCCAGTCATCGAGAGCAATGTTATTTACTGTACTAAGGCTTGAATAGTTGATAATTTAATTTAAGAATTTAGTAGATGTAATGGGATTACATCTACTACAAGATATAAACCAGATGCATGGGATTACGGTTATTGAATAGATGTCATTAAATTGGGTTCATCAGGGAACTAATAATATGACATAAAATATTAAATTATTTTTTTAATAAAATTTCTAATATGCAATCCCATTACATCTAATTCATTCTCAAATTACATGATCGACTATTCAAGGCTTAGTACAGGAAGTCACATTCCTTGTAATGATCTGGCAACCACATTGCATGCCAAACCTTCTTGCTTGATCTCCCCTCTCCAGCAACACACATAAATAAATAAAACTGTACAACCATTGTTTTAAATAAGTGTAGGCTATAACTTTTATACAAATGGTTTTAACATAATATGCCATATACAAAAATATAGGGCAAAAATCAACAACAAATAAAACAACTTCTGTAAAATTGCTTCTCTGGTGGTCATCTACCAAAGGGGTAAAATTCCACTTTAGGCTTATAATTTCCATTACAAAACCTTTATTGACTGTACTACTAATTGAAATAATTAATCTTTTAAATATTATTAAATATGAAAAGTTTTTATCAAGTATGTTAGAGGCCGTCCATAAATAATGTCATGCTTGGAGGGGGGAGGGGGTTCGTGAAATTGTGACAAAGGGGGGGGGGTAACAAGAAGTGTGACATCACACATTTTGGTTAAAATAAAAACATTTAAAATCAGCAGATTAAATTTTGAAGTTATTTTGAAATTACCAGAATTTGAGGGTATTTTTCATTTGGGCTAAAAGAACTTTCTTGTGATTTTTTTCCCACTTATATTCCTTTCTTTTCGAAAAAAGCCTTTAGGGTAGGTTCTGAGAATATGGTAGCAGCAGAAATTCTTCACCATTGGAAGAAAATGACGAGGGTATGACCTCCCCCTGTCATACCCTCGAAATGTCCAACAAAAGTTACATTGCCCCACCTGAGTGAGTGGTAGAACTGGTAGTGGCACAAACAGGTTGATCTTATCTTTTGTATAGAGTAGGACAACATGAAAAGGTCTTAAAGCACCGATAAATTGGGCTAACTCAGAAAATTATAAATTTCCATCACTCTTTGCTGCATAAATTTTGAAAGCAGATGAACTTCTTCCCCAATCAGTGGGGAGTAGTTACACAGTGTTGCCATACGACCTCTACCATCCTTCAGAGCAAAGTGCCCTTCCTACTTGTGTTTGCAAGCATTGCGGTTTGTATTTTGCATCCATTGTCATGTTGAAGAAACACATAATTGGTGTGCATAAAATCACAGGAAAGTGTCAACCACAATTTGTGTAGTGTGTTTATTTAGTGTATTTTATAACTATTGTATATTAATTATGTTTTTTGTTGTAAACCTTAATCTTATTTCATACAAAATAAGTACACCACATATAATCATTATTATTGTTATGCTCACAAATGTCATTAAAACACATAGTTAAAGTTTAAACATAAAATTTGAAATATGATCTATAATGTAGTGCTTCGTTTCTAAACTGCAAGTATATGTTTATATAATATAGCATGACATGTGACGGGGGGTAAAAAATATTGAAAAAAAAGTGTGACATCATTTATGGACAGCCCCTTACATTAATGCACCAGAGGAAAAGTTCTATGACTAAAGAGAAGTCAGAATAAGAGAAGACATTGTTTATCCAAACATAATTTCTGAAAATATAATATTCTTCAGGAATTTTAACAAAAGAAAGATATGAAATATAAAGAATTCTTAAATCTACTAATGAAAACCTTACAAAGCATAAAAAGATTAACTGCTTTTATAATTAAACAAAAGAATAATTTACTATCAGTTGGGAAGCATTTCAGGTATTACCATCATTTTAATTCTTATTGTTTATTTTATCTAATCTAATTAAGTGTTTGACAAGAAAGGCATAACACTAATTATTAAAACAAACAATCTTTTTTTTAATTTTATTTTCAGGTTACTCGTTAAATATTTTACTTCATAATCAGAAAGTACAGACAAATTATTAGACAAGTTTGAATTTTCAAAGTTCATTTCATCATACTGATGCATATGACTTAACAATAATTGCAATAAAAAAACACACAAATAATTTCTTTTTTTCACCTTTATAATTATATTCACATAATAAATAAGGCAAACACAATAATTCTTGCAAATGTTTTTTTTATCACTTTTACACAGAATTTTTGATACATTTGTAAAACATTTTTCACAGGAAAAACCTTTTAAGTAAATGAAAATCTATTTATAATTAACAAAATAAAGAATTTTGACAAGCATCTATTAATAGGAGTAAGACTAATAGATTATCATTTTAAGTAATTTTATTATTCAACTAGCAGAACGCGCACGGCGTTGCCCGTGGAATCAGGACTTCAAAAACATGAAAGAAAAAAAATCGCCCACAATGACACGAAAAAGTTTTGAAACAAAATCAAAACAAAAGATACACATTGATTTTCCCGCGATAATGACATGTAGAAAAGCAGTACAGAGTACGTTATTCCAAAACAATAATAAAAAAAAAATTGCAACGTGAAAATCTTTAATATACAGCAATGGTGTATCTAAGTTATGCTGATGTAATACAGTCTCAAACCACAATACCGTGACGTTTCAAGGTCACGACAGTACCCCCTTCGTCACCCCCCTGGAGCTTGCGTGAAAAGCTATGGCACATTTTACGCAGATGGTAAAGAAACTCTTTTAGCTCATCACGAAAAAAATTCTCTCATAATTCAGCAAAGCCAACTTATCACCCATGTCAGAATCTTCCAGCACTGCTTAATTTACGACTAAACCCTTGCGTCCAACGAAATGATTTCAAATTATTCCTAGCAAAACATGCTAAAAATTGAGGAGAGAATAATTCCAACAGATGGCGCTAGCCGTAGCCAGGGAGAAACTCACCGTTCCGGAGAAAGAACTTCATTCGAAAAGAATTTTTTTAACCCTTTAAGAAAAAAAATTATTAAGAACGAACGGACAAAGATATTTTAACCGTTCTTGTTTTAAATGAGAGATAAATACCTCTGTTGTTACCATAAAAAAACTGAAAATCATAGGTTTATTAGAACGTTGGATGCGATGGAAAAAACATTGACAGTTAAAAATATAAGGAGAAAGTGACAATTTTTAAAAAAATTCTCAAAATTCAGTAAATTACGTTAGAAATTCAAAACTAACTTCATTAGAACGGAAATCGCGTGCTCTTTCCGATGGTGTATATATTTTTATCGTAAACTTATTCGTAACTATTCTATTGAGAAATTAGTGCGAAAAATCAACCAAAACAACACAAAACATTAAATAAAAAAAATTCTAGATTAAAATTTAAAATTTCGGCTTCGAGGTGCATTCAGTCACCATTACGACTACCTGTGTGCCAAATTTCATGGCTGTAAGTGCGATAGATTCGTCTGGACATCGCAGACAAACACACACGCACACACACACACAAACATTGCCTTTTATAAGTATAGATTAGTCACATAAAATAAGATTCAGGGGGAAAAAACAATACCTTTACAGAACCATGCACAGTACCAATGACAATTTCTGAACCATCATTGCACAATGCAAATGTTGATATTTTATCTTCTAAATTTAATTCTGCCACCATCTCTCCTTTTCTAATCTGAAATGAGGGTTAAACAGTAAAATTAAGTATAAAATTACATAAAGATTACATCTGTTAAACACTTTTCTGAATACCCAAAATAATAAAATGAAATTAATTCAATCATATAAAAACTGTTTCAGGAAGAGTTCCTTCTCTGAGAGAATATCCTCCTGTATTTTAATTATTATACATACCATTATCATTTTCATCAAAAAGTTATCTATTTCCTAATTATGCATTTGATTTAACAATATTTGTAAGGCTGGAATGCAATAAAACCAGTAATGGAACACTCTAAACTGGGTGACAGAAACTGCACTGTTTTAAGGACGTATTCACAATTTTTAGTTATTTATTTCTCTTAAAAAAAAAGCAGTGCTGGAAAGGCACTCCTTTTTTATGCTCCAGTGCCTGCCGCCTCCACAATACCCCTGATAGACTTGAATAATGTTTTTTTCTTGCATCATTCAGTTTAAAACTGGTACATGAAAAATATTATCAAGATGAAACAAGAATCGCTTTATTCTGAAAGTCAGTAAAATATCATTTGTATTTTTGTAAAAAATGTAGAAGATTAACTGTTTTTTGAAACTATAAAATATACACAAGAAAATATTTACATTTGAAGAATACTATGAAAATATACATGACAAGAAAATATTTACATTTGAAGAATAAACTATGAAAATGTACATGACAAGAAAATATTTACATTTGAAGTAAATATTTACATGAAAGACAAGAAAATATTTACATTTGAAGAATACTATGAAAAAAAGGAATCAACCTGTTGAAATGAATTGAGCGAGGAAATCCATGGGGAACAAAACACTTCTAAACACCTTTTAAGATACTACATAAACACCCATCAAGGGGATAGACAATTATTAATATTTTAAGGATTTGATTCCTCCAGAGGGAACTTACAATTTTGAACTGTAATCACATGTAGTGAATATCGTTTGCCATTCTACTTTCCAAATTTCCATATTATTCAAATATAATCATGCTTGATCCAGAACCAGATTTCAACATATTGCATGCTTGCTTTCAGCTCAAAGAATTACACATCTGATGAAATCAAGACAATTGATGGATGAAATGAATCAGCAACCCTTGAACAACTGCCACCAAATCACTAAAGCCTTACCAAATTTTAACAATGAAAATTGTACTTAAAATAAATGTGCTCTTTCATATAATCCTGAGTATATCAATCAGTCAGTTTATACATATCAATTTCTGGCTTAAAAAATATATCACAAAATACTACTTTTTATTTTCCATATTTCTAGTCACATAACAAATTTATCATTTAAAATTTTGAATCTGATCAGCAAGTTTTCTTTATTCTGTGTCTAATTGATTCATTCAATAATGCAATTAATGCTAACTTCAGCCTTCATACTTTAACATACTAAATAAATAACATACTGTACATGAAGTTTCAAATTCACTATAATTTGCCCCCTTTGTACTTAGGGAAGCCTAACTCCTCCAGGCAAGAGCTTTGTGGCATTGTCAGCCAGCTGCTAAACTAAAAAAGATTCATAAAAGAGAGGAAAAAATGATTGACTGAAAAAATTAAGAAGAGAGAAATGAACTAGTATTACTTCCCAGTGCTATTTACAGATGTACAAGCTATCATATAGATTAGAAATATAAATCTTTATAATTTGCAAATGTGATAAGATAATTTTAAAATATAATTTCAAGAATATCACATTAAAGTTGGATAAACTTCGAAAACAATAATGACACATTTGAATAGAATTCAAAACAAGCTCAGTATAATACTCTTCACAAAAACATTGCAGATTTTGGCTCATCTTGTATATAAATACAGTGTCCCAAAAAAGTGGAACAAGTGTTTATTTCCTTAAATATTGATCATAGATATATACTTCCAGTTACAAAGTTTCATGAAATAAGGTGAGAATTTTATGAAGATACTTTGAATTCTAACAGAATTGATAATAAGAAGTTAAATAATTAAATTTTTATACGGCACTCGTAGTTCAGAAATGTCGATTAATAAAATGCTTTTCTTACAATCATCTATTCACATACAAAGTTGCACGATTCTATGTGCAAAACTTACAGAGATACAAGAAGATAAATTTATTGATTTAGAGCACTTTTACATACCTCTCACTGCTGTTTGATACAGTCTTTTGGTGCACTTTTTAGGGATAATATAAATATTTCAATAAGTTATTTAAAGGGCAAAATCAGGAAATAAAAATGTATTTCTTAATTCTTGTTAAATCTAAAAATAATCAAATAATACAATAATTGAAGTATTTAGAAAAATAGTTAATCTTGTGAACCTGCGAAAAATATCTAGGGTGATATATTTGGCAGTGAAGGCTCATCTGCTTAGAAATAAGCAGTACCAATTTTTCAAAAATAGCTTTACCTTCAAATAGTCCAAACTTGTAGCTGTAATTATCTAAATTGTATTTTAGAAAATTATAATTGTAACTTTTTTCGGTGAGTGACTTTTAACAACAGAAAACAATGCGTAGTAACCAGCCAAGTTCCCGTTGAGGTAACATGGAAGTTAATCCGAAACCTAAAAACAACTAATGAAAGAGAAATCGAAGAAAAACAAATCAAGGGCACGAAGGCGAACCAAGGGTGAGATTGAAGGGGGAAAAAAAGGAACATTAGTTGGTCTAGTGCCAAACAGGAGCATCCAAAAATCCAGTTCTGGCTAAGTTTAAAGACAGAAAAAATAGCTATTTGCGTTCTCCCATTACATCACTTAGTTGTGTGCAAAGAGGGAATTTTGGTGCTTTCCAAAACTATTTGGTGTGCAGCCCATCCTGTGTTTGTCTTACTTTTTCATTCATTTTCTGTCTTCTTTTCTCGTTTTTCTATTTTTTCATTGATACTCGAATTCACAGAGTGAAAAGTAAAATACGAATTTTAAAAATAATTTTAACAAGTTCTGCAACCCTAAAGGACGAGTCGCCACTGCCTTAGGTAAAACTTAATAATATGCATAACACTGAGAGCAAATAATTTAATATTCTTGTCTGATACTAGGCTATTTTCCTTCCATTCTTTAGCAAGTTGATAGTTGCAACTATTTGCCAATGAAACTGAGTAACAGTATGCGCCATTGTCAATTTTTTTTCAATCCATGATAATTGGATGATGTACTACTAAACAAATATTTGCATTTTGCAATTTTTTTATGTTGAATAAATTTGCATTTCTGCAATAAGTACCTCATATAAATTTTTAAGCAGCCCCTTTAAATTTAAAAATTAATATATCTCTGCAAGTTTTGCAGATAGAACCGTGAAACTTAGTTTATGCATAGATGAGTGTAAGAGGATTTCACTCATTGACACTTTTGCTCTATGGGGGAACATATAAAAATTTAATTTTCTTAACTTTGTATTTTCAACTCCCACAGAATCCAAAGTGTTTTCACACAAATTCCTACCTTATTTGATGAAACTTTGTAATTGGAAGTATATGTCTAGGTGCAATATTTAAGGAAATAAATGCCTGTTCCACTTTTTGGCGATACTCCGTATATATAAACACAAAAAGAGTTGGAAATTTAATGATGCAGTCATATAATTACAATGGATGCAACCTAGGTATTAGCTTGAATTGTTTATAGTTCTCCCAAGTAGTCACCAGCATTGTGTACAACTTGCTTCCAGCAATGCGGAAGCCATAGAATACTTGAAATAAAACCAGCTCTGTTGATAGTGTTGTCAATTGGTTTAAAAATCCCTGGAACGGCTTTGTAGCAACATGTGACTGTTTGCTCCTTGTGTATGGAAATTATACTATTTTCCATATTCATTAGATTTAAGCCTCTATGGTTATGAATTGATTCCAAAGACGAAATAACCACTTCATGATATTCACTACTGAACTGTTTCAGAGATTCTCAAGGCGATAAACTGCTGCATATGAAGCATCAACAGAATTGTATTATTTCAGGTATTCTACAACTTCCACATTGCTGTAAATAATTTGTATACAACACTGGTGACTATATTGAAGGACTATAAATGTTTCAAGGTAGTACATATGTTGCATTGGCTGTAATTGCATAATTACCACCATTAAATTTCCAACCTAGGTATATATAGAAAATAATGGAGAGATGGATGTGAATATTGAAACATAGTCTTGAAAAACTATTTTATTTTGTATTTTATAAATTACAGCATTTTGCCTATGAGAAGACAGATGAGACTAAAAAGAGAGTTTATAAATTGCAGTAGTATTTATTGTCAGTGCGCATGACAGATATATGTATCTAACATATAAAGACAAAAATAAATAAAAAAAATTGAAAGTATAACACAAATAAAAGTGCCACACAAAGGGAAGAAAAACTAATTTATGCTTCATGCATAAGTTGAATTAATGAGAAGAAGCAAAATAATGACAACACACAAACAAAAAGGAATAAAAAAAAATGGAAAGAATACCATGGAATATTGCTCATCAGGGGAAGAAATATCTCATGAAACTTAAAATACAGTGCTATTTCAGCATAAATGTACAACGACTAAATATTAAATAAAGGCCATTTATTTCTCCAAACAACCATCCTCAAATATAAAACAATCTTTAATGAAATCAATTTTTAAGAAAGACGAAGTAAAAACATGAACAGAAATATATACAAAATATGAAGTATCTCAGAAAATTGGTGAAATTTAAATAGCTATAGGAGAACGGCAAGTAGTATTGGCCACCTAATGTTTCCAGAGCTGCCGGTAGATAGCAACCGCTTTTTTTTTGCCTATAGTACAGCCATAACATCAGTTTGCCATGTGCAGATACTGGTTGACACAACTGCTCTGTTTTGTTCCTCAGGAAATTTTCTTTGTTTGTCACCCTATAAGAGGCTGCTTCGTATAATTTTTGATGACTCCTTGCACTTTTATGGGTAAGAATAAAATTACGAAACTAAGGTTATTATTTAGCTTACTATATTTAGTTTACAGCATTGAAGTTTCATGTTGCTGCCTTTAACCGACTTTAGCCATCAATGTGTTTTTCTTTCCAATGTTGGTCGGGTAGTAAGGGCCATGTGAGTAAAACATTTTTTTAAACAAAAACATGCCTAATTCCAAGAAGCCTGAAACCGAGGGTCAAGGAGAGTAATTTACGGATACCATGAAACTTGCAATTGCAAGAGAGGCGTGGTGGCCTAGTGGTAAGGTAACAGCTTTGGGGCCTAAGGGTTCCAAGTTCGAAACTCAATTCCACCAAAACTCCACTGTGTATGGGGCCTGTTGCACGTTAAATCACATGCAGTGATCAAATGCCCTCCCGCTGGTGTAGCGTGAAATCTTGGAGAGGGTAGGGGGATGCCAGTTCAGGTGTTGTCTTTGTCATCTGAACGCAGTTCCAATTTACAAGATGCGTCCCCAAATAGCCCTTGTGTTGCTTCAAACGGAATGTTAATATAACTAAACTAAACCAATTTCAATTGCAAGTGTTTTGGAAAATAAAGTGCATGAAAGGGCTACATCCAAGCACTTAGAAGTATACTGCAAAGAAGAAAAATTAATTAAATAATTAATAACTAAGATTAAATAACTAATAAGATAAGGTTGGAAATGCAAGAAAATTTCTTTCTATTATTGTAATTTGGCTACAGAATCAAAATATATCCATTTGTAGGCAAAAAAGTTATTTTCTTTTATTTTAAACCTTGTGTTTTTTAGTGTCACCCATACTAACCGACATATTTAAATTTTTGTAAATTATCAACTTAAAAATTAGTTGTTATATGTAATTTGAACAGTTTAGATAAATTTGTTTAATATAATCAACATGAAGAAAAGTGTTCAAAGAAAAGTTTTGAACAGTTATAGCTCATTCCAACTAAAAATATATACTTCATATTACATTTTTCTTAAGTGGCCCATACCACCTGCTGTTCCCCTATATGCATATGAAGTATAAAAAGTTCATACCTCTATAGAGTAGGAAGACCTTGCAGAAGCAATTATGAGTTCATTGCCCATAACTACACTTAAACAGCCATTGATCAAAGGTGCAGTTTCTATAACAGATACATTCTGAGTAATACAGCGAGTTGAGGAAACTGAAAAAAGTTTTGATTCATCCTTTGAGAACATCACATTAAGGATTTCATCATTATGCCCAGGTAGAATTTTCTGACTATCTTTTGTAATAATAATTATATGGCCAGACTTCATTCCACAAGCAATTTGCCCACTACTTGATAAACAGCAACTGCTTATGGCACAAGAATTATCCGAAAAAATTGTTTGCATATTATCATTTTCAATAGTCCAAAATAAAATAGCAAAATCCTGTACTAGCAGAATGCGAGAGTCATCATTAGTGAAAATGAATTTTCTTATAATGTTATCCTTACAGCAAATTTTTGTCTTTTCTTCTTCAGTTTTAAAGTCCCAAAGTTTTACAGTGTCGTAGACAGCTGTGCCAATCGTCTTGCCATCATTACTAAAAGAGGAGAACCTTAAAGGCTCCTTTTTAAGATTATGAGAATGAGACAAATTGAGAATGACAATCGATCGAGATGGATAATCACCATGAACATCGAATTTCCAAACCTGTTAAAAGAATTGCAATTAGTTAGCAGCTTAATGTTGCACTTCCACATTTAAATGAAATATAGAAATTGATAAAATAAATCATAATTGTCTGGAAATCATAAATGAAAGAAAACATTACTTTTAAAGTTAAAATTTGTAAAAGAGACATGCCTTTTTGGTCTTTTTCATGAATTCAATAAATTGGGGGAAAAGAACTAAATTAACTAAAATAAATGAAGTGTAGATGAATAAAATGCTTTAAAATTGGAAAAAAAAGAAAGAAAATACACTGATTCATACCGCTAATGTGGTATTGCATAATTTACAATTTTAAGTGAATTATATCCAATAAAATAAGATTTTATACTGGTGTGAAGTTAAATTTCAATTAATTTGAGAAATCAATATGTATCTCTACTAATCAAGGGGAATGTGTGTGTGTCGGTGCTCTACAGAGCAGACCACTCGACCTAAAGCTACAAAATTTGGTACAAGCATACATTGGAGTAGTGGGAATGTGCAAACCTTGGAGCCCTTTTTTTGAAATTTTAATTAATTAAAAATTAAGCAAAATTTTGGCGTTTTTCCTTAATAACTTATAAAAATATTACATCACAAAAATAATTTTTATGCCGTCTGAAAGTGCAAGGGGAAAAAAAACATCTTTCAATGATATCAATTAACTTTTTCTCTAATTTTAATAAATTTTTAAAAATATTTTTAGTCATAATTTACAACAATACTTTTGATTGAAACCATTTTCATTGTTTGAACAAATATTTAATTGTGTGTTTCACTTTCATTGTTGAAAGTTGAGGTAATATCCTAATACATTTTGTTTTCATATTTTATTTCATCAAAATTTTTATGGAATCTGTAAACCGAGCTTCTCTGAGATATTACGTATGTTAAGAAATATATCCAATAAGCTGAATGATTATGGTTGCTGCATTTTCATTTTTTTTCAGCATGTTTTAATTAATCTAAAATGCTGTTGGCCATAAAATGTGCTGCGCCATTTTAATGTTGAAATCGAAAGCATATTTTGCAAGAGAAATAAGAAAGTGAAGATGGCACTGGCAATGTGCAATTAGACATGGAATTATTCTATAGATTCCTCATAATAGAAAAATAGATTCCTCATTTGCACTATCAATTATATTAGTATGGCACCCTTTAAAATGCCTAAAATGTTGCAATGCCTTTTGAACTATAATTTGTATTAATGTAACATTTTCAGCAGGATAAAATGCATTGATCATTATTAATTGTTAAAAATTAAAATGGACATACTTACTAAAGTTTTTCCAATGATATCACTTGATATAACATATCTGTCATCAGACGAGAAAGAACAGCAAACCACTTCATCTTTATGTCGATCAAAAGTAAAGATCAACTTGCCAAGTTCTGAATCTTGAAAAGATTTTTCCTCTGAAAAACGTTTTATCATAAAATTTCTATTTAAAAATTATGCACCCATGAACACACATGTATGCTATTGGCAATTTGTGGAATAAACATTTGATAAAGGACTTTTAAAGCACTTCGCTTATACATTTATATTAAAAATTTGTTTACTATTTGTAAGTAGTAATTTAAAGTGGATAAGCCTTATAAGTGATAATCCACAATATGGATGAGAATAAAAATCATCATGAATGTTCCGATATTAATTAATATAAAAGAAGAGTTATTTCCTCTTATTAGTGAGTATTGCAGAGTTAATATCTATATTATATAAAACGCTTATGTGTGGCGCAAAAAGGACCTTTATTTCTTTCTCCCCGTTGGCAATGATCAGTTTGTTTACCAATCTCAACCCTGACACCGAGATTCTTGAATTGGTTTGAAGTCGGAAACAGAGAATTTTTTTTTTAGTTTAGATTGTTTGAATTAAATAAGTTTGAGTCGAACAGTTTGGAATAGACAAATGAATGAATGTGTGCTTAATACTGAATGTCCTTTTCAGCTAAAAGTTTCTGAAAAATTGGTTTATTCATCTCTCGACAGCTCAAATGTTCTGAGTTCCATCTATCCAGAGAAAAATAGAATACCTCCCTTCACTTAATAATAATTGAAGGGAGTGTGTTTACATGTGCAGAGGCAACATTTCGTTTAAAAAAGTGCATGTTTAAGATTTTGAAGGAAAGAACGATGTTTGAAAATTTTTTAAAAGGGTATCTAATCAATTACAAAATGCTAAGGGTAAATAATTATTATGGGTTTTAATTTTGACTAGTTAATATGAACATGTTTCAAGCCACTATTTTCTTTAAACTGTCATTTTTTAGCTAAAAGGTTGCAAGATGGGTTACATCATTCAACAACAAGAGATGGTCAAGAATTTTCTGAGATTTAAAACACAGATGACTACACTGAGACAAACACTATATCTTTCTTGACTAAATAATTGTTGGAATAAACATGTATACAAGTGGGGAAGCTTTTCTGTGTAATATTTCATAAAAAGAGTGCATATTTAAAATTTTGGTTAAAAAAGCAACAATTTTGTAAATTTTGAAAAAAGGATATCTTATCAATTTTAAAAAGCTAAAAGTACATAATTATTATGGGTTTTAATTTTGAATAGTTAATATGAATATGTTTCAAGCCACTATTTTCCTTAAACTGTCCCTTTTTAGCTAGTTAGGGGTTGGCGAGCTTTAGCGAGCAGGGGGCAGAGCCCCCTAGTCTTATGAATTAGATTATTCCGATCCACTAAATGTTTCTGATTATCTCAACTAAAAATAAAGGAGAATGTGTGTCTGTCTGTTTGTGCTCTACAGGGCAGACCGCTGGACCTAGAGCTACGAAATTTGCCACAAATATACTTTGGAAGGTGGGAATGTGCACCTTGGAGTCCTTTTTATGAAATTTTAAGAATTTTGATTAATTAAAAATTCAGCAAAATTTTGACATTTTCCCTTAATAACTTCAGAAAATATTACAACATAAAAATTATTTTTACACCATCTGAAAGTTCAAAAATTTATCTTTTCAATGACAACAATTAAGTTTCCGTACTATTTTTTCCCTCTAATTTCAATAAATTTTTAAAAGTATTTTTAGGCATAATTTACAACAATACTTTTCATTGCTGCAATGTAATTCAAACCATTTTCATTTTTTAAACAAATATTTAATTGTGAGTTTATCTTTCATTGTTCAGCAGAGGTAATATCCTAATACATTTTGCTTTCATATTTTATTTTATCAAAATTTTTGTGGAATCTCTAAACCAAGATTTCTGAGATATTATGTAAAGAAATATATCCAGTAAGCTGAATGATTACGGTTGCTATGTTTTCAATCTTCCTCAGCATGTTTTAATCCAGCTAACATGTTGCTAGCCATAAAATGTGCTGTGCCATTTTAATATTGAAATCAAATGCATATTTTGCAAGAGGAAGAAGAAAGTGAAGATGGTGCTGAAAACATGAAATTAGACGTTACGCGACATGATCAGTTATTTGATTCCATTAGGGACATTTATGTATACAATGAACAGAACAGGTGCAGGGCCACCTAAAGAACATGGGTTAAATATCTATCACAATCTGAAGTTTAAATTTACATTAAGGAAATAATATTTCCGGGGAACAAGCTGGTTGACGAAGGCGGCTAGTCAAAAATATATTTGTGTAGCACATTTCATATAACCACCAAGAACATCTGCATTTACCCAAGAAATAATAAAATATAACATATTTAAATACTTTACTTTCTTTTATTCATCGACAAGCCACCTTCGGTGACCAGCTCGTTCACCAGGAATATAATTTCAATTGAATCCCTTATACATAATCTGATATTCATGGCTCCCTTAGGATAGTAATTTTATACTTAAAATTGTGAGACATTTAACCTGTGTTCTTTTAGTATTCTTTCCCCTGTTTTGTCCGTTGTCTATAAGAACAAACTTCATGGAGTCGGGTGACTGTCTGTGTCATGTAACATCCAATTGCATGTTGTTGGTGCCGACTTTACTTTTTTATTCCTCAAGCAAAATATGCATTTGATTTCAACTTTAAAAAAGCACAAAACATTTTAGGTTTAGCAACGTGTTAACTGGATTAGAAATATGCTGATAAAAGGATTAAAAAATTTCTGAATAAACGTATTATCTTAGGAATTAGTTCACATATTTCACAACAAAGATGAAATAAAAAAAGAAAGTAAAATCCATGAGGTTAACCTTCCATACCTTATCTTTCAAAAATGGAAGGAAAAAAAATAAATATATTTGTTTAAACCAAGAAATGGTTTAAAACTCATTGCAACAATGAAAAGAATCGGTGTAAATTATGCCTAAAAATATTTTATCAAAATTCATTGAAATTACAGAAAAAATTGTATGGCAATTTAATTGATATCAATGAAAAGTTAATTTTTTGAAATTTCAGATGGTGTAAAAATTTTTCTGCTATTATGCAAGGATTGTAAAGAAAGTAGTGGCAACATAGTCCAAAAAGTCGCAGAAGATCAGGCATGCGCAAGCAGGATATAGGAGCCATGAGGTGGTGTTGTTGTTGATGTGTAGATTCCATAAAACAATCGATCCAGTTTGAAGGGTAGTTATTGTGTGGCGTTGAAGTGGAGAGTGTCATTTTTTCAGCTCTAAAGCATGTTTACAAAAGCTGATAATCGATGATTAAAATCGAGGTTGCCCGTGACAAAAATGCCTCTGAATGTTATCGCAGATTACACAATGCCTGTGGCGATAATGCGTTACTGTATAGGACGATTGCACGATGGGTGAAAGCGGTTTGTGCAGGTCGGAATGAGTCTGTGGATTTGCACTGCACAGGTCGGCCGTCCATTTCTCAACATAAGATTGACATTGTGAATGATCTCCTTTTCATAGACCATCAATGGACTGTCCGGGAATTTTCTATAGAAGTTGGTCTCAGTCAACAAACGGTGTGGTTTACACTGAAATCACATGTTGGTATGGACTCATTGTCATGAGGCACACAGTGTAACCAATATATTGCAATGGTGGCATCAGGATGTTTTGGAACACCCTCCGTATTCACCTGACATGAGCTCTTGGACTTTGACCTGTTTCCTCAGTTGAAGGAACCCCTCCGAGGCACCTCAATTCCTGACATGACATATGTGCACCGAGCAGTAGGACGCTCCGTTGCTGTCATCAACAAACAACACTTTGCCAACAGTATCCTACGGCTTCCAAACAAACAAAAGGTGCAAAACTTTGCTGGTGATTATATTGAAGGAATGCAATGCAATTTTACTTGCAAGTTCATTATAAATTTTTTACTATCGATGTTGCCACTACTTTATTTGCAACCCTTGTATTTTCGGGAGTTATTAAGGAAAAATGCAAACGATTCGCCGATTTTTAATTTATTAAAATTTCGAAAAAACTGCTCTAATGTGCACATTCCCACCCCCCAAAGTATGTTTGTGCTAAATATCGTAGCTCTAGGTCCAGTGGTCTGTCCTGTAGAGTGCCAACATACATACATTCTCCTTTATTATTAGTAGAGATTTATAGGTTCAAAAATAAAATACAATTTCTTTAGTTACTTTAGCAATTAAGCTTCAGAAGAGGTTATCTTCAATTTAAATGTCTATAACTATAAAATTTAAGTACTTAGTTTAGAGCAGTTTAAAAATTTATTTCACTGAAAGTTAGAAACTTTTGTCATAGCCATGTACTACACAAGAAAGTAAATTTTACAGTTATAAATAAATGTGGATAAACAAATATGAATTTACTTGAAATTTAAAAACTACATAATTTCTCGGTTATGAGAGGTTTCCTTTTTTTATGTTAAGATTTGAAGCATGGTGAAGACAGAGTACAGAGCAACAATCTGTACCTGACTTTTTTTTGACAGATTCATTCTTTCTCACACAACACGTATAACACTATTGCTCAGGTCGCATTTTCTATCTTTTGGTGGAATCACCTGCCAGAAGTCAATGCAATGGATTTGGAGGAAATACAGGATGTCCTTTCTTTGCATCTACAGTGGCATGATTTTTTTCTATATTAGTTGGATGATGATGTCCATCCTGAATTGCAAATCAGAGAGAGAAAAACCCTGACCAACTTAGGCATGCAGCATATTGCAGCATGACCGGCTGCTATGACAATTAACATGGGCACTGTGGAGGAATGCATTACAGCCACCATAACGAGCAGTAAATGTGACGGCCATAGTTTATTCAATTTGTTTACTGATAATTTTCCTTTTATTAATTCCTCTCTAACTTGCCCACCGAAATTACTAGCTTTATATTTACTTATTTATTTGGATATTTCTCAAAAGTTCATTGAATGCTATTTAAGAGGCCCTTGTAGAAGCATAGCTCAGTTCATTGTGGGATCACTTAGTAAGCGAGTCTCCTTATTTTTCATAGAAGCCTCTCGTGTTTTAAAGCATATTTTTATTTAAAATTTTTTTTCCACTTATTTATGACATATTTCTCCACTTATTGTGACAATATATTTAAGTTAAACTATAGTTAAATATGTTGTCTTCAAATCTATATGAGCTAAAAGGTTCAGTCAGAAAGGTCAGCTTAAGCTTTCAGTTTTTATGCAATAATATTGCATATTAATACATAACTAAAATTTTATTCCACAAATCATCATTTACAAAATGTGCGCACAGACAGGCACACATGGACGTGCACACACACTCTGAATGCTGAATTTCTCATTTATGTAAGAATAAACTTGCTTTTATGCTCACAAAAATTACATATTTAATATAATAGTAAAATTCTCCCAAAATATAAATGAAATAACTATTGTCATGTAAGATTTGATTTCCTGGTGAATACGAGTTATTTAACATTACAATTCTTAAATATTGTTGAATGCAATACAGATATGACATTTTTTTCTACATAAATGTAAGCAGCATTAATTATACATTTTACATTCATTAAAATAAAAATATGTAAAAAATATCAAAAGGAAAATAGCTAAAAAACTTTTAAAGCACATAAATAACTTTTAGAGCAATTAAGAAATTTTTTAAAACTTACTTGTTGGAATAGATGCTCGTATTTTGAAAATTTTAACAGTTGTATCAGCAGATGCAGTAGCTAAATAGTCTCCTGCAGAACTAAAAGCACAATAATTGATAACATCTCCATGAGAGTTTTTGTCTACAAATTCATTTGCTGTTGGCAAGTGCCATACTTTCATCTAAAGAAATTCCAGTTAGATAAGTTATTATAAAATAATCAGATAACAAAACATATTTACATGTAAATTAAAAGAAAAGTCTCTTTTGGAAGAATAACAGTGATTATCTTCAAATTCATGAGCTCTAGTATTACTATTTTATAATAACAAGGGACGATTGAGGTTCGGATATAACCAAAATTCTACATTTTTTTCCCTGGAATCTTTAAAATTATGAACTGTAGACAAGTAATTGAGGGGCTACAATTCAACTTCAAATAAATTATTAAGATTTAATTTTAATATTGAAGATGAATATTCACAAAGTTGCTATGTACATTTGTTGACAGATGTCTAGGAGAAGAAGCAAACAACACCAAAAAAGTACCTATCTGACATTATACAAATGGATGGAGTTGTAAAGTTAATACACAGAAAGATGCCCCATTTTGGAATCGTACACAAGAAGTTCACAAATATATATCCATTCATTCATCATGCAAGAAAGCCAACTCAACCTTTTGATTTTAGAGTGCAAATTGATTCTCTGGCCACAAATAGGTATGGAGCCAGGTTGCTGCTGCCAATTTTTGAATCTGAAAATTATTGCTTCTAGAAACAGAAGAGACAGTAGAAGGGTTTGTTCTCACTCGGGTATGGCTATACCACATTATGTTCGTATAATTTTGTTTTAAAACAAATATTTCATTCGGAGATTGCATTCAGAAATTAATTATACAGATGATATTAGGACAAAATGCAGAACATCCTTAAACAATGATAGCCTAGATGCCATGTAGATTGTGAAATTTTACTTATTATCATTAGACAAAAAAATATGTGAAGCTTTGGGGCAGTCCCTGGCAAGATCCTATCAATAAATATTTTAAGGATAATTTATTGAATAGCTGGGCAGTTAAATAAAATCCCATGAGCCATTCTCATCTCTAACACCTTGTTAATGTGCATATTTCAGATTCTAATCTAATACTTGAAGGGTTCACTGAAATTTCATTTCCAGCATCAAAAACTCTTGCTGATCATACTGAACTTTCAATTATTAGGCAAATAAAAATATAAATAAACCAGTTTCCAGACCTTAGCCCCCTCCCTCCCCCTTTTTTTTAAAAAAGCTAAACATAGCAACTACATTTAAAAAAGATAGGAAACTGAAATGGCAAGTAGTTAAAAGTGAAACATAAGTTAATATTTAATAAGTCAAAAAATTAAATTTTTTTTTCGTTTTACTAATGAAATTGCTTGTCCACATGTATGTGTGATTCATTGTCCATTTAAATTCTGATTTATCTGAATTTATGCCGATTTTTACATTGTGATAAATTTTTTTAAGACTCGAAGATCAGAATCGTAACTTTCAAATCTATGAGATTCTGATTTTTTTAATAACTTTCAAACGAATGAGATAAATATTTACAGCTTTTCTATCTGAATAGTAGTAACATATCAACATTTTATATGAAAGTGATTAATTTTCCTCAATTTTTCTATGACATTCTTAGGTAAAGCAAAATCTTTAAAAAATTATAGGTTCTCTCTGACATAGGGAAACAATGATGATATGGAATAAAAGAATTGTAAATTGATATAATCAGTAAAAAAGTGTTAGAACCTATCCAAACATAGGTATAAAAAATAACCCGATAGTTTAATGCAACTCCTCCCTGTCTTCAGGAAAGTTTGTCATAGAGTTTTATTAACTGATCATTAATAAGCATAATAGATTGGAAATTATAGCAAGTGAGCAAGTTTGCATTTTAAAATGTTATGTTACATGTAATTGACTATTGAATTAAGAAAACTAAGAATTATAAAAATTTCTGTTGTCTTTGATGTTTCTTGCAAATCAATGAAAATTTTCATTTCCACAATTTTATTATAGCTGAATCACAGGCTACTGCTCAGAAAAGGAAAACCTGAACTCTTTCCAGCTTCATTTAATAAAATTTTTGCATTCATAGAAACTATAGAACTTCAATACGAAAGTAACTAATAATTTGCATGTCTGGAAAACAGTAACTAATTCATGTAATATGAAGAAATTAAGATCTATTTAGTATTGTAAAGGAGAAGGAAAAAATTTGAAACTTAGTTCAAAGAATCCAAAGAAATTTTAATAATGGATTTATTGGTGTTATCCCTTTTGTTCATAATGGAACATTATAAACCAGGAAATGATTCTTCATATTATCAAAATTATATTTTGTTACCAACACTTAAGAAAGAAATAATACCTTTTTAGTTAAACACCCATCAAGCAGTAGAACTGTATCAAAACAAAAGTAACCCTATATCTAAAATCACCAACAAATTTTTGAAAAAATCATGCAAGAACCTGATATCAACCCAATGTCTTTCACTTACATTCCCACTACATCACCAGATGCATCCTTCATAGACTTTTATGTCTTTGGACTATTGAAAAGAGCAATGAAGAATGACAGACCATAAAAACTATTAATGAAATTTAGAAAGCTGAGGAATAGAAGAGGGAAAAACTACCAATATTATTTTTAAAAACAGCATTTTTGGCATGGAAAAGAACAAGTGGAATAATAGTTAAGAACAACAAGAAAACAGAACATTAGGAAAGCAAGAATTTTATGTAGAAACCTGATTTACATTAAGTTAAAATAATTTTTAAAAATGAGCAAACAGCCTCTGTACTTCATTGGAAGCTATTTATTTATAGATTTCATATCGTGTTTCTTAATTATGCCATTGATTAAATGATTTATACATAAATATTCTTCAACAAAGCTTAGTAAGTAAACAATGACGACATTAGGAGTATTTGAGATTACTGATGAGTATTTTTTTTAGAATGTGTGCCCAACAAAATATGAGAAATTTGGAATAATTGCTGTTATATGATGAATGAAATATAAATTAAAAAAAAATTATTTACAAATGTTTAGTAGAAAAATTAATTTACTTTATGCAAAGATACAAAATAAATAGTCAGAATACAGAAAAGCTAATCTAAAAAATCTGGGTCTTGCATAACATAATTTACATCACCTTTTATTCAGATTTAGTTATCAGAGAAAAAATCCATTGAATTGAAAAAAATATAATTAATTCATTGAATTATTATCATTTTGGACACTAACTACTTAAAAAACAAAAAATTTCAATAAACTGTTGTGTTACCCATGACGTCTCTTCAGATCCATCTTCTTCAGGTTTGAATCCTAAAGCTACCAGTGAAGCATCTTGATTGATTGCTCCAAATTTAGCATTTGAGCAAGAGCGAGTTTTATAGTCAAAAAACTCATGGATATTCTCCGTCTTATTGCTGAAAAAATAATTCTAGTCAGAGGTTCAATAGCATTTGTATTGTTACAAATTACAAAATTAAATGTTCCAATAATGAATGAATGCATTTGTTTTCAAAGACAGAGAGAAACTGATAAACATTATAAAAACCATTAAAAATTAATTAAACATTTTTACTTTTACTGTGAACTAATGATCGTAAAACAAGTACTTTTTTTCACTATAGCATTGAAGATGATATTTACTGAACTACTAACAAGCCCAAATTTAATGTTGAACTGAAGGTAGATGAGCATTTGGCAATGAGTTGGATAAAGTTGAAGATTTTGTCACCAACTAAGGCAAGAAAAAAGATAGAGAAATAGAAGTGATTTTTTTATGAGGATGATTTTAAATGCTGGGATTATCTCAACATACAATGCTGAGGTTAAAAGGTGACTGGTGGAGAGCCTGGGTTTACTTGATAGTTAGAAAGCCATCAAGAACCTCGAGTGACAGAGACATAGTCCACAGCTTATACTTAAATGCTATAGGTATGTTTTTATGTATGTGATTTATTTGTTTATTAACAATTTGTAGATATTAGTGAAGCATTTCAATACATTTACATCATTTACTCAAAAATAAAATTATGCCTTTTATCCTTTTTAATGAAATGCATTGGAAATTATGAGACCCATGACACATTTCACAGTACAATGTATTTATAGTCACACTGAAAAGTAAAAATTATGAAATGCAACAGCATACAAGAAATTGACAAAGATCATTTTAGACTAGGGATTGTTGGAAAGGATTTGACACGTAATTCAATCAAGTCTAAATAAGTTAATCTTCAGAATGCTTGAATATATGCATAATGTGTGATCTAACTATAACTATTCGCAATATGTTCTAATTAATAAAAATTCAAAGGCTTTTCTCTTACACGTCAGAAAAAGACTTGAATGCAACAGTCAGAGATTATCCATCTTTATTTAGAGGAAGCAGCACAATACATCATCACAAGCAAGCATAAACACGAACATGGCAAAACAAACATAGCAAGCATTAGACAGAAAGTAAAATAAAATATAGAAAAACACAGAAGTAGTGCAGTGCCACCAGGCGGCGAACATCCTTGGACTTTCAGAGTTTCAACAATGTAAGTATGAATGTATTTGCATAAGTTTCTTGGTGAGTTTACCACTAGTGCTACTTGTGGCCTTTTGCAGTTATTCGTGCATTCAGCTGTTATTAAGAAGTCTATGAGATATCTTTTTCAGCATACATACTTCAAGAAAATAGCAGTTATTTTTATAATTATTGTCTTGTCAATAAATTTATTGAAAACCTACTATAAGTAGTAACTTTAACATAAAAAAGAAGCCAAATAACAACATTTTCCATTGAAAAAGGATTTATATCTTTCTAGGTAATTGAAGATTAGAATTTAACATTTGTAAGAAGAAATATTGGCTAGGAAGATAAACATCATGGACTATCAGCAAAAACACCAAAATACATCAATGAACTAAAGAAATTTAACATACCATTACTAGCAGCATTTCAACTTTTAACAAATATTTAAAAAGAAAGAAGTCCTGAAAATAGCCCAAGAAGTACCAAAATGTTCAAGTCAATAATGTAACAATTACAATACAAATGATCTATTTTATTTTATATATATGGTTTGACACAAATTATCCAACTACATATTCATCACATAGCAATTTCAAAATCACAAACACAAACCAAGATTTGAAAAGATCTCTACTAAGCAAAGGAAATTAGCAATCAAAATGCCAAATGCAGGTATGGAAGTGCCAAAATATTAATCAACCTTCCTCAGATATCCAGATAATTTTAACTCTCTAAAGGAAATGTGTAAAATTGTTATCTTCATGACCCTGAATTAGCTTTTCATGTAGTGGCAGCTTGTAAACTTACAAAAAAGAAGTGCAGCAAATAATATCTTTTTTTATAAAAAAAATTCTTTACTTCTCTTAAACAAAACTTTTACATTTATTGATGGATACTAAATTTCCAGCATTTTAATAGTACTTAAAGTATGTTAAATCTTCTCCGTTCTAACTTGGAAGGGCTGGTCTAAAAAGGTACTTCAAAATATAGATATGTTCCACTCCAAAAAAACACAGTAGAAATGGTCTCTGCTTGTGATTATTAATGCAGAATTATTGAACAATAAAGCCAAAGAAAAGAGTTTAGGAGAGTGAAGAGTATGGGAAAAAGAAAGATAGAAAAAGAGATTACAAGAGTGGCAATTTCTGATTTTTCTTACTATCAGTAACAGGCTATGAGACTGCAGCCTTGAGAGGGAGATACTGGAGTACTCACTGTACTCCATTTTGCCATGTGCAAACTGCCACTGTGCACTTAACAATTTGGAGTACTTTTTCAACTTCAATTGAAATTTCACGCAATGTCAACAGTTTTTTTCACAATCAAATGGAAATTATGGAATGACCTTTAATTGCATAAGATAATTCAAATACAATTGACAAATGTTACTGAAAAAGAAATAAAAAAAATAATGGGGCAGTGTTGTAGTCTCAGTGGACCACCCACCACTATTTCTGTGCCTTTAAGCAAGATATTTTATTGAGGAAAAAAAATTTTTTTCCCTTAAGAAAGGGATGTAAATAAAACTTGTTCTGTAAAAATACCGAACCAATAAAAATCTGAATAAGATCGGTTTCACTTATGAACATGCATAATCAGGACAAATCTGAATATTCTGTTTTACTTGAATTTTAACAAGAATCTAGATTAAAAAAAAAATAAATTAAGGATATGTAAATTATTCATAGTAAACATGATAAAGAATAATTTTTACATACCACCAATCATAATATATTCCTTTATTCTTATTTGCATATTCTCTAGCTTTCTTGTAAACTATGGAGTTGCTGGGTTCAAACAGAGCCAACTGAATAATATCACATTTCTCTTCTCTCAGTAAGTATTTGCCTTTCCTTTGTACAAACAATTCAAAGCTTTCTGCGTCCTCTTTCTGTAATAGAAAATTCAAAAAATAATATTAATAAAATACAGATATTTTGCTAGGTTTTAATATTGTAGAAAAAATGTTTAAAAAATTAAACTTCTAAAATTTAATGAATTAAAAAAATGTCTTTTTTTTAAACAGAACTTTACTAGAACTATATATATGCGGAAACTTATTCAGACAATGAATTGAGTCTTTAAGAGTGGCTTATAGCTGATGGATATATTGATAGCGGTAGAAATGAATTTCTCACACTTTCATTCACTAATTCCTTGTTAATACATTTATATTTTAGATGTAGAATTAATTGATTTAGTGCAATTTAGAATAATGTGTAATGTTTTATGTTTGTTAAATAAATGTGAGATATCTTTTTGATAGTATGCAATTTACGGTTAAGACTCTTTTTCCTCTTTCTTCTGCATATTTAGGGTAATTTATCCTTTATCTTTTCAACAACTGGTCTCATTGATGGTTTTGTGCAAACAAAATAAAGATTTTAAAATGGCGAGCTCATCCAAAGTCAAGCTCATCACTTAAATTGTTGAAAACTCTATTTTTGGATAGTCTTTTTCTCTTATTAATTTAATCTTAATAGTAACAGAATTAATATGATACATCCAAAAATTTTATATAGGTACTTTTGGCATTAATTTAATAATTTTGATTATTGGATTAATTTAAATTTAGTTATGTAATCAGTTAAAATTCTTGAAATGGATGTTTGATATGCATGTTGTTTAACCTATGAATAAATATGATATTATTACATCTACATATATAAATTTTCTATGTTGTTTGATCAAAATTTATGCGGATGATAACAGAAATGTAGGTAATATGCAGATTAGAGTCAAGTACAACTTACAATTAAGTTTCAAAACATGTTTAAGAAAATCATAATATATTTCTTACGAAAATAATGTACAGTAATGCATTATGTGAATATGTATGGAAACAGGGCAAAAGAGAAAAGCACAAATAATACCAGCACATTTTTTCCAAAGTCAAGGCAGTTGAAAAAGAGAAGGGGTAAGGGAAAAAAATTCCACAGAACCTGAATCATTATTTTAAAATTATAAGTGATGTAGGATTGAATATTCCTTATACATATGTGTATATATTCCTTATATATTCCAACAAAAGCAGCAATAAATATATAAACTAGAAATTCAAAATACGAATTTTTATTTCCAAAGACGGATCTTCAAATCTATTTATGCAAATGGAACAATAAGTATATATAAGCATTTATAGCTTCAAAATTTTAATTGATAGAGGGTACCAAGATCAGCTTAGTAAAGGTACCAATCAAATGCAATAGTTATCTTTTCCTAATTGAATATAAAATTAACTGAATAAAATAAGGAAACTTACATTTTCAAAGCAATTTTTATAACACTGATAATCAACAAGGATTGATCTACAATCATTCATCAGGCGTATCTTTTGCTCTATAAACTTTAAATCCAAATATAATTCTTCCAACACTTTAAGCTCGCCAGCTTGATATAAGTGATAATCAATGAAAGAGGGAATATAGTGTTTCGGCAGTTTAGTCAAATCAAAGGCTTCACCTGGTAATCTGTCAATCCATAATATTTTTTGAACAAATTTCTTGTGGAGCTTCTTAATCTGAAAAATAAATTTATACACAATAAGACAACTATTAAGATATCCTGGATTAATAAGCTTTAAAATTAATTCAATGATTGAAAGGAATTTAAATAATAACCAATCAAAATTTAAGATATATTTCATTGGCACCGTCTACAAGAAACATAGTTACATTTGTAGGTATTCTTTTTTGTTTGAAATATTAGTTCCTTTTGAAATTAATTTCAATTAATGCTAGGTGCGGAGAGTTAACTATCACAGGAATTGCTCAATTCATTGTTTCTTGAAGATATGCAGTTCAAAATACACTAAAATGACTAATAAGAGTAAGTTTATCTTAGTTCAATTAAGTTCTTACTCTAAGCAACATGAGGGTTATTTTGGGACAGGTCAGATAATTTCGAACTGTGGTTGGATGCTGAGAACAAAACCTGAGCAAGCAATACTCCTGCTTCAAACTTCTACACCATAGTGAGAAAAAGTTTGATCCTGACAGATTTAGCACACATCATGACCATCTATATTTTGAAGTTTTGGTGGAATGGGGTCTCGAAAAAAATATCCCTCCATTTCTGAAGCTGAGACTCTGCCAACAGGCCACAGCAGACTGTAATAATTTTAACAATTAATAGCCTGTGGCAACAAAGATCATTCATGAATAAATCTAATTTTTAGATGTTAACTATCATAAATTTCATCATGCAATAAAGAAGAAATTTTACAGATTTATCAAAGGGAAAATAACACATCTTATATTTAATGCAAACACACCAGATTGAATACATTTTTTACTGATTCTTTTTCAGCTCAGAAAGAATTCCCATGTTTATGGGACACAACTAAAAATACATGTGGACAAGCTGGTCTCCAAAGACACTTGTTAATAAATGCTATAAACATTACAAAAACATATACTCGTTTTTGTAAATTTTTACAAGAAAAGTATCCATCAGCTAAGCATGGAAGGAGAAAAATGTATGAAATAAATAAGAAAATAATTAAATAAGCAATTTATGACTCATCAATTATGATTATGCAAATCAAGAGTGTTTCCGCCCTAAAAATTCTACTACCCGAGCAAATCTGAATATGCAATTTGACTTCAGAAGAGTTGAAATGACATACTGTTATGAATTTACATCCTTTATAAATACTTGTTTGAATACATATCCAAATGTTATTTACATATTTTTTGCTTTTGATTACTATTTTTTTATTAATTAATTGCAAATTATTTTACTTTTAAAGCAAACTACTATAATATGTTATTATATTCTATACTGTACAGCCAGATATCCATTGTCAGAAGTTTAATGCCAAAGAAACATGTAGTGAAAATGAACAGGATTATTGCTCACACAGGCAAGGCCAGATTTCCCATAAGGCCAACCTAAACCATGGCTTAGGGTGCATATTCAGAAGAAATAACAATAAAATATTTACAAATTTTTCAGTATTATTTTGAGAACTCCATATAAAATGCTGTCTATTATTTAATGTACATCCATATATATTAAATAGATTGGTGATGCATTTGCATTACCCATCACAGCAGTAGCAGTGTGAGCTAGGCTGAAACGGGAAGAACCCGCACCTTTCCAAACAGAATAAACAAAATAGCAAATAGTGTCATTTTACAAATGCACAATTGCTGCACAAGGCCAGGGGTGCAGAGACGACTTAGATTTTCATTGCGCTCAGGGATCCTAGCAAGGTGGAAGAAAAGGGGGCTTACATCCCTCATTGTATAAAAATGACTTGGATGTTGGCTAATTTTTTAGTTAATAAATAATTAGTTTAGTTATTAATTTTGGCAAATTTTTCTTGGCAAATTATTTTTAGTTTCGTGGTAATTACAGTTAAGGTTTAACTTAAAGAGGTCAGAGGTTAACTTAATGGTCAGGACAGGTCTTTAGTCAATTTCACCAATTATTCCAAATTGGGCAACACGTTTAAGGCATCCCACACCAGAATACTATCTAACCTCGGCTCAGTTCAATGCCTAACCAGGGTGGGGCAGGCAAGGCACCTGCCTTGGCTTCATTATCAGATTATACTACAAATTTGAGAGAGCTACTTTTCATTTTTACTTTCTCGTACATGAAGTACACTAAAGGGAAATTATTGTAAATGCCAAAAAATTCAACTTTGACGAATATGTACGAGTAGATCTCTCCGAGTCCAAAAAAAAGTTTTGAATTATGTCTGTCTATGAACACGATAATGCACAATGAGCTAGACAGATAAAATTTGGTATGTGATCTTATGACCACACCAAACACAAAAATAACCATAACACCAAAATTGTAGATTTTTTTTACCAAATTTTGGACCAAATATGTCTATGGAGAGTTCGCCTGTCTAGTCTGTGAGTGTACGTGTGTACACAGTGTATTAGCATGATGAAATTTAGCATAGTTTAGTTTTATCACAAGAACTGTATATCTGCATAATATTTTAATTTCAAGTGCAAGACAGCGGATGCCCAAAAATGCATACTCAGTTTTCTTCATGATACTTGCAAAGCACCAAACGCTCCATATTGTGATTGTGTACAAAAAAGGCGAGGGGAGAACACTCCCTCTGTTGTTTTTCTTAACTCTAAATTATTAGATAATTAGGATCTAAAAAGAAATATTTTAACAAAACTAGTTTCAAATTGTGCCCCACAGCTCCTAAGGCCTTCCCTGGCAATGGTGAACATTTTTTTCACAGTTTGTGCACACTACTGCTCTTTTCTGTAATATAATTGGATGCATATAAAAACATATTACCGTTTGAAGTTTTTTTGTTTATTAAAATGGAGTAGATTTTTTTATTGAATCAGGAACTAAAAATTATCCAAGACATTTCGAAAATTAGGAAAAGTATATATTCAGTATTATACAAGAAATTAATATGCTGAATGATTTGACTTATTATCCTTATACATTTGATGAGAATGTTTCAACTCAGCAAAGCAAGTTTTTGGATTACTTCAAGTTTAATCATTTTCCATTTAAGATTATAGCTCAAATTATATGCGAGATGACAGACAGAGAGAATTGGACAAGTGTATAGCACAATGAATAGAAGAGGCATAAGGTTTCTAAAATAATGTGAATTATATGTCTATCAAAATTTTAAAATACTTCGTGGAAGGAAACATTAAGGCCTAGCTACGCATAAAAGATTTTATTGAAATTTTTTGTATGCAATAATCCTGGCAAACCAGCTAGTAATAAATATTTAAAGATGAAAAATCCAGTTACTGTCAAATTTTAGAGGCTTTTTTCCTCATGCTTTAAGTTAGTTTTTCTATTGTCATCAATGAATTTTAATGTTTACAGTTTAACTCTGCCCAATCTGTAAAACAATTGAACTAAACTTTTCGTATATGTAGGGTACAGATTTCGCCAAAGATTTGCACACTTATAAAATTCTGGTGGCTGACATTTCTCGAACTTGAGAAAGAGGGAAGAAAGTCTGCTTTTGATGTTCTGGAACCTGCTCTATGCAGTGAACTTGTCCATTCAAAATCTCATATAACTTACTGTAACATTGGAATTAAAATCCCCTTAACACTTTCTAAAACAGTTTATTCAAACGTTGTCTGCATGGATGTGACGAATTTCTCGGCTGAAAGATCTTTTTCTTTTCTGAAAAGAATCAATGATCGCAAAAGATTTTCGATCAAACAATGCACAAAAATAAGCTGAATGTCTTCTCAGTTCTTTGAATTGAAGAACAATTAAGAAAATCTGCTGATTTTAATGAAACAATTGAAGATATTTCACAGCCATTAATGTAAAGAAAAATATTCTAGCACATGTTTAAGACAACCTGAAAAATTTCATTTGAAGTTTTTTTACAGTTAATATATATAGTAGGATGGGCCGAAAAAAATCAATTTTTTTTCATGTTGCTATACCACCAAAAAGTTCCGAATGGTTGAGAAATTAAACGAGGGAAAAAAAGTAGGGAAATTGATATCTTCCGCTCCTGCATCGGCCTTGAAAATCATAAAAATTGACAAAAATGAACTGTATTTGAAAATATTTTTAATTTTAAAAACTTCTCTATATCTGTTTATTTTAGCATTAGCTGCTATGTAGTGATCTTCTTGGAGTTATAAAGTTTATTTTATTAAAATCAGTCCATAATTTCCATTGGCACGTTCTCTCCAAGGTTGACAAAAATATGTGAAATTACTTCAATATGCAATTTTTAGTACCTAACTCTCAACATAATCTTCATACCTCAACTTCTCGATGAATTGCAACAGATCTATATATATGTATGAGAAAAAGTTATTTAGGTCTAAAAATAAATCAACTTCATTTATTTTCCTTGTTTATTATAACACAATGCAAAACTAAGCTCCAAAATTACAATAGCAAGAATGCAGAAAATAACAACATAATACTATAGCCATTAAGACACCATTATGTTTCTTAAATTTCTTGCATGGAATTTTACTCTTTCTTCTCACCAAATGATACTTGGAAGTCTGATTTATAGGAAATTTTGGACATGGTGGGTAATAGTGTCGCTTCTAGACTTCCATTTCCAACTTTTTCATGGAATAGCAACATGAAAAATTTTTTCCGGCTCACCTTAATATATAGTATGTGTTTTATTTGTATTAATGTTATGCAATTTCATTAGTAGTATAGTTTCTTTCAAAGGTTATAAAAGTTTGTATCAATAACTTACATGTTTCAAAAATAAACTATTATATAGTGGATGTTGCTGTGATCCTGGTTAATGTTATCATTTGCTTTATATTATCAAAAACATCTGGTCCCAAGTCAACGTATTCAAATGTTCACAAAAAGATTCGTTTTGTGTAATCACTACATCGTTTTTAATGTTATCAGTTTTGAAGTAGAGAATTAAATTCAAATTTGCCAAGCTGTTTATGAGCAATACCAAGAAATAAACATTGATGATTCCGACATGGATAAATGTGTTGAAGAAAACCTTCCAACAAATGCTGAAATGAGGCAAGCACTTGATATTTTGAAATGTGTCATGCAGAATCATTCAACAAAATTTAAAAAAAAACAATACAAGTATGAACAATATATAAGTGAACTTTAAGGAATAATTGCTACCAAGCAACAATTAATGAATTTCTTTAATTGTTATTTTGAAAATAAATTATAGATAGGCCTGAGGAAAGAGTTTTTTCCTCTTTTCCCTTGATGTGATAAAAATTTAGATGATTTTACCCAATTTGGTTATTGTTATCATTCGGTTAATGTTAGCAAAATTCTTAAGTCGCGAAGTGCTCACATTAATCGGTAGCCACTGTATATTTAATTGAAATATATAATAAACCAACTTTTTGAAGGGGAGGGGGCACAGAATTATGCACTTTGGCCCAGGGTGTAGAAATGTTTAAACCCTGCCCTGCACAGAGAGTGGACCGACCACAAATAGAGTGAAGATCCTGCCAAACTGAAGAAGACAAGCAGGCGACATGGCTGGAGAGGCACTTTCAGTTTGATGCCCGATTTGTGAATATGTCTATAATTTTTTGTAATGAATAATTTGTATTAGGAGGGGCATATATATGTAATATTTGTGGGAAATGAAGGAGAAGAATTTGCCATAATAATTAGATCTTTATTGCACTTCTTTCTATTTAAGCCAAAATTTCATCTTTATGATGATTTCGAAATTACTCAGTGGAACCATGAACAGGAACCAGTGTGATGTGTTTTCTGTGCAAATGCTAAAGTCATAGATGGCAACGTGTCCAAACTTTATATACAAGGGGAATTTGGGGATTCCCCGGAAAACGGCCTCGTGAAAAGTGAAGATTCACATGACCCATTAAGTTAAAAGAGAAGTGTTTTTTATCTTTGAATTAAAGAAGTGCATTATTTTTAATAATTAAGTGCCATTAAAAAGGATTTATTTTAAAGGTGCAGAAAATTCTAATTTATTACATATACTTAATAGTATATATTGTTGTCTGTCCATCACAGTGTAGAAACAAATAGAACTTATGGAATGCATATAGCATTTTCTGTTTGGGTACACAACAATGACAGAACTAAAACAAATTCCAATATCAAAGGTGTAATTTTTCTCTTATGTAATGCTGATTATTTCAGAAGAATTTGAGTAAATCTACATCCTGTGAATTTATCCATATCTACTTTATTCTAAATCATATTATTCAGCTACATTTTATTAATTTTTTTTTTAAATATGCATCTATTATTTATATATATTTTTTCAGTGGCAAAACTTTAATAACATACAGCATTACTGTAAGGCAGTGTTACTGTGCTTTTTATATATTTTAGAGTTTTGATTCACTATACTGACACATAATTACATTGATCTGCATCTAATAATGCACTCCTACCAATTTGTAAGTGGATTAACACCAAGGGTGTTGTGGAGCCAGTATGCGGCAGAACGCTGTTCCAGCACTGCATTTTTTTCACGAGAATAAATAAGGAAAAATTGTGAAAACGTCCTTTAAAGAGCACAATTTTTGTCACCCAGGCTAGAGAATTCCAGCACTGCTTATTTTGCGACTACATCACTGATTAACACTTTGTACAAATTAATGCAAATTCTGTATTTGTAATTATGTGCAATAGAGTTTTTAGTTGCTTCATTTTATGAATTTGCACACAAATTACTATCAGCTTCTGCATTAAAAGCAAAATTTGAAAGTTTTTAGTAAACTGAACTTATGTTCATCACTTTCTTTATGATTAGAAGACAATTACAACAATATATATACCTTTTGTAAAAATAAATTGTGGCTTTTGCCTTTTTTTACTGGCCCCCTTCTCTGTCCTAATCTCTCTCCTCTGGACTACAAACTGCAAAATAAAGAGATTTTACAGAAAAACAAACATCTTTGAAAAAAAAAATTAACTTACTTCCTCTTTTCCAAGATATTCACTAACTGCATCCACATAGAGATCATGGCTACAGCAAAAGAATTTAGATCCTGATTCAGATTCCTTTATCACTATAAATGACCTCTTATAAAGTTCAAGTGCAATTTTGAATACTGCAGGACTATTCCACATAATTTGAAGGACCTAAAAAAAGCTACTTTTAGAACATTAAAAAATGACTGATAATATATTATTTTTCACCTGAAGAAATATAATAAGCTGTATACAACTCTAATTTGTTTATTCTTTTCTTATCAATATAAAGGCAATTACTTTATTTCAAGACTAAAAAATGATTTTTTTTAAAATTTCAAAATGTGCATTTACAAGTAAGAAATTTAATACCTTATTAAAAATTAAAAAGAGAAGCAATACATAATGCGATATTTCCCCAATAATTTAGCATTAAGTTAACTTTTCTTTCTAAATATGCAACGGGTATGACAATTTACTGAATTTACTAAAAAACAGTAGTATGCAATACTTAAAAAATTCCAGCAATATCCTTAAAATGATTTTTTAAACTAAAAATCAAAGCAGCCAAAGTTGTAAAAGATTAGCAAAGCAATAATTAAATAAAAAAATAAGACAAAAACAAATAAAAATTGATTGATTTGAAGATTTTTGCCACTGCTCTTTCTAAAAGTGTTTATATAAAATTATACAAAAAATATAATAATCTTAAGCAGTTAACATATGAAATATATGCAAAATGCTCCAATATTTGACTGATACAGTTTAAAAACTTTAATATTTCTAGAATTTTTTTTTTCTCGGGGGTTTCATAAAAAACATAGATCCTTTTTCAAGCGGGAGAAATTTTGTAACTAGATTTTCATTCAAAAAGACCCCCAAAATGGAAAATAAATAATAAAATGAAGCATTAATTAATGATGAAAGAAAAAGTTCGATTAGGAAATTTTCCTTGAAAAGCATGAAACCAGAATGATATTCTAAACAATTATTGCTTACAAGTAATGAAGAATTTCTACTAATAATAAAGGAGAATGTGCGTCCGTGTGTGTGTCGAACCTCTCTACAGGGCAGACCGCTGGACCAAGAGTTATGAAATTTGGCACAAATATACTTTGGAGGGTGGAAATGTGCACCTCGGAGCCATTTTTTTGAATTTTTAATTAGAATTTTAATTAATTAAAAATTAAGTGAAGTTTTGGAGTTTTTCCTTAATAACTTCCGAAAATGTTACAGCACAAAAGTATTCTTACGCCATCTGAAAGTGCAAAAAATTATCTTTTCAAAGATATCAATTAAGTTGCTGTAAAATTTTTTTTCTAATTTTAATAACCTTGTAAAAATATTTTTTTTGGCATAATTTGCAACAATACTTTTTCATTGTTACAATACAATTCAAATGTGATTCTCTTTCATTGTTGAAAGCTGAGCTAATATTGAAATAAATTTTGTTTTCATATTTTATTTCATTAAAATTTTTGTGAAATCTGTAAATCAAGCTCTCCGAGATATTAGGTATATAAAGAAATATATCCAGTAAACTGAATGATTATGACTGCTATGTTTTCATTCTTTTTAAAGCATGTTTTAATTCAAGAAACATGCTGCTGGCCATAAAATGTGTTAGAGAATTTCAATGTTGAAATCAAATGCATGAGGAATAAGAAAGTGAAGATGGCACCAACAACTTGCAGTTGGATGTTGCATGACATAATCAGTTATTTGACTCCATCAGGGACATTTGTGTAAACAATGAACAGATGCAAGACCAATAAAAGAACATAGGCTAAATATCTAGCACAATCTGAAGTTTGAAATTCGTTGTTAAGATAACTGTGATTATAAAATGATGCAAGATTCAATTGAAATCATATTCCCGGCGAACAAGCTGATTGTCGAAGGCAGCTAGTAAAAAAGAAGCATGAACTGAGAAAGTTTTCAGAACTTCACTTAGGGTCTTGATTCATAGCTTCGGAAGCATTGTAATAAAATGTTTAAATGTTATTAAAAGTCTACCACCGGAATCAAAAATGAAGAAACTGGGAAAACAGAACAAAGGAAACAGAAAATATCAGAAGATAAAATTTTACATCAAAAATTTACACATGACACTGAAGCACAGAGTCTTTTCTAGTCCACAAGAAAATATTTTTACACTTTTATTCCCAGGTACAGTTGGATAGATTTCATAGTATAAAAGCACAATTCAATTATAATTAATTCCAGTGTGTTAAAAAAATCATCTAAAAAAATTGGATTCTTTCAAAATGGCCAGTGTGTTAAAGAATGCAGCTGAAAATTACTAGTGGCACAAGAAACTAAAAATTGCAGAGATTCAGATTTCCCTATAGATGAATGTATCTCTGGGCACTGAACTCTATCATCAGTAAGATGAGATTCTTCATACAAGTACTATAAATAGTATCAAAACATTAGAAGAATATTTTATATACAATAAGAGAAAAATGAGTATGTGCAAATCATTACTAAAAAAATTATTATATTGTCATACTCCACAAATGAACAGAGCCATGAACAACTACATTTCTTTTGTTTGAACACCACAGCATTTAAAGATTATTTTCTTAGCTTCACATATATAAACTGTCATTTGTGATGGTACATTATAAAAGGAAATCCAATTTCTTAAAACTTTTGTTGTAGGAGTCATTTCCAAATTATACATTGACTCCTCTAATTAATGAAATGGCTGTTCCGATAACAATACAAAATGGAGGAAATGGTGTAAATTACAAGCAGCAGGAAACTCTTTACTTCAAAATATCATATTTATATGTTGCCCATATAAAAGGGCACAATTCAATCAGGTACTGGCTAAAAGAGAAACAAGTATACAGAAAATGGGTCTTCTGACATTCTTATAAAAAACAGAGTAGAGAAAAGATTGTAAAATACCATGAATCTTATATAGAGAAAAATAACTTCTTATCTTACATAGAGAAAACAAGAAGAAAGACAGAATACTTCAATCCACATGTAACATGTAAGGGTGATTGTGGTTCCATTTCCCAAATCTGGAAAACTACCATAGAGGATATGATTTCAAATAAATTTAAATAGAGAAACAAGAAGTATTTTTTAAAAATTCGTTGAAAACTGATTTGTTTCATCGTATCATTGAAAAAATTACTTTTTACCTTTTTCGTGTCTACACATTTTTAAACAAAATTGTTAATTTTAGTTTGCTTTTTTGGGGAGAGAGGTAAGTTCTGGGAATTGCTGGCTTTATACTTTATTTGCTAAGAATTGAAAGTTTAGAAAATAAGTATAAAATTTAGTAGTCGCAGTAGTAAGTTAACAAAGAAAGTTTTACTAGGAAAACATTTTGCAGATGTTAGGTTTTCATTTAACCCTTCAAATATTACATTAGAATTTGAAGTAAGAATAGTTAACAGGTGTTGAAATTTCAGGAACTGCTAGTAGGAAGAATGGTTCATGAAATGTAAAGAATTTTGGTAAGCTCACCAGCTGTTCAATAAATTATCTCTAAAATAATTGAAGTTCGGGCAAAATTTGAAATTAAATAATTTTTTTTAGCTAAATATCTTTTTTTTTAATCTTTTTTAATGAAGCATACAAAATTTTATAATTTTTTGATAGAACTGTGGTCAACAATATATAGAAGGAATTTAATTATGCATATTTGTATGTTTATTAAAATATAGAATTATAAACATTAAACAGCGAACAACAACAACAAGAATATAGTTTTTTTATATCAGGAACAGTGATATTTACCTCACTTGGGACATCAAAACCCTTCTTAAAAATCACAAGATCACAGTAATATTCTTTCCACTCGTTATTATTCTCAATGCAATTAACTATAACATTAAATACATCTTTTTCCCTGATTTTCTTAAGGCCAGCTAATCCATTTTCTTGTAACTTTTTATTCCAATCTTTCCACGTTTCTTCATCATTTCCAACATAAGCCATGTCGCCACCTATTAGGCTTGCAACCAAGAGAGACCCTAAAGTAAATAAAATTGTTAAAAAATAATTTATCATTATTGGTGCAATACAGTATTATAATTTCTAAAGTAGGCAATTATTTTTATAGCTATTACATAAAATCAACAGAAAATAATTAAATAAAATTAAACAAAGTCAAGATACACAGCTTAATTTGAATTAATTAATTTTAAAAATTTAGGCAAACTTATTTTCTTCAACAGATGATGCTTTTTTTGTCCTTATGTATCTTGTATGCAATCAAATTTGTTAGCTTTTTTCCGGTATTGAGAATGGTGAGCTCACTGAATGGACAGTATATAAACCTATGGATTAATTTCTTAAAAGATAAAATAACAGAATTTTTATAAGCTGCTTTAAAACAATTACACAATTGATTTAAAAGAACTCTACAGTTAACTGCAGAAATATCAAATAGTAGTATGGTGGGTAATGCCGAGAGAAAGATATATTAGAGTTTTAGAAGAATTCTAAAACAACATACAGTACAACCCCGGTTTAACCAAACTAAAGGGAAGGGGGCAGTTTCGCATGATGATTTTTTCAGTTAGGACATGAACATTTATCAATTTTGTATATAATTACAGTATGTAATTCTGAAATGTTTTGAGTGTAAGGCAAATTCAAAAATCTCTTTGTGGGCTACACTCATGTTCTTTATTAAAGTTAACCCTCCATTGGGTGAAATATTATCACCAGCAAGTTCGGGTGCAATGCACCTGGCAGGTACAGGTAAACAATATCGTAATTAATATTATTATACTGTACTGTATACTGTATTCAAAAACATTTTCTCAAGCAGGAAGGGGATGAACTAAGTTTATATATACAAGTTTTTACCTAAGCCAGTGATTGCTCATTAATTACAGTTGTAGCAACCCTTGCAACTATTTCAGAAACAATTTCCTTCCTTTTTTTAAATATTTGCTAACTTTTTCGTATTGAGAGCTTGATGGCTTTATGCAATAACAGATCACACCATTGCAAATTACATCTTAAAACTGTAATCTGAGTATGAAAGAAATAAATAAAATAAAAATAATACTACCTAAACAGAAGGAGGAGAGTTTTGATCCCCAGAATTCATTACAGTATATCTAAAACAAGTGACTGAAGATTTATGCAGTTTAAAAATGCAGGGGATGGAGTTAAATTTCTTATTTCTATGCAAGCAGTTTTTAATAAGATATTGATACCCCATGCACTATAAAGCCTTGTTTATCTGCCAGATGTATAAAATGAAATAACGATTTCTAATATGCATTTACTTCAAATTATTCCCCATATTCCTTGAAATTGAACTTTGAAATTTTAAGGTTAAAGTACATGCACACACAATTGCTCTTCTTTCATGTATTTTTAGACATAACATTTAATGTTTTATAATGATATTAAGTTTCTGGTTATAAAACAGATAAAAATGCCTTATTTTTACATATGTTTGTTTTTTCTAACACAGGAAGTATCATTACAAATCCTATTAGCATAAAGTTACAACATTTTCATGATGTTGTTTATTATTCTCAATACTGTACAATATCATAAAGATATCAAAGCAATATTGTAGAGAATCAGTGATATTTGGAAAAGAAGATACTTACCTTTTGATATACTCTACGATACACTTAGCATATAATTAATCTCATTAATGTATTTCAGATCATTTAAGAAATCTGTTAAAATGTACTCTTCAGATTAAGTTGCAGTTGAGGCAAGTGGGTACAATACCAATGCAAAATTTCTTTCAACTGCTACCTTTTGATAGACATGCAGAATTCCCATCTTATTTCCCATTTTTTATAGAATATGTAGATGCTATATCAGATGATTTACGTCCTTTGCCAACAGGCTGTACCAAATAATTTCACTTCCTTAAAGAAGCAAATCTATGGATAGCTTTAATTACCCACATTGTTAGTTTCACTCTTCATTTCTAGCATAGCACATATATACCATCTCTGGATTTCATACTTACAAAAGCAAGCCAAAATAAGACATCTCATTCCTTCTATCAAAAGGAGCAACACATCTTTCCTTCTAACCACTTAAAAAAGAAAGTATGCACTCTTTTTGTTTCTCGGCCAGAATACCTATTTTAAGAGTAACCATAATCGAAAGGTAGGAAAAAGCAACCTCATCAACCACTCACAAGAGAAGAAATGAAAATATTTATGAAAAAAAAAAACACAGATGTATCGCCATAATAATCCAATACATATGTTTTAAAATTAAAACAATAATAAGGTATTTAAATAGACTAATATTAAGAAGTCAAAAGATATTTATGAAACCATACCTCCACATTTAGAGCAGATGTCTTGGACTACATTAGGAAGCTCTTCAACTTTACAATTCACATACTTTGAAAGTAACAATTTAATATCACCATTCTCTACATCATTTGAGCATTCAATAAAGGCACAATAAGACGAAACATCATCCATAATATTTTTCATTGTTGTTGTAACTAATATAGGACATCCGATATTAAATGCTTCAATAATTCTTTTGTCACAAACATCAACTAAAATGAAAAGTACTTTGGGTTTTGAAAGAATTTCATTTCGAAGTAAATAAGTTAAATCATCATCAGGACTAAATATATAATTGCTATTAAGTAACTTAAGAATGTTTTCAATTTTTTTATCATAGTTGTTTATTTCTAACTTGTTTGCAGAGCTAATTTTGTTGCCACCGAAATCCAACCAATAGACACCATCGGAAAAATAATCGTTTATTAAGTAATTAACTCTAAGAGCTTCTGCAGCTAAGCTCGACTTTCCTGATCCAAAAGGACCATGCAAAACAACCCAGTTAGATTGATTTTCTGGATAAGATGCTTCAATCAACTTATCTCGAATATTCTGCATTTTCTTTTCTTGAGGAAGAAGATGATTCACTGGTAGAGGAACATTTCCTCTAACTAAAATCTTATGCACATCATCATCCAGTTTAAGAGCTGGTTTTAATTTTTCAGCTAACCAAGGATAAGGAAGACAACCTTCTTCATCTTCTTCTTCAAGAGCACCAATAAAAAACTTCAGTTGACTAAAAGTTTTTGAGCCATTTGTCAGCAAGGAAAATAATTCATTAAACCGTTCATGTTTTGTAGTCTAGAATAAAAAATATCAACCAATAAATATATTGTATTACTGCAGTATAACACAATTTTAAAAATACACAAACAAATGTTACAAAAGTTGAACAATATTAGCCCTCCAAGCATCTGAAATCAGCTCTTTAAAATTTTCATGTTCAGTTCAGGGGAGATAATTCATATTAATTTATATATAGTTTTTAAAATCCATTAGTATAAAATATTCCTAAGATTTCTAAGACAACATCAATAACAAAAATGTGGTTATCTGCTTTAAAAAGCCATTTCTCAGGATTAAAGTTATTTGATGAAAATAATTGGTAGTTTGGGGGTTAAAGTGCAAATTATTGTAACTGATTTAAATTACATTAACTTAAGTTCTAAAAGAACTTGTAATAATTTTTCTTTTTGGTATTTTAAGATCCTTATCAAATTTCATAAAGGAAATTTTGATTAGAATAAAACTTAAAATTTATAAATTACAACTACAATCATCACTATTTTCGCATAAAAAATATAAGCAAAATTTCTGGCTACTTTTCTGTGAAAGCATTTATCAAGTTAAGGCAAGAATTTTGCTCAAAAGTCTCAAGCTATTTCAGCCTCAACTAAATACAGATTTCCTTTTCTTTGCTTGATGACAAAGAAAGAATATATCCTATCTGTAAATGATTTTATTTTACCTTATACTATAAAGTCAGCTTTCCAAACCTCTATTAATGGGCAGCATTTGCAATGAGCATTACCTAATTACACGGAATAATTTTCATTTTGTATGTAATCATGATTGAGCAACAAGCACATATATTAACAGCAATAAATGGAAGTAATCAATACGCATGAATTTTTGTATCTTCAACTGAATTTAGATATATTTATAAACTTTCCATAAAGCAACTGCTTGAAAAAAGGACTTATCATTAAATGGCAAGGTAATGCTTATGATCAGAGGGCTTTAGATAGTTACACCAGAATAAGACATGATTCTTAAATAACAATTTATTACTAGTTAATAAAGTCAGTACTCAAGAGGAAAAATTGTTTTGAAATTTTTTCTGAAAATTCATATCAATCTATTACCTATACATCCATCAAAATGACAAATAAGCAAAAAGTAGAGATATTATTAAGGGAAATTACATTTTGTATAAAGCTTTTGCATTTACTGATTAATGAAATGAAGTTCAAATTAAAATAATAACTTAGCAACTTTTATTGATATTCTCCATGTGAAGATGATTTATTTATTTATTTTTTTACTTCTAACTGTTAAAGAATTTTAATGATGAAAATGTTATAAAATTTTTCAAGCCACTAACACTAAAGAAGTCAACATGAAAAATATTAGTCAGGGTTCTGCATAAATAATAAAGAATCAACCTAACAGTAATATATGAAATTAATATACAGTGGAAACTCACATAATTGGTTCCAGGATCTTACTAGTAATGCAAAAATCTCATTAAGCGAAACAATTTTTCCCATATGTAATAATGTAAAATATGATAATGTGTTCCATGCTGAAAAAACTGCTCAACAAATTTTATGTATAACATTTATTCAAAGAAAATTATATGTAACATTGTTAAGGAGCATGAATTGTCTATATCTTTCTTCTATCGCAGAATGAACCAACCTGGAAAGCGCATTCGATTCGCAGGAAAAAAAAAAAAAAAAAACGAAACACAATGCAATTCTGTAAATTCCTTGGGTGGTCAGCTCTCGATTGTGCTCTTTCACAAGCTCATCACAGCTCCAGGCCCATGATCTTGGCCTAAGACACAATCCCATTAACTACAGGCTCCACAGGTACTGTCTCAAACCCTTCCAAGTCACATTTAAAACATGTTCTCCAGTCAAAGCTTCTTCCAAGCAGAAGTGAGGATTCTCTGTGTGACACCTTCCCACGTATTTTCGATCATCTTAGGCAGGAAACAATGGGGGAAGCGATATATCCGAAACTCTCTGAGAGTAAGACTGGTCCCTTCATAGTCTCATGATGGGTCATTGGTAGGGTTGGGTGATAATATATCAACTTGAAACTTTGTATTAGGTACACCTAAATGATACAGACCAAAAGTATCAGGTACTTGATATCAGTTCTCAGACTTGAATGATAACGATAAGTAATTGCTTCCGTAGCGTTGCTCTTCAGTCGGCTGATACGAAGTATCAACATGATACAAAATATTAGATTGATACAGTTCCAGGTTGGGGATAGCTTTGCGCTTTCGGTAGAGGTATGTTGATGTTTTAGTGGTATGTGGCTTTGATTTTGAAGTCATGGTGGGTGGGAGTGGAAAGGAAAGAAACAAATAGTTAATAGGATTCTCAATCTGGGATTACGTGTGAGATTGATATGTTATGCATTAATTTTGTGGAAAAGATATGATAGGATTTCATCATCATATAAGCGTGTAGGAGTATCACGATCGAGAATGATCCCCAAAGTAGGTAGGTACTTTCTTATTAAAGAACGATTTAAATAGAGGCAAGAAGAGAGATACAATTTTCTGTATTAAAAAAAAAAAAGCTATTCAGAAAATATTTTTGCATAATTGTGACATCCTTTCCATGAAAAGTCATTTTTTTGCTAGTGGTACTGATCTTAAATTGCAAAAAACAAGATTATCTTCTGACAAAGTAAATAATTAGTTTTTAAAATTATAATTATTGAATTATTTTTCTCTCTCTCTTTAACTCTTTTGTTGTTGTACCTTGTATGTTCTCAATGTTAGACTTTTGTTAATATATACCTACTTCCCTCTTTTCTTAAATAAAGAGAAATTTCATGTTTTTTGTTTTCAGTTGTTCATATTAAACTCTATATATTAATAAACGTTTTGCTTTAAAAACTATTATATCCATCTGTTCCAAAATTGCTCGTTACCTTTACCTTTAGTTGTTAATTTTAATTCTGTACATTATTTCTTAAAGCATTTTTAAAAAATAAAGACTTTTCTAAAACTTAAAAGACTGATAGCAACAGTTTCATTTTCATTTTGTTTTTAAGTATTTCATCATATATTTATATTTTAAATATTTTCTGGTTAATTATATTTTTTAAATCGCTATATTCTGAAAATTCTATTCATGTTCAGCATTTAATTTTTATGTTCAATTTATTTTACTAATAATAATAATTCTGTTGTTTGAGTTACTTATTTGTTTCAAATAAAGAAATACTTAAAGCAAAAGATATTTATTTAATCATACTAAATCCCATCAATCTTATATACTTAATAAACATTGCAAAAAAAAGTTTAAAAAATGTGTTAGAAATAATTTTATTCCAAGTAATGATAAGAAATAACATATATAGGTACTTTAAAAAAAACAACAACACATAACACATGCTAGCATCGCAAAGGCAGAAGTCTCGTATCACTACCTGATTGCCGACTACCCAGTTCCGTTCCGACAGGAGGGGATCGGTTATAGGCTGTATCGAATAAAAAAGTATCAGATACAAGCGCATATCAGTATCAACTTGTACCTGATACAGCATAACCTGGTATCAACCCAACTCTAGTCATTGGTTGCTTCAATAATATGTCTGAACAAAAGTTTGGAAAAATGTGTGATCACAAGCAAGATTAAGATGCTAGCCGAACAAGTGCTAAAAACAGACTGATGTAGCAGACACACAATCCTGGACTTTCCTTTTCCTCATCACTCATTAAGCAATACGTCACTCATTAAGAGAGTCATTTTTTTACAATTTGTATTGTTTGTTATGCGAATTACCTGTTATGAGAGGTGCTCGTTAAGTGAGGTTCCACTGTACAGTGCATTCTATTGTAAAATATAAATAAACTATATTTCTAAAGCTCAATTAATAATGGTGTATATTATCCAAATAAATGAAAATACATTGCATTGTAAAATTATTTAATATTTCTTTCAATAAACATATCACTTGAGTATTATAAGGATTTAGTATATTTACACAGATTCAGTGGGATCTATCCGTATCTATAAAAGTATAACTTTACTGAAATTATAAAATTTAAGCATAAATGAATAATTATTAAGTAATAAAAATCACTAAGTGAGTGATAGATTTTTATCTCAAACAAAATGCATTCTTATAATTAATATCCACTTTTATGTAACGGCCATTTACTTTTAGTTATTGTTTAGTTACAAATAATGTAACTATCCATAGCAGAGAGATAATTTTTTTTTGTGGGAGATGAACAAATAGTTTAATTTAATTATTATCCACATATATGCTAATATGGCATTATTCCTGTACATACAGTATTGAAATGAATATCATTTTACTAATTTAGTATAAAAAGCAGTCTAAATCTGCTATTATTTACCTACTAGAAAATCGCTCGTCATGGTATGACGGGTGCAAATTGCCTCTTCATTCGAGAGATTTCCCATCAAATTTGACGTATTTAAATATGTATATATACGAGAGAAATGTTTAACATTGATCGAAAACTAATAAAATAAACATATGTCAAACATTGCCAAAAAATGTTATCAAATTACATCATCACGATCGCAATAAATAATCAGATGCATCATGGTGTCCAAACTATATCACGAGCATGATATACCACTGACGTAATTTACTACTTTTTATTAAAAAGTGGAAATTAATTTGGAATATATGATTAATATAATTTAAAGTTTCTTGGGAACTATTGATCATAGAGAGATAAATTTTATATCAATCGATAGAAAATTTTATTTCACTATTTTAGAGCTATTAATTCTGAAATTAGAATGACAATTACTCTTTTAAATTTAAAATTGCTGAAATTTAGATTCTCTAACAATGAAATGATGCTGTTTAACATTTCGCAGAGCTATGGCGCGAGTTTTATTGTTGGTGACGTCTAGGGTTGTTGATTTTTTTGATTTTTTTCAAAAAAATCGATTTATTTGATTTAAATCGGATTTTTTTTATTTAAATCAATATTTTTTGATTTTAATGATTTTTTAAAATTATATATATATATATATATTTAATATTTGTATATTAGACAATGAGGCCTACAGTCGTAGAATTATATATATATAACAACATACCAGTCATTAAGCTCTACTTTCTTTTTTTAAAAATTATTTCAAACATGTAACAACTATTTAAAAAATATTTGTGAACTAAATATAAAGAATAATATACTTTTGACTATAAGAACAATTTTATTGAGGAAAAATATAATAAAAATTACATTTCCTGACTATATATATATTATTGTATGTTAGAATATATAAAATTTTTAGATATAGATCTTCTGGTCAAGCAAATTTTGCGCAAGTGAGAAGCAGGATCTCTTTTACATGAATTGCACCAAAGGACTAAAAATCCTGTCCCCCCCCCTTTTCAAAAATAAGAATTATCCTTCAATCTTGCAAGAAAATAGCATACTCTTCTCCTTTCCCCTTTCAAGTATTTGGATTAGGGTTTATTTCACCTTGACCTTGAGAATAGACTACTTCTTACTAAGCATAAAAATTAAAGAAATCAGTAACTAGATGAGAAGTCACTGAAATTTTCTGAAGTAACTTTTTCTAACCTGGACTCAAAAATGTGTTTTTAAATATAGTTTACACATCAACCATTCTGTGTGCTTGTTATTTGTAATAAATAAAGTTTAATATTTATTTAAGCGAGAATTTTAAGAAATCCAAATGGAAAAGAAACATAAAAATGACTATTTTTCAAAAATTTCTCAAAATTCAGTAAATTACGTTAAACGTAAGAAACAAACTTCATAAGAACAGAAATCGTTCTCCCTTTCCGATAAGTATCTATTTTTTCGTACAATTCTCCAAAAACATGCTATTGAGAAATTAGAACAAAAAATCACCCAAAACATTAAAAAAATTTCTAGATTAAATTTTTAATGCTTCGATTTGCATTGAGTCACCACAGCTGTGTGCCAAATTTCATGACTATAAGTGTGATATATTTGTCTGGACATCACACATACAAACATTGCCTTACAAAATTATAGATCATAGTTTAAATTGTGCTATGTAGATGTTTGTATTTCTTTGGGAACATTTGTATGTATAATTTAATTATCTTGCATTTGAACGTTATTGCAATATAAAAACTTTGTTTTCCCCAACACTATTTAGTTTTCTCCAATATTAAAATGAAACTCAATGCATTTTACTATGTTCTTTCTTTGTGAACATGATCCTTTCACAATATTTATTTTATAAAAAAGGAGCATCTCATAGTTTGCATTTTATTGTGTTGCTCATTAGTTTTATTTAAAATCTTATTTGCTTGTGTTCTCAAAAATAAAGATATGGAAAGTACTCTAGTTACATCAATTAAATGAAATATTTTTTTTTAAGATTTATATATTCTTTCTTTAAATATACATTTAAAAATATTTTAAAATCACTATTTAAAGATACATGGACAATTTTATTTCATTAAAACAGATTAACTTGATATTTAAAAAATAAAGTGATTTTTTTAAAAAAAATCAGTTGATTTAAATCGCTATTTAAATCAATGATTTTAATCAACTGATTTAAATCGCCGCAACCCTGGTGACGTCAGAGCGTTACCGAGAGACAGATCTGGGCTATTATATTAGTAATAATCAGCCAATTTTGTATATTTTAAAAAGGGGAATTGGATTGTAATGGGGATAAAATGATAAAATCTAAAAATTTAAGAAGGAATTATTTATTTGTTATGGCTATATTAGAAAATGGTTATATATTCATACTTAATCAATAAGAGATCTAGAAATTTATTTTTAATTACTACATTTTGTGGTACCAGATTATCTGATACTGATTTAACTCTTATTAATAAAGAAAATTGTAGTACAAATCATTGAATGGCATTTTGACATCATAAGGGAATCATTTTAAATTAACTAGTATAAGCAAATAGCACTAAATACTACTCATAATATTAACTTAATTAATTATAGATGATAATAAAATATATTAAAAACTATTTCATTAAAATCAAATACTGTGATTTATAGATGTGATACAGTATAAAAGTTAAGCAATATTCATACACTGAAAAGCAAAGAAACCATCACATAATGAACAGCATAATTTTTTAAGAAGAAAATGTACAATATATAATAAAATATGTACTTTTGACTTTATTCTTTCATATTCTTCTGCAGTAATAACTTCAAAACGATGAAGACTTGATAATATATATTTAGGATCTAAATCATCAGAAAATGCTTTCCTTTCTTCTTTTAGTTTCAATATAAAATCCATTATTGATAAATAATCTGAAAATAATTTTAAATAACTCAAGTTAAAAAAAAATAAGCATGAATGTCTTCAAAATTATAATTATTAACACTCTGCGTACAGTTTGATCTTGATGCATTCCGATTCTGAAATACGGGACATTTTTAATGAAATTATGGGATTTAAATGAATTACTGAGCATTAAGAACAAATGACAATGAAATAGACTTGTAGCATCATCTAGAGGACAAAAAGAAATGCGAAATAATGACTATTACAATATTTTTAGCCTACACAGAGAAAGAGTGGGAAACATATTGAAAATATGGGAAATAAACTTATGCATGCTATTGATTTTTGATAGATTGAGATAGATAGATTTGAGATAGATTTTGTATCTTGTGGAAATTGCAGGAGCCGAGCCGTATGCAGAGGGTTAAAAACATTGTGATAGAAAATATTTCACACACATTCTTTACATGACGACTTTATAAAATCAATTTAAAAAGAGCATAAAAAACATATCACATATCAAATACATGACATTAATATTTCACATCACATAAAAAACATATTTCGACAATTTATTTATTTAATGAATCATCAAGGCTTTATTGCGAGATATAAAATTTAAAAAGTACTATGCATTTCATATGTAACATATTTATGCTATAGTTAAATTAATTTTCAAAATAATTTTATAACATGTGCATGTAATGAACAGTATGGCTAAATACAACTATATAAAGCTAAAATTTTGTTTGAATAAATTTTTTCTTGCATACTACGCTTACAAATCCTGTCTCCAATTATTCAAAATAATTCTTAATGAGTGTTTAATTTCTCTGTTCACAGGGTTTTTTTCCCCCCTCCCATTAGTGTCTGCCTTTGGTGTGAAATTTCTTTTCATAAATTTTAGGAACATGAAGTTATTTAATCTAGCTTTTATTGGTTTCTGGCACAAGTTGAGCAAGGATACAACTTTTGAATACAAATGATATTTATAGGAATGATAATATTTTATTTATCAACTAAAAAATCAGTAATTCTCTTTCACTCTGGGAATATCATTGAAAATATAGAACAAGTATGTAATCAGTACAAGATTTTTTAAAAAAAATATAAATATTTTGTGCGGTTGCATTGAGACAGTGGCATAGATAGATATGGGGGGGGGAGTTCCACCCCAGTGGGCAAAATTAGATATGTAGGAAAACAATTTTATAACTAAGAAGAGAAATGGCACTAGTTCAATCATTGTATACTACATAAAAATGTCAACTGTAATTAATTCATTTTTTTGCCAAATTCCCGCAGTAAGATGAATAACAACTCGAGGCTCACACTCGCAAGCTTCCTGGCCACAAATGAAGACAATAAGGACTTGTCCAATGAAGACACACTCCATGAAACTGACTCCCAACCAATGATAAGACAACTAAAGAGGCCCCAAATTTCTGCCCAACGAACCTAGATTCATCCATTATCATAAAACAAACTGTGTGTGAAAACAGGAATGTCAACAGAACAGACAGACTACTAGAACACAAAAATTAGAACTTCCCTCCTGGCAAAACAATTGGAAGAACTCTTTCCTGGAAAGAAAAGCACTGTCATAAAAACTCTTCTTTCACAAGAATTTCTCCTTCAAACAAACACTTTCTTCAGTACTAACAGGGACTGATGTGATAACAGAGACTGATATGATAACAGCCCTGCATTTGTGGATGGGCTGCAACTATAGTCATCAATGTAAATAGGTGAAATTTGTTAAAACACTATATGTATTTTTTTCTCTCAATAAAGATTCAACACACACCCAGCGGGGTATCTTAATCTCTGGAGTCAAAGGTGTATCATAGTGAAAAAAAAAAAAAAAAGGTATGTGAAAGAAAATCTGGTGGTGGATGCATGATTTTACAACATATCTGCAAAGGGCATTAAATGATTAAATGCATTATTATTAAATCATTTTTCCCCCCTAGAATTTTTTTTATTCTGAGGTTTATGTAACTCGTAAAGGAAGGGAGGCATACTGAAAGTTTGTCCGAGTGACAAAAGTTGCTCCTACGCCACTTCATTGAGATGCAGTATGACACCAATGATTGTATATCATCATAATCCTTTTTATATGTGTGATGAGGAAGACATTCCTTATCTAGTAAGATGGCAGATTAAGAATATAATCTTCTAAATTTCTACAAAATAAGTGGAAATGAATATCTAGAGATATTTTAAACAATAAAATTTAATAATTACTACATTTCAAATTGTTCAATAGGTTTTAAATGCATTCTATTTTTAAAAATGCTATAAAAATGAAAAAGGTACAACCACATTGGTAAAAAGACATTTGAAAAAAAATAAGGGGACAATTTAACGTCTTATCACAAAGTATTTGCTCCATCTCAGAATGTATATAACCAGGTAGGTATCAATATTTATAAACTAAACAACTGTCAGTGTTATTCTTTTTATTATAATCTTGTATGTATATAAAAATGTTTTTTTATAAAATTTAAAATTAGATTAATATAGTAAATATACTTTTCCTACCACAAAAAAAATCAATCGACAGATAATAGAATAATGAAACTAACTGAAACTTATCTTCTGTAGATTCCTACAGTCTCCATATATATGCGATACAAGTAAGCATTAATAAATGATTTATTTACAGCAAAAATATTCTTTCAAAAACCTACTTGACTTAAAGAAAAGGGAAAAAAAGTGATCCGAAACAAAGCAAATCTTACCAAATAAAACTCACATTGATAATTGATAATCGTTGGTATCGATCGTAGTATGATGCAAGAACAGGCGAGTCAAATGAGTATGGTTTTATCTCTAATGATAAAATATAAGCAATTATTTATTTAAAAAAAATGAAATGATCTTTCCACTTTAATTTTAATTTGATTCCTCTGAAGGTTCTAATAAAATTTCTAGTTCGGATATTTATTCAATTATGTAGCGCTTTGTTGGTTGTTGGTGGACAGTAAAACGAACATTTCATGAACTGTTTTTCTCTACGCAAAATCACAAATACCAGTGATGATTGCTACTGACACAGAAATATGATTCAACGATCGATATGAACATAATAACGATTTTTACGATTACACGACTTAATGAATCACGATCGAAAGCAACTTTCAATTCAGTCCCTTCCGTCTGATTTATAATAACGTCCCGTTTTGAATCAACACGAGGACTATTTTGGACGGACCCCGTAATTTTGAACCGCGGTCTTTTGACGAGGACGACATCTGGGCTGGGACCCCTCTCCAAGTTTCCTTATTACATCAACGGTAGGAAGTTTGGACACTACATATTAGCGTTCAACAGGGTCCATACACGGCGGATCTTCCACAGAATTGGGATTCAAGCCTGGAACCATCTGGCCCCGAAGCCGAGACCTTGCCACTAGGCCACTGCGGTCTTCCAATCCGACAGATGCTCGAGAGTAGAAATTCATTATGGTACCCCAGTTTGGTTGGGAGACGTCCCTTTTTCCGCACTTAACACTGGGAAAAGTGACGTCTCCCAACCCAAACGGGGGTACCAGAATAGACCCCTAGGTGAACACTCTTGACGGCAATTGTACAAGTTCGGACTAGAGAAAGAGGTGGTTCTGTTTCGAGGCAATAAACTCATCCCTCTGAAACCACATAGGTTGCATGCGGGAGAAAAGGAAATGTGCTCAGCATGCCGTCCGAAGATGATAAGCTTTTACAAAAGGGAAGAGATAATTCGATGAATGACTTTAAAGTTAAAGTCAAGAGGCTTTTCTTCTTCGAATCACAAAATTGCTGTAAAGCCTTGTTCCAACGGCGTGTGGCTTGGCCAAACTTCGAGTCGCTCGAGGTTCGCATTTGTGGACTGTGGTCGGTGAAATTCGAACAGACGCACCGTTCCTACGGCGCGTAACTTGGCAAATATCTCCACAGCGCTCTAGTGAGCAGATGAATTGGAGCCGTTTGGCCTTTTGATGTCTGAGCTATTTACCGCCACATCGCGAGAAACCACAGAAGCTCTTACACCCTCCCTTCCCCCCGAGAGACATAGAATCTTCCCGTTCCGACGACAGGAAATAACGCTAACCACGGAAGAAATCTACGGGTTATCTGATCGTGGGACCCCACCTTAATAATTCGAAACCACATATTACAGCAGATCGTGTGATTCACAGATAAAGTTTACAAACTTAGATAGTAGTTAGATTCCATGATTGATTCCTTTATTTGTGGTGTACTGATACTAAGATCTTCTTTCTATGAACATCCAAAAAGTAGTGTCTGCCGGGGCCATCTGTTGACACCCAGATAGCAATTTTAGTTTGCAGCAAGCTTGCCACAAATTTGTCATGACAAGAGTGCAAGTTTGCCACAAATTTGTCATGACAAGAGTGCAAGCTTGCAGCAAGTTAACGAAAGCTCCGAAGTCACCATGAAACGAACTTGCAGCAAACTTGCCGTGCACACTGATTGCAAATTAAAGCAAAAAGAGAGTACGAAACACAACCCGGGATAGAACTCGCGACCTCCCGGTTCCGAAGCGAAGACGCAAACCACTGAGCCAGTCGAACTCTGAGAGGAGAAGATAGATTTCGCTAATTGTGGTGTCTAATACTTGTGCGACACAAGTTAACTGTAACGGAACCCGAATGGTGTTCGAGACTTTGCGAGACTCGCCGAGAGTTTGTTGTGGAACGTGTCCGGACTGGTAGAATGTTATGCATGCCTGTATTTACGATATAAGAATGATCTGTGTAATTATCTAAATGTACTGTGCAGTGTAAGTGTAGTGAACGTCCATTAAATATGTGTGAATCAAATGAAGCTCATAATTCAACGAACCCACAAATATAACACAACACTAATACATCGTTCTATTCGATTCGTATACGATTTATTTTTTAACTATTTTCTGGATTTCATTAATTTTTTGAGTTGAGAATATGATTTGAAGTGAAAGAGAGAGCGATTTTTGCTAATAACTACGTTTTGCTAGTAAAATAAATTATGAAATTAGAGTTCAAAAGTAATTACTTTAAAATGGGACAAAATGTCTAGTTATTATTGTTCAACAAACACTGACTGTTTTTTAGATTTAATTTTGTTTATAAACGTTAAAATTTCAACATTCAGAAAAAGGCGATATAGTTTTCTTTAAAGTGAGAGTGATATATTTAGTAAAAAGATGGAAAATGTTTCAATTTTTTTTTTTTTATAAAAAAGTTAGTTTTTTTACAAATTATCATTGATTTATTGAATTAATAAAAAGAATTACGGTCTAGGAGATGCTATTAAAAATCGGATGTTTTTTAAAACAGAGACAAAGATAATTATCTCTTATTGTGCTATCTTTGCAGGAAGCTTGCTTTGCAAAATTGCAGCAAGTTTGATTTGCAAAGAGGTGGCGCTATTTGTCACATCGAACTTGCTACAAGTTCGATTCAAGTTTGACGCGTCAAATTTTGCCATGACAAGTCAAAATCAAACTTGCTGCAAACTTACGTGCTATCTGGGCAGTATATAGAACTACTCAGGTAGCACAACATGTTACACAATATTGTAGAATATCGTTCAATATTATATAATATTATACAATATTGCGAATATTGTTCAATATCGTACAATATTGTACAATATATTTGTGCAACTGGGGTATAAAATGGAACTTTGCAGATAGAATAATATAAAGAAATGACAATTATTTATTTTAATTCTTTCTCAAAGCACTTTACGTATATTTAATAAGACTTTTTGAAAATTAATTGTGTTATTGAAATAACAGTTATTAGGAATAAGTAGTTAAAAATAACAATAGCAAAAATATTTGTCATTCAAAAATTCGTGGATTATGCATCCCTAATATAAAGCAATCTGTTAACCGTCATTCCAATATCTTCGCTCACAATGACGTCTAGCTCGTGCTTTGAACTGTAGAATTTTTGAAGTTTGTTATGTTAAAGTTTTGTTTTCTTAGATACTTGAAATACCTTCAAATTCTCTTACAATGACAATGAATTTATTGTTGAAAATTTTTGATCAAAGCTATTTTAATGATTGAAGAAAGAATACAATTTATAATTTACAGTTTTTCTGTGATTTTATTCCTGATTTCTAAATAATCAAAATAAACTTAAAAAATTTCTTCAAGATGTATCTTTTGCATGTAATATTTCCTATGCGTAAGTTTTAAAGCATTAATAATTTCGTGCGTATAATTTTAGAAAATATATGTTAATTTCATTGTTTAATTTTTTATATACAGTAGAGTCTCCTTACAACGAAGTCTCCCTACATCGAATTTCTCCCTATAACGAAATTTTTAATCGGAATGTTAAATAACATTCAAAATATTCTCCATATAACGAAGTGGTTGTCTCCCTATAACGAATTTTTTCAGACCTTTATCTTTTCGATTTTTGTCATTTTTGAAGAAAGTTGGTAATTTCTGTGCAAACAAATCGCTCACACGTGTCTGTTTCTGGAACCACTCGCATTGTTCATTCCAGCGATAACACATAATAATAGAATGCTATGTGAAGGGTAATGCAGTTGTGGGGACCTGGGTTTCTACAGAGGGAGCAACATTTCTACGGGCCAAGATTCCAAGAATCGGGGTGGAGTGGGGGTGGAAACAGCAAATGGATGTGACAATACGAATTTTATGTTTATCCGTACTAATACATATTATTCGCTAAATTGGTTAATAAAAATTAGTATAATTTTAAAAAATTTATAATAAATATTACTTCATTTTTAATTGAAAGTCATAATTAAATATTTTTGAACTTATCGCACAAACTAAAAGGTTTGTAACATTTACTTAAATCTCCAATCTCCGTATAACGAAATTTTCTCTATAGCGAATTTTTCAACTGAAACCAAGCCATTTCTTTATAGGGTGATTCCACTGTATAAGTTTAACGTTTAGAGTTTAGTGAAAAGCTGAATTTGACAACTTTTAAGAACGTTTCATTCTTCTACTTGAAAAATACTATATCATTTTAGAGATATTCTTTTAAAGATGAAGTGCATGCTGCGAAAGAGCAAGATTAACTTTTTATTAATTTCATGGGTATTAATGCGAAATTTATAAAGGAAAAATCATACGAGCATTTTTCATATTTTAAAATCTTTTCGGGCAAATAGAAGAAAAAAAAAATGAATCTATGTGTACATTATGTTTATTACAGAAATGTAGCCGATGAAAAAATATATTAAAAAAATGTATCATATATAGATTTGATAGAAATCGTAATAATTGTTGAATATTTGTAACGCTGAAGTTTGGAAAAATATCCTTCGTGTAGCTTCAAAGAGGGGTATTAATATCACGGAACTAAACTATACGCCCGAAGGTTGTAATCAGAAGAACTCTTTCGAAATTCATGATAATTAGTTTAAATTTTTTACGTTTCATTTTATATGCTGATATTGAATCGAAATTTCAAATAAATGAAACGATTCATAATTCTTTAAAAGTAAAAATTTTAAAATAATTATCTTTATAATGAATACTTTCTCAATCTCATTACGTTTTTAAAAATTTTATCCAGGGAAATCTTTGGTTAACTGCTTTGGGATACAACGAGATATTTGATCTTTTTTTCTATTTGAACCCTTCGACGTGGGTGCATTTTTTATAGAATTTAGGGATTCATTTTTTTAAGAAAATAATTCAAGAGCATCAGTGGTGGCGAGTCGGTCTGGAAGCTGTCGACTCCCTATTTTTGCTGGAAAATTAATTTCTTAAATTTCTTATTTCATTTCACCTGTCTAAATCTAGGAATTATCATATATATATATATATATATATATATATAAACAAAACCATGTGTAAGCGTATTTAATATTATGCCTGACAAAAGCATGACTGCAACATAATTATTGTATATCAGTGTATGATATCAGGTAAGTGGCAACAGTAAGATGTTGTGCTACTTTGAATTTGATTTTTAGAATTAGTCGAGAGAGAGACGATTACGAGAAGTGATGAGTACGGTACGATTGAACGAAGTTACGTTGTATGCAGTTACGAAGTGTAATGTTTGTGCTTAATAAATGTTTTTTTAGTCTTAGAAGAAGTCTTATGAATATCAATCGAGAAGCCAACACATGTCATAAAAGAAAAACCAAAACAACAAAAAAAAGGAACAAAACACCAACGTCCGGGACGCGTTATCATCAAGGGAAATCCCGAACGGGCGTATATATAAATAAATTCGGTGTTTTCTAATCACAAACTGTAGCAATGATGCTAAAAGGAGTTGTTTCCCCGGAACACCGAACAAAAAACCGAACATTTCCTAAATTTACTTCATCTGAAATATTACTTCTTTGATTTAAGTATTTGTTTGATTAAAACTAATTTCTTAATTGGTTATTGATCCCTTCCCGTCTTCATCCCTTTCTGGTTGACCCTCTAATTGCCCTCGTGACAGAATCTTCACTGTAAAATGTGTATGTTACTCGAATGTATGTCTCACGTTTCCCTAGAAGTGATTTCGAACCATAGTTTTCGTATAGATTGCAAATTTGTCACATTTTACGAAACGATACTTAATTTTTGCACACCAGTGTATGTGAAGAGGCTGAACGCCCGAGAAATGCAACTAGAAATGCCTGTTAACGTCTGCTATGTATTTGTTTGTTAAATAAAAGTTACCTCATTATATATAAAAATTAGGATTTGCGTTATGGCTTTCTAATGTACGCTTCATCCAAGCTATCACTCCATCCCCCCCCCAAGAAAGGTTTCAAAATTTCTCACCTGACTGTTTTCAAAGCGACATCAACCACGTATGTTTAAATATAATGAACACAGTGATATTAAAAAGCACTTTCATAATTCTCAAAATTATTCCAATACAACAAAATTGACTGTTTTTCTTTTATGCGCAATTGTGTTTTATTGAAATTATTTTCTCATTTATGATTTTTATTGGGGCAAGTTTCCTAAAATCATTTTCATGTAAACAGCAGAGATTGTTCTTGATTCAATTTTGTGGTATTATTATACAACGAATTTTAGGAATACTTCATAGATAATTTAGTTAAACCACGCAGAAAATCTTTCTACTTACTCTTAAAGTTACTTTGCCTTTGTAACTATCTATTTCAAATAACCCAAAACATATACAGGCCTGTTTGTGTTTCTGTTGATTTGATTTACAAAAGCAATTTTGACTACTCTCAACAATTTGTTGTTATTTATTTCATCAATGGATGGCAGTCCTAATGATAAATGCTATCAGAGGTCGAAGATTGCTCTGGATAAATCTTTAATTAATCTACAGTTTGGTGGAAATCTTTAGCAACGGTTTTAAAATCCAAAATTCACTTTTCAAAGTACATTCTAGAACGACGTATTATGCTTGCATTTCTATTATTAACAATCACGAGATCATATTAAAGATGACGATCGGACTGCCATCTATGAGAAATCTTTCAAGGTATAAGAATAAGTTAACCATTAGATATGTAGATGGCAGCACGATTTATCATTTAGTGCTAAGACTGAGAGTGATTTGGTCTGTTTAAGAGAGTACGGAGGTAATTTTTACTTTTTTTTGCGTAAAAGCCTTAATTGCTCCATCGCATTAAACATTATAGAACAATACAATTTATATGTTTCTTTTCTCACAATATAGCGCCGTAATTTCTCGCCAAATAATATTTAATTTTGAAAATCCAGCATTAATTTTTGAGAAGTTATGTCTGGTTCGAAAAATGTTGTGTACTTTAATTTGTACGACAAAGTTATTTATGGTACGAAAGTTATTTATGGCATGAATGTTATTTCTGGTATGAAAGTTTCTCGTCAATCTTGAGAGATAATAGTTCTAAATAGATAGCTATTGTTAAATAGTAGCTTATCTGTAGTAAACTGGGGAATTCCAGTTTCATTTCAGTCAAAGCCACTGCGAAAATCGTATGGCACTGTAAAAGTTATCCTGAGATAACACAAATACATTTAGTGTATAGGATAGATAATTAAAACGGATGAGCAGTATTTCTAGAAGGAATTTGCTTGCGTGTTCCGTCTTGAACTGTTTACGTGTTTTGGGAGAATCTTGTATGAAACTGGATCTACCACAATTAAGGACCACAATGAGTATTGATAGCGAAATATTGTGTGTTACGAAATAGTTTTGACCCTGAATATTAGTAGAGCCTCATTGAAAACTTAATTTCAAGGGAGTTTGTGTAAAATGTAGCTCCCAACTAATAAACCTGCGAGAAAAATTCGATTTTTTCGGAAAAAGCAGTCATTTAGTTTCTGTACCATAAATTTAAAATATATGACATGACGATGAAAATTATATAATATGATGAATGAAAAAGTGATAATCAGTTTTGGCAAAATTCTGTCGCAAAATATTGCTTTTAACTCTTTGACTACTTATAGGATATATACGTTCCATTCAAATTTTAAAATTAGTACAGGGAAAAAATTGCTTTCAAACTCATTGTATTGTATCCCAGTTGTAGAACAAGAACAATTGTGCACATTTCATCTTCAGTCACCTAGATGGCACAGTCTATTTTCTACCCAAAAGGCCATTGTTTACTGAAGACTTTTCTTCTGTGCATGCATGTTCGATTCTTTTGGTCTGTCGGTCAGCAATGCACATTTATTTGAAAAATATTGATGAAATATTGTAAACATATAAATATGTTTTCGCAATAACTAATAATGATCTTGTTTCATGCATACAAATGTAATGTTTTTTGGTTATTGTATTATTGTGTTCCAGTCTTTGGTTTAAAATCAGCTCGGGGAAAAACCTCCAAACAATCAATTTGGCTTATTTGAAACCTATTATTTTCATTCGCATAGAAAACTGGATAAATTTTTAAAAAAAGTAAAAAAAAAAAAAAAAGTTGCAGTGAAAGGGTTAAGATGGTTGGTTCACATTAAAAATAACATTGCTTTACTGTCTTTTGCCTCCGTTCAAGTCAAGACGAGATAATGAATTACAGCTGAATAGTGATCTACTTTTTAAAATAAAACGAAATGACGGGAGGCTGTCTTTTTCAAACAGTCGCTGATGTTAAAGGCGTAGGACTACTTTACTCGCGTGACTCTTTCGTTTCTCGGTTTCTCTTTGTTACTCGCGATTCTCTTTTGTTTCTCGAAGCTTCTCGAATTCTCTTTGTTACTCGCCATACACTTTTGCTCCTCGAAGTTACTCGCGATACTTTTATTTCTCTAAGTTACTCACGATTCTCTTTTGTTCCTCGAAGTTGATTTCAAGCGAGTGTCAGCCAATTGTGCGCGCGCACCTCATGCATGTGACGTCACCAATTCATGCGTATTTTCGTCTAACTTTGCGACTCAGTAGACGCTGAACTACAATTCCGATTTTCAAATTTTTTTTGTAACTTCTGCTGTTACTTTTTATCTCTAAAATAAGACATTAGTTATGTTTTTAACATATGTAGTTACCGAGATATAGAGGGTCTCCCATACAACGTTTTTTGTGGCGTTTTGGCGTGTGAATCAAATTCCTTCCTGAGACCCTAATGGGAGGAACGTAGTCTACGTTAAGAATTGACATCATGAGTAAAAAGTTTTTAGAAGAATGGAATTAATATATATTTGCTGCAATTTCTAAAGACAAAAAGGTGCATATTAAAAATTAACCCTGAAGAATGAAATTATCCGTTTTAATTAAGCTCATCATAAAATATGTCCTTTTTTCATGCCCAAGAAAATAGCATGAAATAATTTAGCATTTTAATTTAATAGCATTTAATAATTTACGAAATTATGTTTTAATTCTGCATTCTCGGAAGCTCAGTTCCTTTTTCCTATTCTCATAAAGAAATTGTGCTTTAATACAGCAAGCACCACACAAAAATATGTGTTAGAAACTACATGAAAAACTTTTCTTTAATATAAATATAGAACTTCAGCGCCTCAGAACGTGATATGATTTGGCGTTACACCGTCTGTGCAAAAAGCCCCGATTCTAGATCGCTTGATAATAAGGATAGAATATACGTAGAAGACATACTTTAACCCTTTCGCTCTAGTATAAATTCTATGTTGGTTTTTATTCCTGAGAAGTCTATTTTTTTCTGCCTAAAACTGAAGCCCAGAAATGAATAAATAATAATAATAAAAAAAGTTAAAGAATATTTAACAGTAACTTAAAAGATTGAAAATTTTTTTTTTTGGTAAAGTATGAGAATAAATATTACAAAGGAAAGATTTAAGTACGTTTGATGAAATCAGTATCTCTCTATGTTTAGAAAGTTACTTTCATAAATTGAACTTTGATTGAAGCACTGCAAAACTCTTATACTGAACACATCAGTGATGTTAAATGTGGCTTGTTTTCCCCACTTAAGGGATTTATTTGGTAACATCTAATTGGTGAAAAATCACAGACATTTCCTATTTGATAGTTTTGCAATGCCTGAAATCTGAAAAGCCGATTTCAGATCAAAAGTTATCACGATGAAAAAAAAAAAAAGAAATTATGTAAATGAGAAAAAACACGAAAATTTACTAAAAAATAGAAGCAAATAAAACTCTACCGATTCAGATAAAGTTTCGCTTCGATTCATTCATTAAAAGCAATACTTTTATAAATAATTTTGGTTTATATAGAAAAGAATCTGCTGGATCCTTTCATTTTTGCTTTGATTTGTGATTTCTTTACTTTTAGTTTTAACGGAGATGCAGGTAACGAGCGCACTTGAATATTAACAGTGTACATATGTACAATTTTTTTTTTATATTCATTCATGCTTTCTGAATGACATCCTCATTTTTTATAATCTGTTGGTCTCCATTTATATCCTTCGAGGATTATAAAGTTCGTTCTGATATTTTTTCATTTCATGTGTTTTATTGTTTTCTTGTTATTTGTTTACAAAAACATTCCTTTTAGCTAAGAGAACTGTTTTGTTTTTGAATTGAATGTAATCATGTGAATCAAAACCATTAATTAATTTTGCTGACACATAATACAGGGTGTCCGACAATTGTTAGTCACATTTAAAAAATTTAAAAAAATAATAATGTTACAACTACGGTTGTTGTTTTAAATGAGAGTGCATTAAAATTTTTTTCCCGATAGGTGGCGTACTGTTACGGCGTTCTAAATTGGCTACAGCGAGAGATTTCCATTCGCAATGGCTACCGATCAGCAGAAGCCGATACGCGTTTTCCGGTTTCTTTTTTTAGTTTTTCTTGAATATCTCAAAAACTCCTCAGTTTTCGAATTACAATTGATCTCACAAATTAAAAAGCGTAAAATTCCCTACAAATACATGCTTTTATTTTTCTTCTAGCTTCGATATTTTAGCAGATAACAGCTCTCAAAAACTGGAGATTTCCAGAAATTTACGACCACCTAGACCACCGCAACGGCACGCTACCTATCTGAAAAAAAAACTTTTTAAAATGCGCTCTCATTAAAAAGGGAAAAAAACCGTAGTTGTAAAATTATTAGTGTTTTTTATTAATTTTTGGATTGTGTCCAACAATTCTTTGACACCCTGTATATTGATATTCTTCAAAAAGACATTTTAGTAGATGGCAAAAAGTATTTCTTTTCCATTTAAGTAACACAGTTAATAGCTGTTACAATTAGCACGGACTGAATTTTCTTCTCTCGAGTACATGCTATTTGAAGACCAAACTAAAATAAATTTTACTTATTTTTTAAAGCGTTTCTTTTTATTTTTATAAGACAAGTTTATAAGAAATTTAGTTTATAAGGGCAAAAAATTACCATTCCAAACTAATGAGAAAATAGGTACAGTGGATGCGCGTCAGCTCAGAAACAAGCAGTGCTGCAAAAGCTGTGTAGAACCAAGTTGTAGGAAATTTTGTGCTGATTATTTTGGTATAGAATGATGATATACTAAAAATTGATAGTTTTTGTGTTATAAGCAAAATACTGGAGAAAAAAATTATGTTTTTTGGCTATAACTAAAATTCCAACAAAAATCATTGGTGGCAAACCTCAGAATCGTTATCAGCACCCGAAAAAACGTAAAGAAACAAAACATTGCAACTCCTCCAGAATTGGACCTAAAAAAACGACTCAACGACTGAACTACTGAGAAAAAACGAAAGAGACTCAAATGAGGAAGTCTCGCCAAATGAGAGATGAAAAAAATGCAGCTCAAATGAATGCAATTTCAAACGGGAAAAGGGTTGCTTTTCTTCCGCTTTGCGTTGCTCTTTGCGTTAATATCGGATCCGTAGGAGGGGTAAAACTTGACGCAGCTCTGGTCTCTCTCTCTTAATTCTTGATTGATTTTTCCCGTCTTCTTTTTACATTTTTATTACTTTTTTGCCATTTCCGTCGATTACTGAATTCTCAAAATGGAAAAGTAAGCCAATTAGAATAAAAACGGAAATACAATCTTTTAAAATAATTTCAGGGGGGACTGCAGCTCTCATGGGCGATCCGCCACTGAATAGGTTTATCTGCTTCATATCATAATTAGTTAAGGCTATATTCATGAGATCATGCGGATAGTCTTATGCAAATTATTTTAACAAAAAGGAGATTCGAATCTTTAGCCTGAAACATTAGCATTATAAAATTTTAGGCTTGATTCTTCTGGCTTGATTGCATCAGCCGTTGCATTCTGTGCGTAACTATTTTTACATCACGCAATTTACAGAAATAATGCCATCTGAAGACATCATCATGTTAAAAAAAACATTTTTGTCTTGCTAAAATTTCAATAAATTTCTCATTACGTTATGTCTATTTTATTTTCAAGCTATTTTTTCTTTGTGCTTTATACTATTTTTAAAAATTTACTTTTACTTATAGCAACGATAACGCGCGCACAAAATCGTCGTAACGCATCTGTATATAAAAACTATAGCTAAAACAATAAAAGAATTGTTGTAAAATATACTTAAGAAGAATATTTTTAAAAAATGGATTGAAATTAGAGAAGAAATTGTTTGGAAATAAAATTGGTGTAACTGAAAGTCTAATTTTTAGAATTAAGTGGCGTAAAAATAGGTCTTGTGCAATATTTTGCTCCAAAGTTAATGAGGAAAAACATTAACATTTCGATTAATTTTTATTTAATTAAAAATCTATTCAAAATTTTGAAACCCACTTTTTGTAACTAGGTTCCAAATTCGGTAGTTCTAGGTCTAACTTTCTGTCCTATAGAGCCGTTTTGCATCATGCATGGCGGAATTTACAGATATCATCCGGCCTATAAACTTTATCATGCTCCAAAGTTTTACAATTTATTTGGTAGCTTTTAATAGCGGGACAGGATAATTAGAAATAGATTCATATTTTATTTGACAAATCTCTTATTTATCCTGAATTTATTAGCTAAAGAGAAGCTTAAGTTTGTATTAAATAATTTCGTCCTTGTGGTTTGAAGTAATAAACAGATAAAATTTTAAAAAAGGCGCTAAGCTATAGAATACTAAGAAAAAGAGTTAAAAGCACTAAAAATCATTTTATATATTTGGAAATAAAAAAAATTTTCTTCGAGACTTTTCTACTGTGTATAAAATTATAAATCCTTTATAGAGAACATAGGGATCTTATGAAAATAAAACTGCAGAGTCTAGCGAAAACACGTTTCCTCGGAAAATAAAAGGCTGGGAATACCAGTCTTAGTATGCATTTGATTCCTGAAATCCAAGAAATATATAGGTTCTTTTTTAAAAATCTTGAAATCCAATTCCCAGGTGTCCTGGGAAAAGTTTTTACCCTGTTTTAGAATTCTTCAGAGTATGCAAACAAACTTTGAATATACTGGAGTAAAATATGATTTTAAGAAGTCAAAGATAGATCTTTTTTTCAGTTTCTTTTCATCCATCTACAGACTCTCTGTTGATTTTAAGTTGCACTCACGTAAATGATTATTCTTTGATTTTTTTTTTCAGATTTTCTCTCTTTTAAAAACTTTTTGATCCTTTTTTATATATTGTTTTCGGTCATCTGATTCCTTTTTTTCTAACACTGAAGAGAACTGAAATATTTCCTACGTCAGTAATGCGGTGATTGTTTCTGTATTTGCCTTCCGTTTTTTCGGAGGCGCTGGTTTATAGAATTTGAAGCAATTTTTTTTGAAATTATTTATGGTTTGCAATATACATCTGAAATTTTTGAAGGAAACAGAATTGTATGAAAAATAATCTCGTCTTTATTGCGATTGCATTCAATTAATTTATTTTACCAGCATTAATACATAAGACAAACTTTTTTCTGTTAAGGTAGTACTAGATATTTTATCATTTAAAAATTATTATGTTAAAAAGAAATAATCTATGCTTGTAACACACTAATATATTTGAAATAAAAATAACTCATTATATATATATATATATATATATATATATATATATATATATATATATCTCGAAAAGATATTGAAAAACGAATTGAAAGTATATTCGAGTATATATAAAAATGCGATTAGTATCAGATGGAAAGAAAAAATATATATCACATACTCAATGAATGCGCTAAAAGCTGCAATTACAAAAGCGCTGTGGTAGATAGACTATAAATCGCGAAATGAAAGAGTATAAAACGTGAAAAAAACACAATAAAAGCACAATAACGTTTCTTGAGAAGATGGAGTTATTATGAATTGCTAAAATATAAAAAATTAACATTTTCTTGCAATCAGTTACGCCACAAGGCCTAAAACACTGATTTTCATCCCTAATGTCAAACCAGAAATAGAGTGAGGAGTTTGGAATAATTAAAACCAAAGTACGATATATTATTACATTAGAGCAAAGTAAGAATAAATTTTACGTACCAGAAGGACGGATGATTACGTGGCAGTGTTTGCGGAGGGTTAACGGTGCAGACCGGCGTTGAAGGGGTCTAAACAGAGTATCGAGTTACAAGTTTTGCGCTCAACTTTGGTTGTTGCCAGGGAAGTGTAGTATGTTAGGAACGATTAGGATTAAATAGAAAAGCGATGATGATAGAAAGTGTAGAGAAATCATTAAAATATGAAAAACCAGTGAAAAATGTCTAAAAGATGCGTTTTCGAGGTAAAATATGAGACCTTATCGAACTGAGTGACCCTATTGCGAAGATTATACTTCGCGTCGACATATCTCTGATAAGCAATCCTTTACTTACGACTTAAATCCATTAATCAGAGGTTTGTAAAGTGAGTGGGGAATTTTATAATAAAATTAAATGTGTTTATGGAAGGGATCTAACCGGTAACCTAGATATTATTGACAATAAAGAGCTAAGGGAACGAATTATCAAAGATACAAAAATTCCGTCCTATTTTCAAGATCTCTATTAATAACATTCGCAAAAGTTTTCTTAGTGATTTGGATAATTTTTGCCTAAAACTTGCCGATATACCCGTGAAATTCTTCACCGAATGTAAATGGTCAATATACTTCAATTTTAAACAGTTCCTAAAAAACAGTTACAAAAAAGACAATCCTAATTACGAAAAATATGACTACCGAATATAAGAGCTGATTGCAAGAAAATGTCAATTTCCTCATGGCCCTAGCAAACACTTCCACGTCAACTCCCGTCCTTCTGGCACGAAAAAGTTATTCTTACTTTGCTCTAATGTTATATCACATCGTACTTTTGTTTTAATTATTCAAAACTTCTCTGAGTTCTGTGGATTCTTCCATGCTGCATGCATCTCCCCATTTTACGGTATGTTTATTTTTAATTCTTGGTCAATTTTATTTGGCTTTTCGTATATCCTAACACTCGGGATGAAGACAGTGTTGGGATTTTTCTAATTATTTTATGGTTAGTATGGGTAGTTAGTACGGATTTCACCTTCCCTGAGGAAGCATCCGTTCTTTTTACTAAAATACTTTCCATCCTTTTGTCTCTCCATTGAAATTTGGTTTTATCTCTCTCTATATATATTTATAAAATGTAAAACAACAAAAGCATAAATTTTGGAAAATGCAAAAATTTAACTACAAGTACAAGAAAAATTATATTAAAAAGATAAAGATATTTCTGCATTCTCGAAAGCTGCATCAACAAAAAAAAGAGCAAAATATCAGAACTTACAAGAAACAAAATACAAACAAAAAGACAAAAAAGGAAGACAAAAACAGAATAAATTGAAAATATCATGGCAAGCCTGGAAAACGACAAATTTTTACGATTTTTCGGTGTCGTTAAGCAGAAAAGAAACACTGTAACCCAATGTCTATTCTAGTCAGCGGATGTTGTATATATATATATATATATATATGCTCTCTCTCTCTCATATATATATATATATATAAATGTATACAAGAAACAAAAAGACATATACAGGGAAACGAAGACAAAAAACAAGACAAATCGAAACAATGGAAGGAATATCATGCCAAACTGTTTGTCAGAGGGAAGGTTTTCCATGACATTTTTCAACTTCAAACATTTCACAATTTTATCCAATACTTTAATCCTGTAATTTTGGTTTTTCAAAACATTTTCTTATCTTGTATATGCCATGATATATATTTATATATTTAGAATTTTTTTTATCTATGGTTATTTTGAATAGTCTGTTTAACTAATTAATATTTGGCACTGAAAATTTATAGCAAAATAAAAGTTATTATGATAGAAAACCATATTTTATTTAGCACAACAATTCAAATTATTTAATACAATTTAGTATTATGCAGAATGATATATAATCAATAAACATTATTACCTTAATAAAGCTTTTTGACATCTTTGTGATAATAACTTTGTTAAAAGTAAATAAACAGTTTATACTAAATGAATAATCAGTAGTAGTTTTTAAATATTTATATACTATTAGTTAACGCTTTCAAGTATTTTTTTAAGAAGATCGTTCTGTATCGCTCAAATTCCGTGAGTCTCATATCTTCTTTTATGCAAAAGCAGTCCGTTGTATTATTTCGTTCATCCTAAGCTGGAGTCGAAGCAATCACGCAACAGTAAGTCGAATGTCTGCCATTTCATAATGTATCTCTGCGAAACTATTCGAGTACGGTCATAGCTAATACATAGAACAATTTCTTTTCTTCGCAAAGCTAAACAAGAAAGAATTCGCGTTCCACCATCCTGAATCGTCTATTTCTCATCGAGAACTGCACGCAAGGATGCGAAAGCCATTTCTTAGGAACTGAGAAATAAAAAATATACTTTTTAATCTATGAATTGTATACCTTTATCTTCCAAACTTTATTGCTGTTCCAATTTGATAACGCAACACATCCCAAAGTGAAATAAAATCATTTGATTTCCTAATTGAGAAATTTTTGATACGTTTTCAAAGAAATGCAAACTATTTCTACTGTACAAGGAGTGGTTTTCAGTCGCTATTTAGTAAGTTTCTGAATTATTTTCTAGAGTTTTAGAACTTATTAAAAATTTTGGGGGAACTTGACTTGTTCATCGTTCTTTTATTTTGCCTTTTGGAGATAACACATTTAGTACAGAATTATAAGGTCTTAAAATTTTTAATAAAATCTGATTCTGTAAAAACATATTTGTGCAAAAGTTAGAAAGGTAAATAAATATTTATTTATTTATCTAGAAAATGCACACTACAGAATAAACTCCAATTACAGAGTGCATGATGCAGAAACAAACACTAAAATACCCGTAAAACACAGATTAATAAAAACAACAGATAGACACAGAAATCACTAAAAACACAACACGATTTTAAAAAGCACACAAAATAAAAACGATTTCGTAGGAATTGAGAAACGTTTAATTTTGGAAAATATACTTTTTAATATACGAATTGTATACCTTGATGTCAAATTAGAATTATGGTATAAGATAGACTTTTATTTCATGTTTCATTTTCAGGAATCGTATTTGAACTACAAGAATATGATGCTCAAATATTTCTTAACTATCCACAAGAAATCAAGATAAATCAACGACATTTCTACGTTAAGTAACATCGGGATCAAATACGTTTTTAAAAATTATTGTTTATCTGTGTCATGTTTGAAAAATAGCAGAAGATATTCGATCATACTTGATTAGAGCTAAACATTGTCCTAAAAATACCTGAGTTAAACTTACCAAGTGGATGGTTATCTTGCTTTGTGATATTATTAAATTGGTTTTTAAAATTTTATTTTTTCATTTTAATTACTGAATATACTTATCGGTACTTGAGTGATTTTAAGAATCGAAATTAGATACAGAAAACAATTTATTTCGTTGTGTTGTTAAATAGCATTCTATTTCTCTCGCATATTAGAGTATCATAATATTTAAGAATGAGAATGTACCAGGGAGTACTAATAATTCTGAAATAAACAGTTTCTTTTTCATATGAATACAAATATCTTTTGTGCCTTTTTCTAAAACAGAATAAAATTTTATCAGGTGAAGTGCAGTAAGAAAAAGTAACTTAACTTTTCGTGTTCTCCCGAGGTGGCAGAATTAATAGTTATTAATAGTTCAAGTTAACAGCCAAATTTTCGTATTAATTTTTAGAAAAGAGCGAAATAAAATTGTTCAGTGTCTTTTCGCAAATTTATCATTAACGAAAATTTCAAGAAAAGCAGGTATTTCTTTAGTTTATCGGAGTTTTTGAAACAGCTTTTCACTGTGTGTTAAAATGAATTGCTTCCATGTATTCTCTCTAGCCATGATGGGATGAAGAATCAAATTTTGGTGATGGGAACGTCATTTACTGATTAAATCCCATCGTGTATTCGAACTTAATTTTTGAATCTGGTTGAATCTGGTAGTGAATAATCTAGCTTTGCATTTATCTGTTGAAAGAGTTTGGAAAGTGGGCACTATCTCAGCTTTTCTCCTCGCCATTTCAAAATTACTAAGAATTTACTTAGATGTCTCATTTTGAAGCAACACGAGGGCTATTTTGGGATAGACCCCGTAATTCTGAACCGTGGTCAGATAACGAGGACGACACCTGAGCTGACACACCCTCTCTAAGCTTCCTCACCACAGTAGCGGGAGGACTTTTGGCTCCTTACTCATGATTTAATATGCAAAAGGCTAATACACGGCGGCTCTTCAGTGGAATCGGGTTTCGAACCTGGAACCTTCCGGCCCCGAGGCCGAGATCTTACCAATAGGGCAACAAAATTATTATTCAGAGTATGACGAACAGATCAGAGTATTACTTTTTGCCTCACCGCTTAACCAACCGATAAAAGGCTATTTACTGCCTTGCTACACCACATGTTACAGTAACCTCTCCCTCCATTTTGTATATAAAATCATATCAGTATATTTACACCAATAAAATTACAGACATGTAACAAAACGCCCATTCAAAACCAAGTAAAATAAATCTAATCAAAATGTTTATCTATCAACTCTTTTTCAAAAATATAAGTGCTTATATTTTCTGCATCCAACGTTTGCTTGATGAAATCTCATCTCTGAAAGGCCCTGTCGTCAATGGTTAGGAAGGGAAAAACACATCCAGCTAGTATGAATCAAGTTCTTTGTGGGAAGAATAAGGAAATAAACATTTGAAAGGGAAAATTGGATTCCAGTGTGGTCCTCAAAGGCTTTTAGGTTGTCCAGGTGAGGAGACAACAGGTCCGTAATTCTTGCTTGTTCTGTTGATCGAATGTCCTTAAGGTTGGCATGGATTGTCCTCATAAAATGTCCTTCTTTTATTAGGAAAAAGGCGGCTAAGGCCAAGGAGTTATTTTTGTGTTTTTTCTGGAAGTTCTAATCTTGGTCTAGAAATTCTTGAACATAATTTTTGTTAGTATGCCCTTATATTCATTATAACCCCAGGAAGAACAATCATTTGTTAGAAAACACTTAAATATTCTACATCCCTGTTCATACAAATCTGGAAAATTTTTCAAGTACAGGTTTCAGTCAATGGATATCTAGAAAATTAAAAAGAAAGTAGCATTTTTTCATCGAAAGCAATAGCAATTTACTTTCTGAATTTATTAAAAGAAAGAATACTTTTTTATCTACCAAATTACAAGAAGAAAGTGATTAAACATTTTCCAATATTCTAATTATGCAAATTCAAATTAATGGGAGCTCAAGCTGTTGCCGAATATTATCAATAAAGTTTTGTAAGAGGAAAAGAAAAATAATGGAGTTTCTCTTTTTATTATTGTTTTTATTGATTAAATTTAACAATAAAGGCAAACATCAATAACTATTAATTAAAAAATTAATGGTTAAGTTACTTTCTGCTATTTGTGTTGTGTTTCTTTTGTTTATATTAATGATGCTTGTAATAAATATACAAAATAAAATCTTCAGCTGTTACGGTTAAAGTATTTAATATTATGATATATTACAAATTTAAAAATTAAGGAAAATCTACGCTACACACGCACAAGAAAAAGAAATTGAAATTGAATTGTAGAAATTTCCAAGTTCAATTTATTAATAGTTCTTAACCGCACAAGAGATTGTATTCTGAAATAAAAGAGCTTTGTTTCTACTAAAATAGAAATTAAATATTCAGCCATTGATTGAACAGTAATTTCTTTCCTAATAATTTCCCAAACCCTTTTGATATTAAAATGTATTTATTTCCCCACATGACTCAACTCAAATACTATAGAAGACATCACTACTAGAGATATAATTCAGTTCGTATTTGAAGAGGGTTTATTTAATAGAAAGATACTGAAAATCAACAAGAGTGAATTAAATCTTTCGGAATTCTGAATGTTGGGTAATTAAGTTGAATTTCAATTAATTTGTTATTTGAACTGAAAAGAAAAAGTATCACTGGACAATACTCCTGTTCAGCACTTGTCTCATTTACTCTTATTAATTAACTTATTCAATAAATAAAGCGTATAATTCTCCTATAAACATTTCAAACATCGTTAGATCAGCGAGCAACTGTTGAATAAAATTGCACCATTCGAAACTTTGGTATGTCAGCAGAGAGAATCTCTTGAGATAAAATTATTTTTAGTTTTGTTTGAATCTGAAACTGAATATCCGTGAGCTTAATTCTCTGTGATAACTAATTAACACTATCTTTTGATGAAATTCCAAAGTTCAGTTCTGTATGATAGCGGTTTCATGATACAAATAAGGGCTGTACAGACTCTGAAATCCATCTTAAAATTGTTGGCAAACTCACCCTTAGTTTATTGGCTTCCTACTGATTTATGCAGAAGACGGGCTTTTGAAACCTTAAATTAACAAAAAGTCTTTCGATAATTAAGCTCTGAAGATATTAAAGTATTGAAGTATCATCGGAAACACACAAACATACAAAATTTCAGAACTCTAGCGCATCAAAAAATGAGTGGAAAATCGTTTTTAAAGTTCCATGTTTACAAACATGAAGCAAGTGAAATGAAATAAAAGTGAGCAAAAGGAATGAAAATCCCTTCTGAATTTCAATATGATCCACATAGATTTCAGTTCAGGGCATAGGTAGATTCCTTATAGGAACTCTACCTATTGCAATGGTTCTAATGACACGACTTTCGGAAAATTTCTGCAGATCTTCACCGATCATGACCCCTAGAACCCAAAACCACCCTTCGTTAAAAAGTTTATATATATATATATGTATAACGCTTTTTCCCATGGTATCTTGTGACCACGATAACTGGAGTAATTTTGATTTAAATTTAACCAGCGTGGGATATGTTGTAAGGATAGTGAAAATCTCGGTCGAGTTCGTAGATGGGCTATCCAGCTCAAAGGGGGTGGAAATGGTGGGGGTGGAAATTTTCATTTTCCTATAATTCCTTTACAAATGAAAATAGAAAGAAAATTCAAATTAGGCGAATTATTGCCTTATCATAACGAACAACTTTTGTATTGAAACTTTTTTGATAGCCACAATTTCTTAGAAATTATGAGCTAAAAAGCCATTTTCAATCCCCTACTCAACTTATCATTTCCCCATAGCTCTGTTACGAATAAAGATAGAAAAAAATTTTCAATTAAGCGAATATTAAGCGACCTTATGATAACGAACAAGTTTTATACTAAAAGTTTTTTGTCTGCTAGAATTGCTTGTAAGTTATGAGCTGAAAAGCGATATTCAATACCCCCTCCCAATTTATCATTTCCCCATAGCTTCGTTAAGATTGAAGATAAAAAGAAAATTTCAATTAGGGGAATTATCACCTTATCATAACAAACTACCTTTATACTTAAAATTTTTTTGACAGCAAGAATTACTTAGAAGTTACGAGTTCCCATCAACCGCATTCACTTTCACTTTTTATACGGTATAATATATAATTAATTTATGACTAATTAATTTATAGTTAATATCTTTGTTAAATTTTGTTAATTATAACTATTAATTGATATACCTGGCTTTGCTCCGGATTAAAATGTTTTCATGTTTAATATTTTCAATGTAAAAATTACTATTGTATAAATATTATAATACACAAATTCCTTTTCTGATCTAAAACGCTTTCAATTAAAATGAGAATATCAATTGAACCAGACGATTTTTAAAAACATCCGTTTTCTTCATACGTTATTATTTGTTATATAGGTACTTCAAATTTTGTTAACAATTACTAAAGTCAATGAAAGGTTTTAATGAATATTTTGAAACAATTAAATTAACTATTTAATTGTTCATTAATTTAAAGCGTGAAAATAAATCAATAGCTGGTCCCGATATAAATTGTTAAATCGTCTACTTTTAAAATTTTCTTTTAGCATTCTTCCTTCTGGAAACATTTCTTCGTATTATTTTTGATCAACAAGAATATTGTTACGAATTCAGTTTAAAATTAATTTTGAAAAAAATATTAAAATGAGAGAAACAAATTTATGGAAATGAAAGACATCGCGGAAAAACGCCTTGCTTAATTTTTAATTAAGTGAAATTTTAAGCATCTTTTAGGCTTTGAAAAGTTGAAGGTGACCTTTCTCTTTTCTTAAATAAAAAGTTTGAAAAGTTTGATTGAAATCAGTCCAGTGGTTTAGGAGGAGATGTGGAACATACATACATAGCCACAGTGACTTTTATTTAAATTAATATAATTATTAGATAATTATAAGATAAAGATTACTGGCATATAGTATGAGTCATGAAAAAGGTTTTAGTGAAGTTTTGTAACAATTAATTTTTAACTTTAATTAAATAAATAGTTAATTTTAATTAATCAAATAATTTTAATAGTTAATTTGATAATAGAATACTTTAATTTGATATTTAACTAAACATGGCGGGATCATGATTTGTTTAATAAAATCAATATAAAGCAGCCAAAAACGATAGATATTTAAATAAGAGTTTCCTTTATCCTTTTTACTATTGAAAAATATCTCCTTAACTTTAAAATTGTTTGGGATTTTCTGCCTGAGTATTTGGTTTTAACCGTCGATGGAGATTTAAATTTACTGTTTAAATTGGCTGCATTCATATCCTATGCTTTAAAAACACGTATTAAATTTGCCACACACAATGTTTAATAATTATATTCTCTTATATGTTAAGAATTTAGTGACTATTATTTCTGTAACCAGGGAGTTCTCTAAATGAACCCATTTTAGTAGTATTTAAGTGTTTCCATGTCATGTGATTTTACCATATGACAAAGTAATGTTCGCACAATTATATTGTAACCTAGATTAAATAAATTAATTTTTAAATCTAGAGTCTTTCTTCATTCGTGCCAAGAGTCAATTTCTTGCTACTGTTTCAGATAGGCTGGTTTAATGTTCTCTAGGAGATATTTGCACTGCTGAGATGTTTATTTCTTTATGACTCCTACCTGTTGAATGATTATGTGTTGAGATATAAAAAAATTGACCAATGTACTGACCGATAAATCTATCATAACTTTTTGGAATGAAAAATGGAATGATAAAACCTTGATATAGCAAAAAATTAAATGACATGAAAACAGAATCACAGCGTAAATATTGCAATGTGTAGAAACAATAAAGTCATGGGCTACGTCTGTATTGATAAATATGTAATATTTCATGACTTTTGTAACTTTAACGTAAAGGAATCTACCTTTGACTTCAAGCTTGCCGAAAAGGGATTTTTTTAATTGTTGTAAAATTTTTAAAGCATATAGGAATAAACATGATCTGATGCCGGTTTGAGATTACAAAATCCAAACAAATACTACGCTTATAATGCGAATAAGATCATTTAGTCTTCTCAGCTATAACTACTATAAAATTCTTTTCAATTTAAAAGATTATTCCGAGGCTGTACAAAATGTTCTGATTTTTAACCGAAGAGAGTGCAAATGCTAAATGTTGGCCTGTGTATGGATAGAATTACTCACGAGTTTTATAAGTGTGTAAGTATGACAAATGTAGGAATAATATATTAGAATTGAAAATCTGTTGAAATGATCTTGTCAAATCAGTGAATGATTTGCATGAAAGTTAGAGATAGTCTACATTATATTATATAAAAAGTGTTAAAATAAAGAGCGCATTATACTTGAAATCAAGCGCATACTATCAGAAAAATGCTTACGACAGGCACTTTAAAAGAATTAATAATTAAATTAATATCAAATAAACTATTATACAAAAAGAGCATTAAAATATACAAATAAATTCCTTTTCGAAAGAATTTGGAACGTCCCTTTCATAAAAACTGTTTTAAAGTCAAAAAGTGATATTTTTGTATTGTTACAAACATGGAGAGTCGCTTCCCAGCAATGTAAGTCTTATGGTTGGGAAGAAAGTTTTACAAGGTTAAGCATGGAGTGACCTCAGCGACTGTTATGGCATCCCTGACCTTGGCGACGAACTTGGCGACCATTTTGGCGACCTTGGCGACAAATAGATGATTTCCGAAAATGCAACCCTTTTCTCGATATTTCTACTAGGAAAGGGATTACACGAGAAAACTCCATGTGACGTCACGGCCTGTCGGAGAGAATATTTAAGGACGGCGCCTGGATCAGAGGTTGTTGTTGATCCATTGGGAACGACTTGAGAGTTTCTTCCGCAGTGCGAGCTAAGAAGCCGGTGAGCTGAGCGCTGTTGAAAGTGCAGTTATTGTCGTTACTAGTTATTTGCTGACTGTTTGTGTTGTTAGATAACAAAGTGCTGAATTGTTATTACCTGTGAATTGCTGTCTGTTACATTGGTAATCTGCGCAAGAACTATTGTTTCCTGTACCTGTGCTATGTGTTTTCCTGCATATTTGTAAATAAACCTTCATTCTCCATTATCCTGAGTGTTGGACTGTTTACACCATGCACCCACAGATAGACTTTTGCAACAGTATCCTGAATCGACAATAAATTAAAATGAATTGAAAATAAACTGCAAAAGGTATATAAAATTAAATAAGTACATAAAAGATAATTCGGACCCTTTTCAAAAGTGGTGAACATCCTTTTCATAAAAGGTGGTGTTTTTTTGTGTCCTGTGTCAGCTTCTTGTTACTATAAAGTATCACTTGTCCGATGAATTTGAATATAATAATATAGTAATTAAAAACCATACACTAATCTTTTTAACCTTCCATCGGACCCATCTAATATGTGAAATGAAGGACTCGTATATTTTTTTGAACCTAAGTGCGAGTTTTACCGAGAAAGGTGTGAGACCTCTAGTAGCTTCTTGGTTCCCTACTACTCACGTTAGGGTATCGTGATTTTTCTCTAGTGCTCTTTTAATGCACGTGAGGGGCACGTTAATCTGGTAGAGGAGTTGAGCCCGATTAAGTTTGTATTTTTGATTTACCAAATTTTTCCCAATATTTCTTTTTATATACCTGCGAAAGTTCGTATACCTGTGTCCAAGCCCTTAATTCAATAATATTGATCGTTATTTTCGATATATTGTTTCAAAAATGTTGAATTATTTCAGGCTCTCATCGACAACAATTGTTATTTCCAAGGAACTTTACGGGAGAACCAACGTCAACTTCTTCCTGAATACCTGGATATTCTGTTAGTTGAAACTGCGAGGAAATGCAAAAAAGTTATTTAAAAACGCAAATATAACTTTATATGTAAATAGTTCAATTTGCTAAACTTTTCCTTAATATTAAGCAAAAATTTAATTTCTCATCTCACAGATGAGCTGTGCCTGAACGTATTAGAATTTTTATTGCGCTCGATCGAAGGTTAATTCGAAAATTGAGTCAGAAACCAATTCAATCAATGTACGAAAAACCCAAGTTTCGGTTCTCAAAGGCTGCCATTATTTCTCCTTTTCGTTAAATTATTTATAAGAACACACCCATGTACAAACTTTTTTTTGTAGCTGAATGAGTGATTAAAATCAAAAACTTTTTTCTGGGCATTTAATTTTTATTTAAAGTTCTAGTTCATAAGAGGGATATATATTCACTTCGCTTGACTGGGTCTTCAAAGACTCTAAAATGCAATTTTGAGCAAATACCCCAGATTAGGAGTGTTTGGTAAAAAATATTTTTTGTCCCATTTTGTATTTCATTTCTATATATGATGTTTTAACGGCATTATGTTGTCAAGTATGGGAAGAAAGTTTCATGAAATTCTTTTTCGTGTTTAAAAACTCTGAAATGAAGATATTTCGGAACGCAAATAAAATCTCTCTCTTTATCAAAAAAATCGTATTTCATTTAATATCAAGCAGGTATTACTTGCACTGACAAAGGAAAATTTATTATTCTTATTTTTTGTAAAAATCGAGAAAAGATTCTTATTAATTCTCATATGTGTTTTCAATGACATCTTGCATTAAACCTTGCGAAATATTTGCAGATATTTTTAAGCTTTGTTCTAAGAAATATCTTTTCCAAGTTAAAAAAAATGAACAAAGCTCTTTTGATTTTCTCGAGGTTTTCGTTAACTTCAAATTTATTTGATCCCCAGTGTCATTTTTTCACAGTATCCAGGTTTCAGAGAATATTTTACTCGCCACAAAAATGTTTAAATATTTCTTCTTGCTCGAACTCAATAAAGCTTAAATTCGAGGAATAAATCTTTTGATTTAGAAATGTTTCTCTTTTATTTGAATGTGAATAGTCAAGAATGATCCACAGAAGCTATGTGCAGAAGATTTTTCTGCGTATGATGTCATCGTGAGATTTAACCCTTCGTCGCAGGGAAGGGTCAAATCTCACGAATCTCATAATTTGGAATGGGCGGCGTATAGAGTACTCCTGGTCGTTTTCTGCACTCTCTGTTTCATATTTTTACCCATTTTTCTAGTTTATTAATTTAATCTGTTCAGGAACCATAATAGAGAGAAACGGATAAAAAGATAAAATAGAAAAGGAAGAAAATTTGTTCGGCATATGTTGAATAAATGAGCGTCTCCCACTAAAGGGCTCCAATTTTCCGTCGATCGTGAGTTGGTCACCAAATGCATAAAAATTTTGGCAGTTTTCATTGAAAGAGTCGAAAAATCCTCTCACTCTAGCTAACTTATCAGTTTTTCAGCGTTTGTTCGTCGTGTCTTTGTCTTCGAATCTGATGGCAGCGCACAAGTTTATGGTGTACTGAGTTCGCCGACGTATAACATGCAACATTCGGTAAAAAAGAACACAATTTTATGCTTAATAGGGCTAATGACAATATATTTATAGGCATTTCAGATAATATAACCTAAATAATTGGGATTTGCATCGGAAATCGGACGCTGCCGTTTGGAAAATTTAATTGATACAAATTTTAATATGAAGGAAGTTCATTAGATGAACAAAGATTATATAGACGAGGGCATATCAGAAAGTAAAGTTCGATATTTTTTTATTTTGAGAATTTAAAAAATATCATGAAAAAAGTGTAGCATATATGAAGATGCAAATGTACCTTATTTTTTCACATAATCACCTTGTTTATCGAATCATTTAACGTACCGGTAAATCAATAAATCCAAGCCTTGGTAGTAGAAAGATCCATCTTGACGATGAAGCCAATTGTGGACGCTTGTTTAACGCCATCATCTGAGTGTGCTAAATGAAAGTAGGAAGGGGCAAAATCAGGACTATAAAAGAGGATGTTATAGAATTTTCCAGTACCATGGAAAGACATTTCGAGTGGCACGAATTGCACGTGGCATTCCGTTGTCATGCAATAGCAGAATCCCTGGGACAGTAATTGTGTGATATTATATTTCTGATATAATATTGTGTGATATATATAGATATGATGAAGAGTCGATCGCCTTTTTTTGCTTTGTCGCTGAGTCAAGATCATCAACATGACTCACCGAGTCCCTCTCCAAAACGCTGATGCTTCCATTTTGAAAATTAAGACACCATTTCTTTACCTGTTTACATTTATAGCAAGAGTTACAATCATTGTATATACCGCAGTAATTTCACGATGGATTTCAGACGTCGGTATCCTTTTAGCACACAGAAAACGAATTAGTGATCGCTTTTCTTCCTTGGACCTTTCGCTCAGTCTGTTCACCGTTTTAAATGGATGCCAAATGAGTATGCATTGATTGTTTTAAACAGAATAAATAAAATAGGAATTTTAACTCCTATGAAACACAATCGCTATTCGTTTGCAATGATATAAGCGATGCATCTCGTGGAACAAAATAGGGAACCTTACTTTCACCCTCGTACTTATTGAGGGGATTATTTTTCAGCCAGCAGATCATTCTGATTTTGATATGAATTATTTTCCTTATGAATTTCAGAATAACGAACAAGGTTCTGTTCGTCTGCTAGATCTTTCCAACATCATGCAAAACCCTTGGGATTATTGAAGTAATATGCATTCATAAAATTGCCAATTATGTATTAATGGAAGTTAAAAACCTTTGTAACACACATGAACCTACTTAAATCTTTAAAATTTCCATGTAGTAGGAATTTTTAACATAATTAGAATTCCTTCATTATCTAAGATAAATGCATATACCAATTTCGTTTCTACTTCTATTGCTTAAATAGGTCTATATTCCTGCAGTTATTAAAATGTTCTGTTTTAGAAACACATGACTCTCACATAATTTAAAATAGGGTCTAGGTTTAATTTTGAAGCATAAAAAAATATATATTTAAACCATGATAAGTTCCATTAAAAAAATGAGAACAATTTTTGTGTTTAAATACCATATACGATATTGCTTATGTATGTAATAAATTACTTTCTCAAAAGAAGTCAAAACTGGCTATGATACTAAGGAAAGTTAAAGACACAGCTCTGAAAAATATCGTAAATTCACCAAACATTTATTAATGCGAATCATAAACTCCATGAAATTAAATCTCAGATTAAATCAAACAGCAGTATTACGAATTCTTTCTGAAAATTGATTTATTGATTGATTGTTCATTTCTAAGTATTTCAAACGTCCAGATGAAGTGTATTTGGATTATTGATGTTAAAATATCACTTGATGTCACTTTGTGTTGGCATAAATTACAGTTAATGAATTTAGAAAGAATTGAAAAATTGTCATATTTGGAAATACAGAATGTATATTATATGCTTGCTCTCTTGGGCAGGAAATATAATTATTGGAAATATTTCAAAATTATATTTGCTTGTAGTCTTTTGAAGTTTAAAGTTAATTTTCATACGTATTTCCAAAATGAGTATTAAAATGACTTGATAATTAATATTTTACAGCAGAAATGCTTTATAAATATAAATTAATTTGAATTTGATTGTTGTTAGTAACTATAGTTTCAAGAACTTTAAAACTGACAACTCAATTTTAAAATATTCTCTTAAGAAGAAAAGTCACAAAAAGCCTTTAACTAACTAAACTAAATTGAAATATCCTTATTTTAAAGATTAAAATTTTTCATTTAAATGTAAGCAATATGTAGACAAGATATTGTGTTAAATTTTTTATGTTGTGTCCAATAGAGGGCGCTGTTTCGTTATTCTCTCTCTATAAATATTCGCATTTCATTATTTGCTGGAGAACATATCACTTGTGTTTGAGTAATAAAGAATGATTTACGATTAAATTTCTGTCCTTTTCTTCCTTCTCCCTTATTGGAATCTGACAGTCCTAATGTTTTGGTAGACTATTGGAGACTATTTTGATCAGAGGTTTGCAGTGTGCAAAAATATTGGATATGCTACAGCTAAAGTGTGGAATCCGTTATTTCATAGACTAACTGGGTATTTCATGAATTTCACAGTTATTTTCAATCCGTGATTTCATAGAATAACTAGGTATTTCGTGAATTACTTAGTTGAATACCTATATGTTATTCTATAAAATAAATGAATTATACGGTTTAACGGTAACAGATATACAAATTGTCTAAATGCGTAGTGATTGTACAGGATTTATTTTCTGGTTTAAAGCTACCATAAACTAATCAAGTTAAATATGACAGCTATAAATGGCATCTTTAGCACTTTTTTCCAAAATATACTCAAATTAAATGAAGATTAAATTCTTTTTAATGGACTTGGATTTGAGACACACTGTATATCTTTTTCATGTTAGCTGAATTTTATGTGAATAATATACTTTGCATCTCATAAATTAATTAGAAAATAAATTAATAAGAATTTAAGGGTAATATTTGTAAATGTGCGGAAAGAATTAGTTTTTTTTTAGTTTATAAAGAAAAAGTAAAGATTGTGAATACAATCTTTGGCATGTCCTTGGGTGAAACAGCAAATGTGTTGGAAAAATAATGATAAACATTCTTCTTCGAATGTAAAAAAAGTGCGAGGACATAATATAGCATACCCCTAGCGTTTTCATTTATATTTTTCATTATTAGAAAGTATATTTTTTCTTCAAAATGACAATGAGTTTTAAAAACCCAAGAGATACAGGAATCGTCTGAATTTCTATATTTGCATTTCTAAGGAAACGCTTAGTGGAAATTTTGGTGGAAAGAGTTTTATTCTTATTCGAGTGCATTACGATTTTGATATAGTTTTTTCACTTCACATTGTCACTCCACTTCTCATTCTCTCATTTCTACTATTAATAATTGTGATATTTGGAGAAAAATGAATTTGAAGATTGTAATTCTTCTACATTCTCGAGCTATTACTAAGAAGTAATTGGTTTGTTCGGTACACGCAAGCACATGAGAATATTCTGGGAATTATGTGAAAATAAACCTTTGAAAATAAATAGCACAAAGAAATGTAATTAATTTTCTTACCGACTAAAAGGATTAGTTTTCTTACAAAGCTTTTGATGAATGTTTTTCCAAGAAAGAGTTGGGATTCTAGATTATATTTTTCTGTTTCCAATTAATTTCAAGCATATACTCAAAGAAAATAACTACGTGCATATTTCAGAAAAATATGTATAGTGTAATGCCTATTCTAAATTTGAAAACATAACTCCCATTGCGTCTTTCAGAATTAAAGTTGTTATAATTGAAGAGTGTGGAAGTTGAGGATCTTTATTCTTGTTTTAGTTTTTTAATTGATAACAATGATTTTTAGATTTTTTTTTGTTTTCCAATCGGGCAGGATGTGACCAGTGTAGATTTAATATCTATGAGCAAATCTCTACGCTATTAAGCATAGTTTTAATTTTAGTACGTAAATTTCAAGCATATCTTTTTATATAGTCCACAAATAACCAAATAAAAATATAGAGATTTTTTATCAATATTTTAATAAAGAATACTTTAAAAATTTTTTGCTAATTTTGCTGAGAGTGAAAATTTGCTAAAAAGTTCTTATCTCTATCTCTATCTCTATCTCTATCTCTATCTCTATCTCTATCTCTATCTCTATCTCTACTAATAAAAAAAAGAGAAAGTATGTGTGTGTGTGTTTGCTGGTGGTCTACAGAACAGACCGTTGAACTTAGAGCTACCAAAATTGTACAGGTATACTTTGGAGGGTAGGAATGTGCACCTCGGAGCCCTTTTTTCAATTTTTTATTCAAATTTTAATTATTTAAAAATTAAGCCAAATTTCGACATATTTGGCCTTTTTTCGTCAATAACTTCCGAAAGAATTATCGCATGAAAATGATTTTTATACCAATTTAAAGTACAAAAAATTATCTTTCCAATGTTAATAGTATGAGTAATGTGCCATAATTAGTTTCAATTTCACGTGGTTTTAAATTTTCATTTTTGTATCTTCGACTGAACGGGTCAGAGATCAAAGGTAGGGAGGAAGGGCGGAGAGAAAACAGGTTATAGATGATAAGCGGGGAGTTCGGAGAGGGAAAATTTCGTATCTCAATTCTTTTCTTGCAAAAATGTTTAGTTTTAATTAAGTTTTTAATGACTTATGGATAGAAAATTTTGAAATTTTTACAAAAAAAATTTCAAATTTTAATGCATTTTAAATGTATTTGATACGTAAAACACTTTCTGTGAGAATGAAAAAATTTTTAGTATTGATTCTAATTATATGCCGAACCAATATTTCAACAAATTCATTTAGAATACACACTTAGAACGGAACAGAATATGGAACATTACTTAAAAAACATTTAAATAGTATTTTGCTCAGATAAATGTTTTCTAATATCACATATAATTACAACTCTAATATTTGCTTGAGTTATAGGTTTATTGCTATTCTTAATTTCAAATAATAACTTATTTCATTTTTATTGAAATATCAGATTTGAAATTACAGTAATTGTAACGTATTTACTTGAAATTAAAATGCATTTCAAATTGCTTCAATAGTGTTAAAAGAAGTTCAAAGCAATTTTTGAAAAGTGGAAGAGGATAATTGTATTCCTTTAAATTCTGTTAATATTAGGTTTCATTTACTTTCTGACAAACTTTGAAGTTTGACTTGATGTAACTGAAAACTACTATTTTATTCTGGATGCATTTGAATTTCATTTTTGATTTTGGAGCTATTTCATATGAAAAGCATCTAAAAATTCAAAATTTTGAACATTTCACTTGATGACAAAGGACTGCTATAAAGTAGTCCTTTGTTGAAATCTTCAGTTTTATCTACAGTCCACAAAATATCTAGTCGAATATTTACCCGAACTCGGTTTATTTATTATGATTTAAATGAATGGTTAAAAAATTATTTTGACTCGGCATATTTATTATGAATTATATGAATAGCTAAAAAATTATTTCGACTTGGTATATTTATTATGAATTAAATATACCAAGTCAAAATAATTTTTTAGCCATTTATATAATTCATAATAAATATACCAAGTCAAAATAAATTTTTAGCCATTCATTTAAATCAAAATAAATAAATTGAGTACAAATAATTTTTTTTAGTCATTCATTTAAATAAAAAAATGAATTGAGTAGAAATAAATTTATCTTGATTTAAATCAAAATAAATAAATTGAGTAGAAATAAATTTATCTTGATTTAAATCAAAATAAATAAATTGAGTAGAAATAAATTTTTTTAGCCATTCATTTAAATCAAAATAAATAAATTGAGTAAAATTAGAGCGATGATGACGTAACCCTTGAACCTGAGCTGTCAATCTCTGAAGAGCCCATAAATTCGGAGCAGAGTTGCAAACGTGGGAGGGACAGACCGAAGTTGATTCGAGGCGCACGAGGGAGACCGAAGAAAATATATGCAACTCCTAAAGAAGAAACAAACGATGAGAATTCGCAGGATTCAGTTGATTCCACTGATTGTGCAATTTTCGCAATGGGAGAGATAGCTATGGAAAGTGCATTAAAAGGCGAATCCTCACAGGATTGGTTAAAAGCCTTAACTTCTGAAGTGAAATCTATTTTAAAGCATGACACCTTTGACTTAGTTAAGAGGACGGAAAATATGGATTTAATTGGGAGTAGATTTATATTACGAAATAAATATGGGCCTGATGGAAAAATAAAATTAAAAAAGGCTAGATTAGTAGCACAAGGATTTGGTCAACTACCCGAAGTAAGTTATTGACAAAATCAAACAGTTTCACCTGTAGCGAGATTGAGTTCGATCAGGAAGCCAGCTTCTTTAGCTGCCAAATTTAAAGCAAAAATATATCAGTTCGATATTGCTACTGCTTATCTTAATGATATTCTAAAAGATGAGGTCCATATGAATATTCCAAAATAATTTGACCTGGCACTTGAGACTCTAATTGAAAGTGAAAATGATGAAGACATATGCAAAAGAGTAAAGCAGATACTTGTAAACATAAAAAAGAATAACATGGTTTGTAAACTAAAAAAATCTCTTTATGGACTCAAACAAAGTGGCCGTTGTTGGTTTTCTAGATTAAATGAAATTTTGCATGATTTTGGATTAAATAATACTAAGAGTGATCCATGTGTATTTCATATGAAAAATAATAATAAGTTAACTATTTTAACTGTTTATGTGGATGATATTTTGATGTTTAGTGAAGATTCTAAAATGGTTGATTTGTTACATAATCATTTGTCAAAACATCTTAACGTAAAGTATGATGGAATTGCTAAAAATTGTTTGGGTATTGAGTTCAATCAAACCGATAGTAAGATAACTATGACACAGTCTAACTATATTAAAGAATTGTTAGAGAGATACAACATGTTAAAATGTAATACAGTGTCTACACCCATGGCATTAGGTACCAAACTGTGTCCTGCTACAACACCAGATGATAAACTTCCATATCGAGAATTAATTGGTAGCCTAAATTATTTAGCTGTTTGTACTCGTCCTGATATTGCTTATTCTATCAGTAAACTGAGTTAATACTTAACATGCTATGACAAATCACATTGGTTAGCAGCTAAAAGAGTACTACGATACTTAAAGAAAACTATTAATTATGGACCAGTCTTTGAGTTAGATGATAAAGTTGTGTATGGTTATTCCGACTCAGACTGGGTTAAGTCCCAAGAAGACAGAAAGTTTTACTCTGGTTATTGCTTTATGTTAAGCAACAGTGTCATATCATGGGAATCCAGGAAACAAAAGACTGTAGCTCTTAGCTCTACCGAGTCAGAATATAAGTCATTGTCAGATAGTTGTAAAGAAACTTTATACCTACAAAAATTGCTATCTGAGTTAGATTTAGTATTTTATGTAAACAAATTGCTATTAATGTGGAGAATCATAGTGCCATAAAATTAGCTGAAAATTCATTATTCCATAGTAGAACCAAACACATCGATATAAGGCAACATTTCATTCGTGATGTTCTTGAAGATGGAAAAATTGCTGTTATGCATGTATCCACGTCTGAAATGGGAGCCGACATTCTTACAAAATCTCTTGATTCATAAAAGCATTATGAATGTTTGAAAATTATAAATGTAACTGATTTAAGTTTGTTGTAATATTTTGTGTTATTACATTGTGATTTTTATTTTTAATATTACTGTTAAATATTGGATATTCATGTACACGATCGCATTGAGAGGGGGTGTTAATACTCGGATGTAGCCAATGTGACTCCAAGTACTTGTAATGGGCGGCTGCGAATATCGTCAGATATTCGCAGATCACGAAGTTCCTCTCGTCAGATAACCGAACTGTAATGTGCTCGGATTGCTGTCTTGATGTTTTTGTCATGTTTCTGTGTTGAATAAATGTTTGTTTGATAATACCTGGTCTTATTCTTGCACCTGCGCCTCTGCCCACTCATTTAACCTAACATATACCAAGTCAAAAGAATTTTTTAGCCATTCATTTAAATCAAAATAAATAAATTGAGTAGAAATACATTTTTTAGCCATTCATTTAAATTAAAATAAATAAATTGAGTACAAATAAATTTATTTTTATTTAAATCAAAATAAATAAATTGAGTAGAAATAAATTTTTTTAGCCATTTACTTAAATCAAGATAAATAAATTGAATAAAAATAAAATTTTTTAACCATTCATTTAAATCAAAATAAATAAATTGAGTAGAAATTTTTTTTAACCAATCATTTAAATAAGAAGAAAAAAATTGAGTAGAAATAAATTTATTTAGCCAAACCGAGTAAAAATATTTTTTTAAACCATTCATATAAATCAGAATAAATAAAACGAGTGAAAATAAATTTTTAAAACTATTCATTTAAATCAGAATAAATAAACCGATTCGAAATAATTTTTTTAACTCAATCATTTAAATCAGAATAAACAAACCAAGTCAAAACAATTTTTGAAAAAAAAATTATTTCAATTCGGATTACTTATTCTGATTTAAATGAATGTTAAAAAATTTATTTCAACTCGGTTTATTCATTCTGATTTAAATGAATGGCTAAAAAAATTTATTTCGACTGGGATTAGTAATTCTGATTTAAATGAATGGCTAAAAAATTATTTTGACTGGGTTTATTTATTCTGATATAAATGAATGTTTAAAAAATTATTTTGACTCGGTTTGGCTAAAAAAAAATATTTCTACTCAATTTATTTATTCGATTTTAATGAATGGTTAAAAATTTTTTTTTCTACTCAATTTATTTATTTTGATTTAAATGAATGGTTAAATTTTTTTATTTTTACTCAATTTATTTATTTTGATTTAAATGAATGGCTAAAAAATTTATTTGTATTCAATTTATTTATTCTGATTTAAATGAATGATTAAAAAATTTATTTATACTCAATTTATTTATTTTGATTTAAATGAATGGTCAAAAAATTTATTTCTACCCAATTTATTTATTTTGTTTTAAATGAATGGTTAAAAAATTTATTTATATCCAATTTATTTATTTTGATTTAAATGAATGGCTAAACAAATTTATTTCAACTCAATTTATTTATTTTGATTTAAATCAAAATAAATTTATTTCTACTCAATTTATTTCTTTTGATTTAAATGAATGGCTAAAAAAATCTATTTCTACTCAATTTTTTTATTTTGATTTAAATGAATGGTTAAAAATTATTTTGACTTGGCATATTTATTATGAATTATATAAATTGCTAAAAATTATTTTGACTTGGGATATTTAATTCATAATAAATATACCAAGTCGAAAATATTTTTTATCTATTTATGTAATTCATAATAAATATATCGAGTCAAAATAATTTTTTTAACTATTCATTTTAATCAAAATAAATAAATTGTGTAGAAATAATTTTTTAACCATTCATTTAAATCAGAATAAATAAACCCAGTGAAAATAAATTTTTATAGCCATTCATTTAAATCAGAATAAATAAACCCAGTCGAAATAAATTTTTTTAGCCATTCATTTAAATCACAATAAATAAACCGAGTCGAAATAATTTTTTTAACCATTAATTTAAATCAGAAAAAATAAACCGAGTTGTAATAATATTTTTAACACGGTTTATTTATTATGACTTAAATAAATGGTAAAACAAAAATTATTTCGACTTGATTTGTTTATTCGGATTTAAATGATTGAGTTAAAAAAATTATTTCGACTCGGTTTATTTATTCTGATTTAAATGAATTGTTTAAAAAATTTATTTTGACTCGGCTTATTTATTCTGATTTATATGAATGGTTAAAAAAATTTATTTTTTCTCGCGGTTTGGCTAAAAAAATTTATTTCTACTCAATTTATTTATTTTGATTTAAATCAAAATAAATTTATTTCCACTCCATTTATTTATTTTGATTTAAATGAATGGCTAAAAAAATCATTTCTACTCAATTAATTTATTTTGATTTAAATGAATGGCTAAAAAATTATTAATTATTTTGACATGGTATATTTAATTCATAATAAATATACAAAGTCGAAATAATTTTTTAGCTATTCATATAACTCATAATAAATGTACCTAGTCAAAATAATTTTTTTAAGCATTCATTTAAATCAAAATAAATAAATTGAGTAGAAATTATTTTTTTAACCATCCATTAAATTTTAATGAATAAATTGAGTCGAAATAAATTTTTTCAACCAATAATTTAAATCATAATAAATATTAGCCAAAATAGTTGAAATACCTATAAATTCGCTCTTTTCGCTCTGATGCATCTAAGAACAGGACTAACTATTTAAATCAGAGTAAATAAACCGAGCCGAAATAAAATTTTTGAAGGGGAAATTAGCAGAGTGCAATTAGCAATTATCAGAGTTCGAGAAACTGGCTTAATCATTGTTTATTTTGAACACAGCACGTAAGACAAAGACACAGACATAAAGAACGTTTCACAAGCACAGTTCAAACTACAACACTGACTCTCCATGAAAGGAATCATGGGATGCATGTGACGTCACGCAGTGACGTATTGTATCATGACATCATCACAATAGCTTGTGATTGGTTAGAAGATTGAATGAGGAGACTGAAGGAAAGTTAACTGCGTATAATTTCCAACAATTTTTTTAGCCATTCATTTAAATCAGAATAAATAATTGAATTGTAATAAATATTTTTTACCATAAATTTAAATCAGAATAAATAAACCGAGTTGAAATAATTTTTTTTTCAACTCGGTTTATTTATTATGACTTAAATAAATGGTAAAAAAAAATTTATTCGACTTAGTTTATTTATTCTGATTTATATGATTGAGTTAAAAAAAGTATTTCGACTCGGTTTATTTATTCTGATTTAAATGAATTGTTTAAAATATTTATTTTGACTCGGCTTATTTATTCTGATTTAAATGAATGGTTAAAAAAATTATTTCTACTCAATTTATTTATTTTGATTTGAATGAATAGCTAAAAAATTATTTTGACATGGTATATTTAATTCATAAAAAATATACCAAGTCGAAATAATTTTTTAGCTATTCATATAATTCCTAATAAATATACCGAGTCAAAATCATTTTTTTAACCATTCATTTAAATCAAAATAAATAAATTGAGTAGAAATATTTTTTTAACCATTCATTTAAATTTTAATAAATAATTGAGTAAAAATAAATTTTTTTAAACCATTAATTTAAATCATAATTAATATTAGCCAAAATGGTTGAAATGCCTTTAAATCCGCTCCTTTAGATTTTAATGTGATGCATCTAAGAACAGGACTAACTATTTAAATCAGAATAAGTGAACCGAGTCAAAATAAAATTTTTTAGCCATTCATTTGAATCCGAATAAATAAACACAGTCAAAATAATTTTTTTTAGCCATTCATTTAAATCAGAATAAATAAAGCCAGTCAAGAAAAATTTTTTTAGCCATTCATTTAAATCAGAATAAATAAACCGAGACGAAATAAATTTTGTTTAGCCATTCATTTAAATCAGAATAAATAAACCTAGTTGAAATAAATTTTTTTTACCATAAATTTAAATCAGAATAATTGGTAAAAAAATTATTTCGACTTGGTTTATTTGTTCTGATTTAAATGATTGAGTCAAAAAAATTATTTTGACTCGGTTTATTTATTCTGATTTAAATGAATGGATTAAAATATTTATTTTGACTCGGCTTATTTATTCTGATTTATTTAAATGGTTAAAAAAAATTTATTTCTACTCAATTTATTTATTTTCTTGTAAATGAATGGCTAAAAAATCTATTTCTACTAAATTTATATATTTTGATTTAAATGAATAGCTAAAAAAATTTATTTCTACTCAATTTATTTATTTTGATTTAAATCAAAATAAATTTATTTCTACTCAATTTATTTATTTTGATTTAAATCATAATAATTTATTTCTTCTCAATTTATTTATTTTGATTTAAATCAAAATAAATTTATTTTTACTCAATTTATTTATTTTGATTTAAATCAAACTAAATTTATTTTTACTCAATTTATTTATTTTGATTTAAATCAAAAAAAATTCTTTCTACTCAATTTATTTATTTTGATTTAAATGAATGACTAAAAAAAATCTATTTCTACTCAATTTATTTATTTTGATTTAAATGAATGGCTAAAAAATTATTGTGACTTTGTGTCTTTATTATGAATTATATAAATGGCTAAAAAATTATT